>CAHIKZ030000669.1:227500-315000 GCA_903632075.3 Acanthosepion pharaonis | reverse complement strand
ATATAAACCATCTGATGTTAGGAGAAACAATGTAATTGAAAAATGCTGGGTCGGAACAAAAGTTTGTAGTTTTCTTCAGTGAATTTCAAAGACAATATTCCAATATTTGTACATACATTTATTCAACTATATAAATAGCATTTTTTTACACAGTTTGTTACCATCTTTAAGCAATTCATGACTTCATCCTCCCAAAAGTTGTCATCTTTCTGTGTGGTGAACTCAACTAAGTTGTTTTCCCAAGCTGTCGGAGAATTTACCATTAATAGAATTGTGTAGGGATCGAAGCTATAATCCAAATGTATACGGTCATGTTGCGTAGGACCCGTATAGTAGGATACCTCAGCCAAGTTGTACCACTGCAAAGGAGCATGAAGTCTAGTGTTGTTCTAATGGAAGATGACACCATTCCAATTAGCCACTCCCGTGACGGTTTTCATAGATTGTTGCTTTAGTCTAATTAGGAACAATATTTGTCTGAATTCAACGCCTGAGGAAATACAAAAATGCTCTTCCAATCCCAAAAGATATACAGCATCACTTACTTTGGATGCAGACTGATTCAGTTCTGTTTTTCCAGGAACCTATTCCGTCCACACCGTTGTAAACAATCTATGATCATTTCTCGAAAAAAAAGAGTAGCTTTTTCTTATGGAGTGATTTCACTGCGGAGGCTTGTATTTGTACTAAGTCGGTCCTAAAATAGGCTCGACGTACAAAACGTTAGGAACTTCATATAATACGTATGACGCAGAGTAATCTAGTTGTGGTCGCTGATACTTTAGTATCCGACTAACGGTCGTCCGGCATCGACTGACTGACCGACCCACTGAGCGGTATTCGGTCACCCCACCACGAGGGCATCATGTGGCACAAGGCCGGTTTAACGTGGGATCTCCGAGCCCGTGGGCTCGTCTAAAAATATGCCCTTGAACCCGTATAAACGGGTTCAGGGTCGGTTTTTACCTCCCCAAAAAAGAGACTCCGCCCTTCGGCGTAGCCTCGTTCGGGTTCCTCCCCGCCCGAAGGCAGAGAGTTCAACCGGTCAGTCGGTCGTCCGACCTCAGACTGAACTCAGACCGACCCACTGAGCGGTATTCAGTCACCCCCACCCACGAGGGCATCATGTGGCACAAGGCCGGTTTAACGTGGGATCTTCGAGCCCATGGGCTTGGCCCAAAATATGCCCATTGAACCCGTATAAACGGGTTAAGGGTCGGTTTACTTCCCCGAAAGAGACTCCGCCCTTCGGCGTAGACTCGTTCGGGTTCCTCCCCGCCCGAAGGAAGAGAGTTCAACCGGTCAGCCGGTCGTCCGACTTCGGACTGAACTCAGACCGACCCACTGAGCGACAGCTCGTTACTATTACCACTCCTACTTATTATAGGTGGGAGAGTCTATTAACTATAGAATAGGTGTGTTCCACTATAACACTTTTGTAGCCTTTGAGCAGAGAATCGCAGATAGAAATGCTGTCCACTAATTTTTTTTCCGTTAAATCGTAAGGGACTCGAACATCAACGAGATGTATTCAAGTGAAATAGCATACAACGCTAATATGAGATATTTGAACTACCTATTCGGTGTCCCACGCTGTGTGATATGCATTGATTTAACCAGCGCTGGCATGTTAATAGTTCTCAATCATCCAGATCAAAATGTTCCCTTCTGAACCTAGTAAATCATTTACGAACATTAATCTCAGCAAAAACACCCTGTTAATAAACGGCACGAATTATTTTGCTGTTTGTACAACGTTTTATGTTTTTCTTTCCGAATATAAAAGAATCAGATGATGAAAAGTCATGATACATTTCACTTTAACATAGATTACACATTTACTATTCATAATTCCCATCATAGATCGTAAAGAAAGACCCATTGAGGTTTCTCCTTTCAGAATATGTCATAATGTGATCAATTTCATTCACGTACGAATTGAAGTTACCTGTTACAACACCACATATTGAAAGACGTTAAACGAACTTTAAATCCAACTCAATCGAGGAGAAAAGCGCGAATTTGTAAACAGTCACTATTACTGCTGCTAATAATGCAAGTCTCTCCAACCCGGACTGAGTTCTCTACGTCACTGGCGTGTTTAAAAAATAAATAAATACGTAAAAATTCGCCTTTATCGCATCGATAGACTAGGGGTTAGACTCTCCGATTGATGCTAAATCATTCGGGTTTCGGTCCCGGCTTGTTAGACTGATGAGCTGTGATACAGCGAAACGGCCAGTCTGTGGATAACTATATATATATATATATATATATATATATATATATATATATTTGTTTGTTTGTGTGTGTGTGTGTGGTGTTATAGTCAAATGATATGTGCGGGTAGTCTGACTGTTCAGTTGTGGGAGTTGAATTGATGAACCGTCATACGTATTTCTCGGATTCCATAATATATATATATATAGAGAGAGAGAGGGGAGGGGGGGGAGAAAAGGAGAGAGAGCAGGAGAGGGAGGGAGAGATGGAGAGAAAGGGGAGAGAGAGAGGGAGAGGGGGGGAGAGAAAAGGAGAGAGAGGGGAGGGAGGGATGGGGAGAGAGAGGAGAGAGAAGGAGAGAGAGAGAGAGAGAGAGAGAGAGAGAGAAGCATCTGATGATAGGAGAAATAATGCAATTGAGTGATAAAAATAAAGAGAACAAATTACAGAGAAAGTAAACTCTCAAAAAATTGTTCATTCTGAAGCTTATCAACTATAATATCAAACAGGTATATAACATAACTAATAATAAATTATTACTATTATAAAATAATAATAAAATAATAATAATATAAAAAATAATTATAATAGCTTATATATACATAGCTTTTTTTATTTTTCTGTTTTTTGATTATCATTGGTTAAACAGATTTCACATGCATTTGACTTATCATTTAGCCTTTCTGTGTATAATTTATGTGTGCAAGTGTATTATAATTATACCTTGTTCTATGCGGGATTGGTATTATAATTTATATATGTATGCGTATGTGTGAGTGTGTCTATTAGGCATTATTTGTTTGGAGGTTGTCCACGTGTTGATCTGAGAAACATTTTACGTCAACAACAGTCCTGATAGTAGGCCTTAGATTCTTTAAGAATGGATTTAACAAAGGTTGGGGATGTAATATAACGTTTTTGAAGTGTGTTTTTAGTTGGTAACTTTTTTATTATAAAGACTCTCTCGAAGTATTTTGTACTTAAAGAATTACGTTCCTTTCTTTTTTAATTAGGGTGACATTTGTAAAATCAAAATTATAGGCAGTCTTGTTCTTGTGTATTACAAGTGAGTTTAAATGGTTGTCCCAACGTTGAAAATAAGGTCTGCCTGCCCTGTCCATAGAAGGAAAATTTTTTTTTTTTTTTTTTTTTTTACATTTTTGTTGCTCTGTATCTGATTCCGTGTATATTGTTCTGTCCACTGCTATTACCTATCAAACTATTTAGTTTTCCTCCCCCGATCCCTGATCATTTTAATTTACTTTATTAATTTCTGTATATACATATATATATATATATATATATATATATAGTGGGGAAAATAAGGATTTCATCCCCTGCTGATTTTCTGAATTTACCATCTTACAAAAATTGGAACGGTCTATAATTTTCAGGGTAAGCCCGTCTTGAAAGTGAAAGAATATAAAAAAAATTCTAGAAAATCACATTATATTAATTTTTGAACATTTATTTCTTTTTTATTGAAAAAATAAATATTTCACCCCATAGCAAAACATAAGTATTTGGTGAAGAAACCCTTGTTGGCAAGCACAGCAGCTAGACGTTTCCTGTAGTTGGTTACTAAGATTTAAAGATCCCAGGAAGGATTTTAGCCCACTCCTCTTTGCAGAAAACTGTCATTCTAGCGCCATCCCCTAACACCATCCGGGCACAGACGTCTGTGATTCGAATAGTCTAACCGGTGAAACGTGAGACAGTCGAGTAAATCTGCTCACAAACATTCTGTCCAGGTAGCTGGCTACCTCGAGAGACGGCCATTTAAGGACTTTCGTCCACATCTCCCACTTCGGATGATCGAACCGGTATCTATCGACGAGCCCAAACTCGCCGATCAGATCAACCAAGCTATGATCGCCCAATGCCTTAGCTCTAGCTCCCCACCCCTATCTATCTTCGGGTCCAGGACGGTATCCCAGTCCACCATTAAGACTAAGTGCGACGAATCGACCAGGAACGACTCCAACTGACAGAAAAAGTCGACACGCTCCCCATGGTCGTTGGGCGCATAAACCACAACGACTCGACACGACCCACGGCAATATCGGCCACGATCAACCGGCCTTCCGCGCCCACATGGACAAGGTCTACCCTGCATCCAGGGAACTCTTGACTAATAAGGAAATACCTCTTGCCTGCCGGTCCCTGTATGCTGAATAGACGACAAAGTCGTTAGACAGCACACTAGCATCGATGTCGCAAACAGAGTGTGTCTCCTGGATCGCGGCCTCATCCACACCAAATGACAAGAGATCACGATTATAGGCGGGCCTCCTTACTCCAATCTCTCAAGCCATTCACATTCAAGATTGCTAGCTTAATAAACATCTTCTAAATTTCGAGTCCCTTAAACACAGACTGCACGAAAATCTATGGGGTCAAGACACCGACGGATTGTCCCAGACTACCAGTACCAACATCGGACGTAATTTGTCCTCTCTGACAATACTGCTGACGTCTGTGGGAATTTTAGGGGTCTATATAGAGAAGGGTGGAAAAGAACCGGGAACCTCCCTGCGCAATATTGCGAAAGATTTTTTTTTAGCTCGAGAGATTCTTTCTGGATTATCCAGAGTTTCAGGAATGCATTTTTAATTTCTGCCACGTAATCCCAGACCTTAAGGTTTCCACAGATGTTCCTAATCAGTGTAATGACACCGGGAGCGCCTAAAAGGTTCCTTGGATCCTCTGTTGGCGAGAAGTCAACAGAGGTACATTTGAAAAGGGGCTTCATGATGGCTGACCTCTGAGAGGAAAGATCCCTCTGGAGGAACTCACGGTCCACAACGCAGATCTTGTCCCCTCTGGGGAGTGGCTTTTTCTTCTTCCCTTGGGATTGGTTGGAGGAAGGAAATGAAGAAAACGGAGCCCTAGAAGAGGAGGGGTGGTGGCTCCTTGTCTTACCTGACAGTAGATCTTGCTGGCGAAACAGGCGCGAACTGGGCCTTTTCCACCCCACTCCGACCCCTTCTCCTTTCCTTTTTGGTATTAACAAAGTCCCCTTCCTCCTCCTCCTCCTCCTCCTCCTCCTCCTCGTCCCTTCCTCTCTTTAATGATGAGGAACGTGGCGGAGGCATTTCCTTCACCTCCATATAGAGGTCCAGTTGAGTTAAATCCTCCACAACTTGCTGTTCCGGTTGGACCTCTTTTTCCGGTTGCTGTTGTAGCTGCACCAGTTGCTGCTGCTTCTGCTGTCCTGGCTGCTGCCTCTGCTGCTGACGCTGCTGTTCGTGTTGCTGCACTGGCAGTTTCTCTCATTGTGCCGCTACTGCTGCGTCTACTGCTGCTTCAACTACTTCTCAGTTGGCTTAGAAGCTCCTCTGCTGGCGACATCCGGCTTCTGTTGCTGTTTGGCAGCACCCTTGTCTGGGATATCCTGCTGAGGAGGTGGAGTTTTTGCCTTCGCTCCCCAGTCCATTCATTATTAGGGACCTTCTTTGCTCCAGTGTTGGCTGCGGCGTTGGTTTTGTCTGTGGTGTCGGTTCCCTGGCTGGACACAACTTGACCAGGTGTCAGGCCGCACCAAAGCCCAAAAGGAGCGGTGACGACCCTCAACAACAAAAATGCTCCGGTCGCCACAAGAGATAATCTTGGGTACCTCATTAAACTTTGGACGGGTCAATGTCACCAGGACCTCAAAATCATAGGTAGCAGTGTCCGACCTACTTTTGGTGGAGGATATCCTATCTATTGAACCATAGTCTGTGAAGGGGAACCCCCAAATGATTCACAGTGATGTAAATGGGCACCCCATGTGAGGTAATCCGAGTTTTTCGAGTGTCCATGTACTCTGACTGCAGCTTCATCGTTTTGGTGTTGAGGGTGCTTCCCCCTAGTGCCTTTGCGGCTTCTTCACACGTCTGCAGGATGTCCCACAAGGCATTGGACCTTCGGGTCAAAATTATGTCCCCATGATTAAAGCTTTTAGGGCTTCTTCCATGGCGTCCCTGCTGACAGCCATGAATTTTCTGGTCTTGATGTCGATCGTCAACAGGGAGATGCCACTATAACTGCATTAGCAAAAGTTCAAAAAGTTCATTTTTTTATATGAACTCCTTGTACACATCTCGCTGTTTTTTTTATAATATTCCGGCCCTTTTGGGGGCCTTTCTGCTGCTAATGCTGATGGTGCAGTGGATGTGGTAGCCAAAGGCTCTTTTTCCTCGGTCACCTCCGCCATGGCTGGATGCTGAAAAAAAACTGTCAGAAAACACAAAAAACAAAGCACAATAACAAACGTTAAACATACTATTAGGACAAGCCAACAAAATCTGCTGCAACAGGATTGACAACTAGCGTCCAACTGCCAGACAAAAATAAAAATGGGTTGTAACTGAATACATGTCCCAGACGGAGAGATTAGATTCCGATTCATTGAAGGATTCATTGAACTAGTGTCTTTTATACAGGTAATGGATAATTGATTAGGAGTAGTAATTGAGTAATAGGATTAGTCTATATGCCTCCTGGTCACATAACCGGTCTGTGGGGCCTGAATCATTGCTGGTTGGTAGGGGGGGGTGAAATATTTATTTTTTCAATAAAAAAGAAATAAATGTTCAAAAATTAATATAATGTGATTTTCTAGAATTTTTTTTTTATATTCTATCTCTCACTTTCAAGACGGACCTGCCCTGAAAATTATAGACCATTACTATTTTTGTAAGGTGGCAAACTCAGAAAATCACCAGGGGATGAAATATTTATTTTCCCCATTGGCATTCGTTTATGAAGGACTTTTTTTTATTTTTGGTGACTGGCGACGGTAGCGGACAAAAAAGAATTTTACATTAGTCGGCTAAATTTTCACCAGTTTTCACCATTGAGAATAAGGTCTACCTGTCCCATCCAAACAAGGGAAAGACAATTTTTCAGAGATAAGATACTTTTTTAAATGTTAAAATATCTGAGTTAATTATTCTTTTGTTTATTTGATTTTGAATTTTATACTTAAATTTCTCTCTGTATCTGATTCCGTGTATATTGTTCTGTGCATTGCTATTAACTGTTTAGTTGCACACCCACCGGCCATTTTAATTTGCTTCATTAAATTGTGCGTGTATAAACTATCAAACTTATTAATTCAGCTCCACTCACGACCTGTATAATTTAGAATATGCTTACCCACTGTTATTTATCAATGTTGAAAAATTAACTGTTACCACCCCAGTTTTTTAGTTGATAGTAGACATCAGAAATTATTGCTTAATATGAATTCTTTCCCAATGTTTTAACAGGTTAATAAGCGTAGTCTCACCTGTCGTCCAATCCACACTCACCCCCTGTTTATTTAACAGATGTTCATCACTTGTTCCTTGTTCAGGATATGGTTTACCTGTTCTCTTTCTTTCTTTCTCTTACCAGGGCCTCTATGATTTAACTCTCATAACTCTTTGGTGATCCAGACTAACCAATGGCAGTGACATTCCATTATAAGGGTACTGGGTTGGCTGTTTGCTGGCTGCTGCTTCCGACTGGGCGTTAGGAGCCCGGATTCTTTGGTAGCGCTTAAAGAAGCTGCTCCAGTCAACAGTCTTATAAGGTATCTGTAGTGCCATGTCACACATGGGTACGTTTCTTAGCATATATTTCCGGTAGGCAATAATGAGGCCACATTATGCTCTACTTCCAGCTACACGCTGGCTGGTTTGTATTGCCATTGACATCAGATAGTGACAATTATGGTGATCTTTTTCCTATCTCCTCAAAATATATCTCATAGAAATCACAATAAAAGGAATAAAACGAAACCAGCTAACAAAAAGCCACTTACCCACCTAATTCTTTCTTTCTCCAATATTCGTGGTATCCGTTCCAACTTCTGCAGCATAGAATCTTTCCTTCTGGAAAAGTCACAAGATATCTTTGCCTTCTGTGAAACTTGCCAACTTGAATTCTTCCATTGCTACCAATGAATTCTTGGTTCCAGGGTATCTTCCCCCTTTGCAGCATTCACATACATGGCCTTGGTATTTACATGATAATCTTCCGTTGGCCAGGGAATTGTCTCTCGAGGCCACTGACTACTCTTTCATGTCCTTCCGTCTTTCGCTATTATACTCAGTCAGTTATCTCTTTTTCCTTCATTACCCGTCTTCCCAAGACTGCAATATATTAGACGCAATAGCTGACAGTATAGAAAATCTCTCTCTCTCTCTCTCTCTCTCTCTCTCTCTCTCTCTCTCTCTTAATAAAACATAATTATATATTTGTTTGTGTGTAAGTATGTGTGCGTGTGTGTGCTCGTATACTGGCGTCAGTCAGTTATTAAGTCAGTCGAGTCAGTACTTTCTGAGCGACTGTTCGGTTGTACTCTCTTCCTGCGGACGGGAGGAACCCGAAGGAGGCTACGCCGAAGGGCGTAGCCTCCTTCGGGGAGGTAGACCGGCCCTGATCCCGTTTATACGGATTCAATGGGCATATTTTTGGCCGAGCCCACGGGCTCGGAATGCCAACGTTAAAAAGGCCTTGTGCCACATGACACCCTCGTGGGGGGTGGGGGTGACTGAATATTGTCAGTTATGTGTCATGCGTGATACACGCTTAGGCGATCATTTATCTTTCGATGCATTAATAACGAGGCAGATTTTTTCTCCGCAGCAGGTTGCCATGTTCATTCGCATGACGTAAATTTGTAATAAGCTAAGAGAGTTTTTCTTAGTATTCTCCACTGTCCTGTTTACCAATAAAAATCAGAAAACACCGGGGAAACACAAGAACTCATGGAAACAATAATCGACTCAAAAATGATATTCAGTCAGTTACGTACCATGCGTGATACACGCTTAGGCGATCATGTATCTTTCGATACATGACTGACGAGGCAGATTTTTTTCCAGCAGTAGGTTGCTATTTCTTTCTGCGGTAGACCAGTTGCCATTCAAGGCTATAGAACCTGGTCTGTCCTGCTATTTACCATTAGTTGGGTGGAGAAGAAGAAGATTCATAATGTTACCAAGGGTATTAGCACATATGTGAATGTAATGGATTCGACTGGGATTCGAACTCGGCATATATACAAGGAATCAGTCAATTATGTGCTATGCGTGATACTCACTTAGGTGATCATGTATCTTTAGATACATGATTGACGAGGCAGATTTTTTTCCTACAGTAGTTTGCCATTTCTTTCTGCGGTAGACCTATCGCCATCCAAGGCTATAGAACCCTGTCTGTCCTATTTACTCATAGGTTGGGGGGAGAAGAAGAAGATTCATACCTTTCCCAAGGATATTAGCGCGTAAGAGAATGTAATAGATCTGACTGAACTTGTGTATATTGTGAGACAATCATAATCAGATATAAAATAAGGGCATCTTTACAGTGAATCAAATATACTCTCACTCGGCAGCTGACTGCGCTAATAGCAAGCTAATCTCTCATATCAATCTGGGAGTTCAATTAACTTGATCCTTGCTGGGGACTCATGAAAGTTACCTCGTAGCAAATGAAACTACGCTTAAATAAATGACCTAATAAGGTAAACTTAGTAATTATTATAAGAATGTCAGTGTAGGTATAGATATATATTTTTGAAATCAATAAAATATTCTCAGCACTCAAAAGAAATGAAAAATAACATTAAAAATTAAACCTATTTACAAGTTATTTTCGCTGTTAAAACGATAAAATGAACAAAACAAATTAACTGGAGAAAAAGTCAGAGAACAACAATCGCAGATATTTAAACACTGATAGAAATGGTCGATGTAAATCTCTTAAGACAGCACCAGCTGCAAATCTTGTTTAGACCTCAGCTGGAGAAATCCTAATTTCCATTCTTCAAATACAAACGCATGCATATATATATATATATATATATATATATATATATATATATATACACACAAACCTGTGTGTGTATATATATATATATATATATATATATATATATATATATGTATGTGTGTGTATGTCTATTTGTCTTTATTTCGTTCACTGCGTGTGTACTTCCATCAATCATATTTTTTCATGAGTTAAAATTTACACCAAATTGCACAATTACTTGGTTTAGTCATATATATATATAAATATATATATATATATATATATATATATATATATATATATATATATATATATATATATATATATATATATATATATATATATATATATATATAGTCTTTCTTAAAAACGATTGACAAAATTACTACAGTTGAGCTTTTATTTAATTTTTTTCTTGTGTTCTGACATATTTTCTGGACAAAGATGTACCTGTCCGAGGTTCTGTGTTTCCGTTTCAGCTATTTTAGCCATTATAAGGATGGTTCAATTAAAGAATTGAAAAGTTCAGTGTGTGGTAGTGGACCTACAGTTGCTTGTTCAGCTTTGTTCATAGTTGATATTGTTAAGGTTGGCTTTTTCTTTTTTTTATTAAAGCCACATAATTGAAACTAAAACATCACTTGAGCAAAAGGCATTTTCGTGTTCTAACATAAAAAAAGCTCTTGTCAGATACACAAAAAAATTAAATAAAAAGCTATACTAGTACCTTAGATCGATTTGAATGAAACATGCATAAAGGAAGGATTGCTTTAAATATACAAATATATATATATATATATATATATATATATATATATATATATATATATATATATGTTGAATCATATCATATTTTTACTGAACCTGAGGTCGGTGTTTTGCTAGGGTAACAAATATCTTAAAGAATTGAAAAGTAGAGAGACTGAACCCACTTGAGATAGCAAAAGGCGTTTTTCGTGTACATACACAGATACATATATATATATATATTTTATAGATAGATATAGTTTGTATTTTCACGCTTTATATTTATAAGCATGAAACCCAGGGTTTCTATCTAACAAATATATATATATATATATATATATATATAAATAATATATATATATATATTTATTTATATTTATATACACTTTTCACGTATATATATATATATATATATATATATATATATATATATATATATATATATATATATATATATATATATATATTAGATAAATTGTCGTCTAAATTACGCAAAAATGAAAATAACACTGTCATCTCATTTTCACAGATATATTTACCAAAATTACACAAAAATTAATAATAAGATTAAATTTATTCAATAAAATCGCCATTGGGATCAACCATGGCCTCCAGACGACTTCAGAATCTCCTGCAACTCGAAATGTATTTTTGGGACGGTCTCCTTGATGACGTTGGTGAATACTGCCATAATCCTTGTATTCAGTTCCTATATGGTATTATAAGGAGTTTTGTTGGTTTTTCGGTCAACTACGCTCCAAACATAACAATCAAGAGGGTTGCTGTCTGGGGAGTCGTGTAGCCAGATGTAAGGGGAGATGTCGAAAAAAAATGTCAGACAGCCATGACTGGGTTCCCCTCCCTGTGTGACATGGTTCTGATTGCCAGACATAGGGTTTTCCAGAAGCAAGAATTTAAATGCAATGTCAGTCGCAATCTACTGTCCTTTCTGCTCATCATTAATGTTTTCGTTCCTAATTCTTCTATACACTGTAACCTCTTGTGTTTTAGTGGCATTACTGTTTAGTTTGGTTTGGTTTGGTTTGGTTTGGTTTAGTTTGGTTTGGTTTGGTTTGGTTTCTTTTCTTTTTCAAAAATGTATTGCTGGTAATATTTTTTTTCTTTCAAAAATCTATTTCTGATAATATTTTTTCCTTTAAAAAATCTATTTCTGTTAATGTTTTTTCTTCAGAAAGTATCACTGGCAATATTTTTTTCCAAAATGTATGTCTGGTAATAATGTATTGCTGGCAATAATTATTTTACAAAGTATTTCTGGTATTAAAACCTATTTTTACACTTTCATAGTGTTTTGACTCCAGTTTGGGGGTAATTATTTGGTTTTGTTTGTTTTACTGCATATCAACCTCAATGGGTTATTTAATACCGACAAGATTTTTATTGCTGGTAATATTTTTCCTTCAAAAATGTATTGCTGGTAATAATTTTTCTTCGAAAATTTATTGCTTGTAATAATATTTTTACAAAGTATTTCTGGGATTAAAACCCATTTTTACACTTTCATAGTGTTTTGACCCCAGTTTGGGGGTTAACTATTTACACATGGCTGGGACAATAATAGGTGCTATCAGCAATTAAGAGGTGGTTCCACGCTCCTCAAAACCTCCTGAACAGAGGCCTTACTGTTGGATGTAGTTTATCGTCTTACCCTGGACGCGGATGTAGTTTATCGTCATACCCAGGACGGGGCAATACTGCCTTGTTTGGGGTGATACCAAAAAGATAAAACATAGTAACCTGAACATCGCACATCCTAGAAAATTCAATCCGGCGTTCAGTGTGTTATTATTGTTATCGTCATAATCATTATTATTATTATTATTATTATTATTATTATTATTTATATAAGTGTCCGATTAAGAGCGAAATTTAATAAGGTAAACAGAAAGAAAACATGAGAATAAGAGAAATGTATTGATAATGATGCGAATGATGATCTGTTCTTTTTAAAGATTACTAGCAGTAGAGCCCGGCGTTGCCCGGGGATGTAACAGTAAGAGATAGATCAAGTATCGACCATCATAAAGACTGAAAAATAAAATTGACAAAAATTATTGTTTAAGGTTGACGGACACGCATGTCTTAATTAGTTTTTTTTTTTTTTTTTTTTTTTAACGAAATGGTCAAACCCAAACTCAAACAAAAACATTGTTTTCAATCGTTATGACTCTACCGATTGAATAGAATTTTATTATAAACAATTGTCTTGTAAATGGAATTTTTAAAGCATTCTGAATGTAAAAATAAAGAAAAAAGTGTGCAAGACAATATGAAACACTACCTGCCAAAAAAAAGTGAAGTTTTGTTGAAATCGGTTGAAAAATGTAGGAAATCCGATCCAATATATATACGAACACACACATACACACAAACAACCTGTGTTTTATAAGTAAAACTCGATATGAGTTGTCCCCCTTTCATTCTCGCGATGACTCTTAATCGTGTTTTCACATTGATTTCGTGCAAAAACAATTGTGTTTTTCCAATTTTGGGGGCTGTCAGAACGACCGCAAGGTAATTTTACGTAGTCCTGTGAAGTTTTGTTGAAATCAGTTGAAAAATGTGGGAAATCCGATCCAATATATAAACGTACACACACACACACACACACACACACACACACACACACACACACACACAACCTCGGTTTTATAATAAGTATGATATACGAGGCTCGCTCCAAAAGGAACGACCCGCCTAATTTATGATGTTGGCCAATGATATCAAAAATGTTGGCAACCTGTCAATAACCTTTTTTTCTTTTTTTTTTTTTTTTTTTTTGCTATCTTACTACTAGGTCCATTCTGGAAAAATAACGTCTGATATGAAAGTGAATATGAAGCAGAGGTGTGTTATTGAACACATTTATGCGTAAAAATTGCGCTGTGACTCTCATTTACGTTCACTGGACGTTTCTAGAGATCAAACAGTGGATGTGAGCATAGCAAGGCGGTTAGTAATGCATTTGTGAGAAACGATTTTTAAAAGGTCAAATAAAAAAAAGAATCTGGTTTTCGTTCCTAGCATGTAAAAAAGTTAAAAACAACGTTATCACATGATCTGGAATATTTTTGTTTGTATATATTTATGTAATGAGGGAAATGAAACGAATAAATATAGAAATATTAACAAAATTACACACATATTTGTTAAGAAAAATTAAATTATCATCGAGTAGCTTGCAAAATTTACTTTCCACCCCTATATGCACCGACATTAGTGCAAGTAGAAATAAAGAAACAAACTGAGGTGAAGAAAGAGATACAAACAGCCTGGAGTAGAGAGTGGTGCGTTAGAAATGAGGCAAAAATAGTCTGTTCAGTGAGAAAGAGGGAGGGAGAGATTGGGGAGTGTAATAAGAACATAGTCGACAAACTGAGACAGAGAAAAAGAGAGAGAGACAATCATTCGGAGATAGATAGATAGATAGATAGATAGATAGATAGATAGATAGATAGATAATGAATACAATAAGATAGATAGATAGATAGATAGATAGATAGATAGATAGATAGATAGATAGATAGATAGATAGATAATGAATACAATAAGATAGATAGATAGATAGATAGATAGATAGATAGATAGATAATGAATACAATAAGATAGATAGATAGATAGATAGATAGATAGATAGATAGATAGATAGATAGATAGATAGATAATGAATAGACATAGCTCGATCGATCGATCGATAGATAGATAATTAATACAATAAGATAGATAGATAGATAGATAGATAGATAATGAATACAATTAGATAGATAGATAGATAGATAGATAGATAGATAGATAGATAATGAATAATGAATAGATAGATAGATCGATCGATCGATAGATAGATAGATAGATAATGAATAGAATAGATCGATAGATAGATAGATAGATAGATAGATGAATACAATAAGATAGATAGATAGATAGATAGATAGATAATGAATAGATAATAATAGACATAGATAGATAGATAGATAGATAGATAGATAGATAGATAGATAGATAGATAGATCTATTTGTTTTTTCGGGGTTTTTTGCGGCTTACCAACCCTTTGTGCGTTATTTAAAGCCGAAACATATTTTGTATTGTACGAATACTTCTTACGCGATTGAATATTTATTGCATTAACAATTTTTTTTGAAATTTTATTTGATCCAGACACAAGTCTTACTATTTGACCCATAACTGGGGGAAGATATGGCTTTCCACTTGATATTTACGCGTGAGTGAATGCAACGAACTCGAATGGAATTTCTCAGATTTCGCATTTCGACTCTTTATCCACTATGCCACCTGCACATCAAACAGACAAACAGATATGCGCTTTTTTTGTGTTAAGCGATATTACGTTTTTTACAGATTGGCAACATCTGCCTATATATATATATATATATATATATATATATATATATATATATATATATATATATATATATATATATATATAAAAAGGAATATTTCAATGAATAATCACACCACGTCCCCATAATGCCATTGAAAGATTTTTAAAGTAATTAAAACGTTCAAAGATACGAAAACTAAAGCAAAAACAATTTCTATTCACGGATCTCTAAATTCTTCTCTTGTGTTTACTTTTATTGATTGAATCCTCTGCAGGTTTCTCTTCACAAAAGTACGTTGCTCTCATCGATTGGCCCATGTGTTCATCACGCAAGATTTTACCAAAAAAAATATTTCTTTCAAGTCTCTCAGCCGCTCGTTTTCTGTTTCTGGGAAAGAAACACTGCAATTCCCAACAGATTAATCCAGCGCCGTCCGGTAAATACTGGTAAGCGACGGGGGGAGGGAAAGGTTAAGTATTGGACACAAGAAGTAAAGATTACAGAATCTGAAAATTCATTTTGGGAAGAAAAAAAAAAAATTTCCCACCATGCAGTTAAAAAGTGGTACCAAGTTTAATCCAAAAGGCCGACTGGATGAGACCAATGTGGGATGTATGAAAGTAAAAAGTTAACTGTGAAGAAAGGATCATTTAAATACAGACTATGAACGCTCCGCATATCTGTAGGCTAATTAAAAGATTCCAAAATTCTTCTTATTCTAGACAACTGTTCAGCTGATCCTCCATTTGAACTGCGTCATTTAGAACTAAGTATCACCCACTTTCAAGCTAAGGATTCTTGGTTTGACCATCATCACAATAGCTAAGAAGGAGTAAATGCGATAGACATCAATAAACTACAGGAGAACTCAAAATTGATCGCTGCATTTAAGTATTGAGTTAAGCTTACCTTTTAAAAGTTCAACGATAATCCTTCTGCTGCCACTTAATTTAAAGAAGATTTTGCGGACGTAGATCCCTATTTTCCGCTCAAAAAATTATTTTTATTTCATGTGTACCAGAACAGGGGAGAATTTATAAGATAAAATTAATATAGTGTAAAGATGGTAAGATAGAAATAAGAATTAGTCATAAGGCTCTATCCTGAGTCCTACACTGTTCTTTATCTTCATTAGTGATCTTCCTGATGTCATCAGTTCCCAAGTAGGCATCTATGCAGACGACACTACTATTTATTCCTGACTAAATAGCAAATCTGGTATCACTGACAAAACTAACCTGGCCGTTGGTCACGAAAAGGACCTCCAATCGGTTGTAGACTGGGGCAGGAAATGGCTGGTTAACTTTAATGCCTCAAAAACAAAACTGCCCTCTATTACTGTTATGGTCCAAGTTCCTTGTACCACGGTGATGATCCAAGGTTAGAACCAATGAAAGAATAACCCGAACACAGGTATGGAATACAAAGATATATTACAACAGAAATATAATACAAAGAAGTAGAAGTATTAGTAATGACTATCAGATTTGGTTAGAGTGAACTATGTTGTCTCGACAAGTATCACTATTCCAATGTCCTTACAATATGCTCTCAATTATCTCTCCTAGTCTTGCAATATCCTCATACCTCTTGAGAGACGCAGTATTTATAATGTCAGGAATAGTTCATTATTATTATGGGTAAGTTCCCATAACAATTACCCACCACAGAGAACTCTCTCTGCCTCTCATTAGAATATGTGATGCTCAACTCCACGAGAGCACCTCTTTGCGATTGCTTGGTCTCACATTGTCCGCTGATCTGAGATGGAATAATTACATTGAATCAATAGCTTCATCTACCGCAAGGAAAGTTGGTTCTCTGTGTCACGCCAGAAAGTTTTTCTCGTCCGAGTCCATCCTTCAGATCTGTAAATCAGTCATCCGCCCTGCCATGGGATATTGCTGTCATATATGGTCGGGAGCCCCCAATGTTCGTCTTAGGGTCCTCGACAAAATCCAGAGACGAATATGCCATGCGCTTGGCCCTCATTTGCAGTCTCTCTCACACAGACATGCCGTCGCCTTCCTCTGTCCTTTCTACAAATACTTTCACGGTAACTACTCCGACGAGCTATTTTCCCTAGTTCCCAAACTGCATGCATTTAAACGTACCACTAGGTCGGCATATCAGTCACACCCTTTCACTGTCGAAACGATTAAATGTAGCCGTCTCTTCTACTCCACGTCTCGCACTTCCCGTCTGTGAAACTCCCTTCCTCCTACTTGCTTCTCTGATAGCTATAATCACCAACTATTCAAATGCAATATCAATCGACATCTCCAGATGCCTTGATATATTCCCCGTCCTTCTCATCATCCTTTCCTCTCTCTCTCCTCTTTACTCTTGCTCCCACTATTTGTAAACCCCTTGCGTGCTAGTGGCATCCCACCATGCTTGGGGTGAAAAGTTTTAAAAAATAAATTCAACATTTTTAGAGTTAGAGAAACATAATAGCTAATTAAGTAAAACCTATATCATGGAATCTATATGAATAAATACAAAATCAAAGGTCTATTCTCTCGCGAATTCTGAGATTAAAATGCACCAAGTCTACTTTATAGTAATTTACGCGATCGAAGCTGAATATCTGTATTATATATGATCTACTTCTAGGTTTGACTAATTTGCATATTAATTTTAAAAAATTTATTTCATTAATTAATTGTCCTTCATTACTGTTCTTTTCTTCGTGGATTGTTTTGATTTTCATTTCCAAAATGGTCCTGTTTAGGAATATTCCCTAATATAGTGCAGAAAAGTCTTTGAAATTTGCATTTTACTTGGCCTTCAACAAGTTGGTATCTATTTGTAAAACGTTTCTTAACTATAACAATCCAATTTATGAATAAAATGTTTATTCAAAATTTTTATTTAAAAGATTACAAGTAGTGAATATGTCTTACTTTGTAAAGCGATAGCGAGCAGGTGAAGCCAGCTATTTTATTATATTTCATCATTTTTTAAAGCAGTTTTGGATAGCTATCTTATGATGATAGATATCTGTAAATTTATGTTCGCTAAGACAACCATAGTGCAGAAAGTGCAAACGTTGTCTTCAACTCTCATCACCTACCACGTGTAAAAGTCTGTAAGAATGCTCACTTAATAAAACAAAATATTAGGAAATTTCGGCCCATTACGAAGTCGTTTCTAAAAATGAGTAGAAACTTCTTTGGCACAATGAATTTTTTTTTTTATGTGCAATCGTCTACAAAACCTTATCACTATTGACTAAGTTTAACTTAGTAGGACAGAAGACCAAAGAAAAGAAAATGGGGAAAGTGATAATATTACGCTAATCAGCTAAGTCCTGCCTAGAAAACGAAAATTCAAAACCTAGAATTTTATATGGATTTGAACACCGAATTCTGGCACCGATAACAAATAGATAATTATTTTAACCACAAGGTACACCACTATTTTTTCTATCTTTTTATTTAGTAAGTTTAGTAAAGCACACATTCAAATTTAGGAGGGAAGTGGAAGATTGTACTATGGAATTTTTACAGGTACGAAAGACCAGCATATTTTTTTTAAAAATATGTTCTTTGAAAACTAAATGTAAAACAGATATGGGACCCCGACAGAACACACTTAACTATTTGGGCCCCAAGGATATGGTCAGAAAACATTTTAGGTGGTTTCAGACAAAAATCTTCTTTTGTCATGTCGACTAAATAATGACTAAATCAAAATAGATTTCTTTCAAGGAAGATTATTAGGTTGGTGCAAAAATAATGACGTAATAATGTCGTTTTTTGACGTTAAAAAATACGTCAAAAAACGACATTATTACGTCATTATTTTTGCACCAACCTAATATGAATTATTTATGAAACTTTTTTACTTGAAAAAGAAAAAGATGCAACTTGATATGATATTCTTATGTGACAAAACGGTTTTGAGTCGATAACACTTACAGCAAAAAAAAAAATATTTTTTTTTTTTTCACAAAAGAAAACAGTTTCACGTTTTAGAGAAAATGTACTGAGTCTCTGCAAAAATCGTTTAGGCAAATCTTTTCAAAGATGTTCTTTCTCTGCTACCATCATGTAGAAAAACGCAAACCATGAGTCGTTCTTCAGACAATCGCAGTAGCGGTGCTCTGTAATCACATTAAAAGTTATTTTATTTTTAATTTTAATAGTGCACAGATATCAAGATATTTTGGAACACTATTTTTAATTTTCAAAATATTTAAGAAAACAATACCGTTCCAAATATTGAACAAATGAATGAAAATCATTAAAGTTATGAATTACCAAACAATTCAGAACCAATTTTTGTTTAAATCTTATTATTATTAATCAAATTTTGAGGGAAAGTACCTGAGTCATTTAAAAACATTGACACAATCTGTCATTCCCTAAGTGAATTATCTTAAATCATTATAAATAGATTATTGATATAAATTATTTTAAACGGATCCTTATGAAGTATTGGAGAATCAAAGAATTGAAGACGAGGAACTGTATCGTCGAATAACATCGGAGACTGAAGAGATATAAAGATATGAACGAAAAAATAGATAATTAAAATATTATCAAACTCAAGTCATCAAGGAGACAGTCTGGTGGCAAGAAACCGCAAGGAATGAGAAAGAGGGTAATCTTCTTTGTTGTTTTTTTTAAAATTTGGGCGACTTTTAACACGGGCTTTTTTTTTAATAAGCCGAGAAAAACAAACAAGAGAATTCTTTATTAAAACTTGTGAAATTTTTTTTTTACTAATCGAAATATTTGATAAACTGATTGCTCTTAAATTAAAACCAACAGCATTTACAATTATTTCAAGAGAATATACTTTTGATACATTTAGTGAACACGTTCTTTATTAGCTGAATATTTTGAGTTACCATTGAGAAGGTCAGCGTTGGAAAGCCAGTCTAAGTAATCATAACGACTGTAGTAAATTCTATTTTCATTGACCGTCACACACATGAGATCTTGAGAAAATGCTTTAAGCACCACACTCTGAAATAATTCTTAGCCAGCTAGTTTAACTTTTACGACTTTAATATTCTGAGTATCCTATAACTGTATAGTACGAGACTATACTAGTCTTAGTAAATAACTATAATGAAAAAAAATGTCAATTTTGAAATATGAAACTAAGTATACTTCCTATTTGTTTTCCTTTAATTCAAAATTTACGAGCGTGAATCAATAAATTCATAGCCTGACACACAGTTATTAACAGAATTTTGATCTGAAATTTTCATCGTTTAATTTTCACTCTTTGTGATTAATTAACCAGTAAATTGATTGCACTGATTAGAAAGAAAATTATGTTGAAAAATAAATAGTGCCGAAAGACATCATTTCTTTTTTTATCATTCGATATACATTGTTTTTGCAAAGACTGCACTTAAAGATTCGACGCATACATGAGGGTCTTGTCGTACTTCCATAATGGTAGTACGACAAGACCCAGAAAAAGAATTCAGTTTTTTCAAGTAAAAATGTTTTATAAATAATTAATAATCTTCCTTGAAAGAAAAATGAATTTCGTCTTCATTATACTGCAGAAATATTACACAGAAGCTAATTAATGGAAGTACGACAAGACCCTCATGTATGCGTCGAATTTTTTAAGTGCAGTCTTTGCAAAAAACAATTTATTTCGAATGATCCTTTGGGTTGAAAGACGAGCAACGTTGATAAAGCTTCACAGCATCAAACTTGAAAACCATCCAGTCATTACAAAAAGCAGTTTTATTACAATAAATTATTCGAATAACAAATATCTTTAATCGAACATCCTGCCTTTCAAAGAAATGCTATGGCAAAGGTCATTTTCCTTTGGGGTCAAAGTTTTAAGGTTCACCAACCCGATGTTTATTAGAATAATTTTTAGTGGGGGATTCATGGGCTTTATATGCCATTAAATTTTGAATTTTCGGTATAAATTGAATCAATTTTTGAACTCTGATAATTTTGTTTAAAAAATTGATTCAAAACAGATTTATACAAATTTTTCTACCATATCTACGGACGACAATGGGTATGTCTTCATTCTAAATAAAATTAAGAAATGGACGTTAAACATAAAAATGTCTTTTAATAAATAAATAAACAGTATTAAATAACATTTACCGGCCTGACGTGTAAATATTCTGATTTGTGGCCGATGTTGGTCTTTTACAGGTTCGAATGTCAGATTTTCTAAGCGTTTCCAGCTGTTATCAATACTGTTTATGGTCAAAAATACTTGTATCCACCTCTGATCGATGCTATGTCGAAGGCTGTGCTGGTCAAACGTTCCACCTCTGATCGATCAAAAACTCGTCTCAAAAACAGCTACAACCTCGTTTTATACAGGGTCTACGGAAAATTTTTGGCCTGCAGGATCGGATAGCCGACCTTAAATTCGGCCTTGTGCTACATCTGACCGCGTGGGGCGGTTGGTAGATATCCTGCAGATGGAGATTCATTGTGGAATTCACTTGACTCACTTCTAGCAATTGACTACTTCTACGCGCCACTGGCGAATCTTGTGTGTGTTGTTCTTGTCCTAAGTATTATCGTTCATTACCAACCATCATGTGATTATTCTATTCAGTAACCTTCGCTAGGTTACAACACAAATGTAAGTGCCGTCTGAAATAGTCATGTCGGTTGGAATTTTTCAACTTATAAAATAAGTATTCTGATTCAATACTGACAGGAATGTTTATATAAGTTTAATAAACTTCGAACAAATTAATCGTCCCACAGAGAAAATTATTTGTAAAATAATAAGCGTTCTGTACCAAATACGAGGGTTGACTGAAAAGTTCATAGGCTGAGTAAGATATAAATGTAAGTAGAGAGAACAGTTGGTAGACTATATATATATATATATATATATATATATATATATATATATATATATATATATGAAAATTTTCAGAGTTAACCCATAGAAAAGACAATATTTATAAATATAAATGACAATAGGAAAACTGTAGTTATTGCTGACGCGTTTCGTCCAATGTGGACTTTCTCAAAGCAAAAAACGATAAATCAATTTTCGTTTTTTGCTTTGAGAAACGCGTCAGCATAACTAGTTTTCCCATTGTCATTTATATTTATAAATATTGTCTTACATATATATATATATATATATATATATATATAACTAGGTCCTGCAGAGGGTTCTTGATTGAGCTTTCATCAAAATACTTATGAAGGAGTAAATGCGATAGGTAACAATAAGCTACAGAAAAACTCAAAATTGATCGCTGCATTTAAGTATTGCGTTAATATTTAAGCTTACCTTTTAAAAGTTCAATGATGATTCTTCTGTCGCCACTTAATCTAAAGACAATTTAATGTATGCCCTTACTTTCTGTATAAACAATTATTTTTATTTCATGGGTGACTTTCGCTGGATTTCGCAATTGATTTCTAAATTTATTTCCAAGTAATAAAAATTTTATCGTACAAAAAAAATCACGTCAAAAATTGCCGAAAACATCGCAGTAATGAAAACATGAAAATCCAAAATTTCAGGATTGCGGGTCCGTATTCGTCCCGGAGTATGTTTTAATTTGCTCACAGAGTCAGCTTGATTCCAAAATGGTGTGATATATTGGGCAACAGCGTCTAGGGGTAAAGTTGAAAACGCGGACAATTTTATTTTGGAACAATGTAATTTGAGAACAGTAATTTTTTCATTTGAACATGAGCTATTAAAAGTTAGATAGTTGTGTCCCTTTAATTGTTTTTGTCAGTAGTAGCCACGATAATATATGTTGGGCAACGGCCTCTAGGAGAAAAGTTTAAAAAAAGTGTGACACTGACACACTGACATTCGCTTTTATTATATAGATTTTAAGTTAAAAATTTTGCAAAATGCATTTTTCACACGACGGCAACTGTTTCTTTTAGGTGTTGACAAGTGGACAGCTTGAATGACAGACGGAAGTTTATCTAATGTTTTCTACTGTGGACATATCTGTAAAAATTACTTGAAGAACATAACATGACCGCCTTTTTATATTATTCTTAACTACCCAGTAAACTTTTAAAAAATTAGGAAAATATCCTCTGTAATTTAATATTTTATTGAATCATAGGTACTTTGGCTTTAAATTTACAATAGTTATGACACTTATTTTCTAATAATGTCGTGTATGAGCACCCGTATTTACAAAATCGGCACATTTATACACACAAAATTCTTTTAAAAATACTAGGATTGGCTGAAATATAGTAAACCTTCCTATTTATGATTAGCAATTATAGTTATTTTAACAATATAAATTGACGGTTCAAATTAATAGAGTATTTTAAGATATTTAAAAATTTATAAATTATTCTAATTAAAAATTTTAAAAAATGAAAATAATTTTATAAAAGTTAATTATTCATCAATTTTTTTCTTTAAACAATATGCTAAATATTATGCTTCCAAAATTTTACTAAGTTTTTTTTCATTTAAGACAGAATTTTAAGATTTAAAATTTTATAAAATATCATAATTAAATTCTTTTTTAAATGAAAATAATTCCTGTAAAACTTCATTATTCATCAAAAAAAAATAAGACAATAATGTTCATAATATATATAATAAATAAAAGTAAATAAAAGCTCTTCTAATTAAATAATGTCTTACTTTTATGGCATTTTTAATTTACAATTCACAGCAGACTTTCGGTAACTGGGGGTGCTGTTTTACAATAATAAATTGACGATTTAGATTCTTTTAAATCGTCAATTTCTTATCGTAAAACATTCTTCTGCTTTCAACTAATATAAACATTAAGATCAACAAAATTTAATTTCTCGAAATTTAATAAAATTACATAAGTTGGGGGTAACATATGTAAAACAATTTTTATCAAGATTTTCTTTAAATAAATTCTGAACTAATTTCATTTATATATGAATAAGTTTTGATAGTTTTCATTAATGATTATTTGATTTTTGCAAGTATTACCAAATCAATGTGTTTTTTTTTTTTTTATCGCAAAAAAGACTCTAAAATTCCCTATACTGATCTTTGGCCACCGCACTGACGAAAAAAAAAACAAGATTTTTAAGCAAACATTTGAATGTTCTAAAATAGTTCAAAATATATAATTTAATCATCCAAAATTCTTTAATTTTTTCACTTGATAATAACAAAGATTTTGAGGATAATCTGTGTTTTTATTGTTTAAGGCATTTTTTCATCAATGTATTTTATTTTTAAGCGAATCAGTGGTGTTACCTAGTTTATGCGCATTTATTTGCGATTATAAATATTCTTTAAGTTGAGCCATTTCAAACTGTTGTTCTTAAAAAGGTTCATAGTTGATCTACTGTTTTAGATATATCTTTCTCATTGCTAGGACAACGCTCAAAGGTTATGAGGATTCATTTGAAATGAAACAAAAATCTCTTTAAAAACTCAGCATTCCGTGTAGATATCTGTGGTTTTGAACAAAGAAAATATCACAATGCCAGAAGCCTAGATAAAGCCATCGACTTTCATTCTGTCTTTCTTTCGTTCATTGCTTCCTTCAGTCGCACTTTCTCTTGTGGTAACTCGATCTAATTCACTTACGTATCAACAATGTCATCTCGCCATTCTTTCGGCATTTACTAACTCTCATTATTTCTTTCGTTTTTAAATAGAGAAAAAGCAGACACCACTGTACGTTTGCCGCTTTATGACGTGGACTTCCTTCATGCACCCCACCTTTCTGTTCCTTCATCCGCCGTCACCCACCTTTGCATCTCTTTGTTCCTGTTTCTTTATCTTTTGGTCTGTTTCTTATCGACATAACACCACCTGTTTCGACCTCACCTCTACCAAAGTTGTCAGTATTAGGAGCACATCTCTTTCTTATTCTAATCTTTTGCCCATCAATTCATTTGACTTCCTTTATTAGTTTATATGTCACTGTTGTTATATATACAAAACACTTACTCGACTTGCCACAAACCACATAATGATCTATCTGGTTAACCAATCGCTCTAAACTCGCTTTAACTTGTCCATTCATGCGTTGACCCCGCAGTTTTATCGTAAGACTTGGATACGTATCCACAATCAGATAGATCTGACCATTAACTTATCTTGCGATCTCTCTCTCTCTCTCTCTCTCTCTCTATATATATATATATATATATATATATATATATATATATATAATTCATTTAAACAAATAGAATTAAATTCAACCGACAAGGTCTGTCTGTTTAATGTTTATGTAGCCATCTAATTTTCGAGTTAACTGTTATATATCTGGATGAAAATTATGGATAAATTGTACAAAGTTCATATCTTTCTTTTAGTTCTGTTCGACTACAATCGACCGTCTCGGTCATTGTCAAGAACTAGATGTTTTCTAGTGTCATAAGCAATTGTTTTTGTTCTTCTTCTTCTATGTGCCGTGTGCTTTCGAGACGGTGGCTATCATGGTTCTCCAAAATTTCCTGTCCATTGTAGTGCTTAATAGGTTGTTTTTTTTTTTTCTTTTCTTACCTCTTACAAAAACTGTTCCGCAATAATCTCAAGCTAGATTATCCGTTATTTTCTTCTTTCCCTCTTGCCTACAATCTGTCTTGTGAGTATCCAATTTTCCAACCCCTCTTTTCTCAATATCTGCATTAAAAATTCGAACTGTCTCTTTCTGGTGCTAATTTTAAGTATCCTCTTTGTTTCCATTTTCTCTTTGTCGGCAAAAACAAAATACGATAATGAAAACTCAAAACGAGAAAATTCGAAAAGAATTATTATTTTCATAAACAAAAATTTCTCGTGTGAAAATTCGATTCACCCTGGGAGAGTCACAACAGTAGCCTTTTCCTGTATGATGCTAAGTTTGGATAGTCTATATTTAGAAAGTTATGCCAAACTAGACGAGTATTTTTTTATCATTTTCCGCAAGCAAGGTGATAATGCCACTAAGACACAAGGTGGGGAGGGAAAGAGAATGAGAAGACAGTGAGGAGAAAGGGCAATAAAAGAACAGGTTTCGAAAAGACAGAGGCACCAAGGAGGAAAGTTCATCACTAAACTTAATTTAGTCTGGTACCCAGTGAGGATCAGACTCACTTCAATAGTAATTGCAGAACTTACTCACTTCACTAGTAATTGCAGAACTTACTATCTTTCGCAATAAACATCTATAACATCCACTGTGTTCGTTAGTGTGTGAAATGGCACATTAATTTCGAAAGCGATATTGACGAACCAATTTCAAATTCTACTTTAGATTGCTTGTAATATTTAAAACTGATGTTCTTGGAAGATGCATCAGTTCACCTCTACTTGTGATCTATTCTGTCTTCAGCCATCTTGACTTTCGTCTCGTTACTAGCATGTCATTGTAAAAGACAAGAATGGAGCGTGCTCGGGGCTGGTTTCTTCGTAGGCAAGCTATTGTTTCAGATCTTCCTTGTCAGTAGCAGCAAAGACGCTAATATGTCTTTTGAACAATCAATTATTCACTTATTTTTCTCACAGAACTCTTGGTTTATTGTTCCTTCATTGTATCTTCTAGGTTAGATCCACTCAGATAGTATCGCATAAAATGTGTTCCTGCACCCGCCTCCTGGGTCGTCCTTGCATCAGCGTTTGCTTGCTTTCTTGGAATTTCTTTTCAGATCTTTCTTTCGTCCACTTAGGCAATGGTTTTTTACCCACAGTTTTCGACCAAATATTTTTTTCTGCCCAGCCTTTTTTACCGACCAGCAAAATATTTCCCATGATGCTCTTGTGAATTAAATCGCACCGCGGTGGTTCGTCTTGAAGGGACGTGAAACGAACATCATAAAACATTTGTACGTCCCCAAAAAATGAGGAAAGATGCAAGATAGAATGGAAAAATGTGGACTTGACTTTGTCGTGTGTCCGCCGTTGGCTAGGGACTTCCGTAAGTAGATAGACGCAATTAAAAAGTGATGGTTTCATCGGAGTGGAGAGGGTGTAGGTCGCGGCATCTCACACCGAGTCCACGAGCCGCCAACAGATGAAACAGTCGATAAAGACGGACGTGTTATGAAAATTGAATAATTCATTTGGCAAAGAAAGAATAACAAAAGAAAAAGAAAGTCCAAGTCATGAATCAAAGAACGAAAATATTAGGTGAAGTGGGAAGAGGAGAGCAGAGTAGAAAGAGTAGAGAACTGAAAGAGTTGGAGTAAGGGCATGGTTGAAGACGTTAACATTTCAAAGGAGTAAGAGGAGGCAGATGAACGCGAATATTATCACAAACGAATAACTAAAAAGAAACGTAAAACGATGAAAACAAGTTTTCTCTCTTGAGGTGCAAATGAAAGCGAGCTTGCTTTTTCTTCTTTCTTTATTTCAAGTTTAATTTTGAAATTATTTCCTTAGCTTTTATTTCTTTTTACTATATGTGCGTGGGAAAGTGGTGAGCTTTTTGTATGGAAGCGTTCCTACATAGTTTCCGCAGTATGAGGAGAAAATAATAGTTAACACGTGAAGCGAGATGCAACTTTCACTTATGTTTACCGAATATATACTGATTGCACAAAGCACACTTGAACGCCCGTCCCCCAGAGACGGAGAGCAAGCACGCCTCACTCGCTACTTTGATTCTCATTGGATTTTGGTAGCCTTGTACCAGACTAGATAAGCTTTGAAAACGCCGATATAAACATGGAGTGAATACGATGTACCCTGCGATAAAATATCATAATTTGAAGTTTTATTTCACAATTGACTGAAGTGAATCTAACGGCTTCTTTGATACTCCACAAAATAAAAATAAATTATACAAACATCTTATATAAAAAGTACAGTTTATCTGTGTGCATTTGTGCGTGTGTGTATTCAAGCAACTCCTCCGCTTCCACTGGTCCGATTTCAATGATTCATAGCTCATTCAAAAGCCCTAGAAAAATTAGGCGAGGGAACGATTTTCGTTGAGTTCAGATTCAGGATTGCCAGATTATGCAAGGTTAAATATATATATATATATTAATATATTATAGTAGTCATTATCGTTGCTTTCATGGTTCAAGGAGAGTAACTCTTACTTTCCTTTTGTGTCCAAAATTGCACTTAGCTTAAATTTTTAACCTAGCTAAAATTTTAAGCTAGATTAAAACCCGCCCTTTTGGGTGCCATTTAATCTAGCTCCTTGGGGAACTCTTGGTTTGGCCATCATCACAATAGGTAGGGAGGAGTAGATGCGATAGACAACAATAAGCTAGAGAAGAACTCAAAATTGATCGCTGCATTTAAGTATTGAATTAATGTTTAAAAGTTCAAAGATAATTCTTCTCCTGCCACTTAATTTAAAAACGATTTGATGTACGTAGATCCTTATTTTCCAGTCAAACAATTATTTTTATTTCATGGGTGACAGAATAGGGAGCAATTTATAAGATAAAATTAATATAGTGTAAAGACGGGGAAACTGAAATTAGAATTAGTTAGAGAAACATACTAGCCAATTAAGTAAAACCTATATTACAGAATCTACATGGGTAAATGCGAAATTGGAGCTCAATTCTCCCACGAATTTTGAGATTTAAAAGTCCCTGCTCTACTTTATAGTAAGTATTTACTCTGTCCCCCCGCCACTAGGAGTTGATGTGATACAAGGTGGAGACCCGAGCGCGTACACCCGGGACAGGAACAAAAATTCCCCTCAGCCCATGCAACCGTCGGTTGCGCTGGCCTCGGTGCAAGCACCGATCCCTCCCTCTTGTGCAATGGGAGGGCGCGGCCTCGGGCAGTGGTTCCCCAGGGCTGGGCACCTCTTAAGTATAATTTTCCTCAGTTGCCCCTCTGTCCTTTGACAGAGAAGCCCCTGGGCGCACTCTGTCCAAGGACAGAGACGCAACTGAAAGATGATAAGTAATGTGCATAAATTACTTATAGTAATTCACGCGGTATTTACTTAACCACCCACGAGGTCAGTTTGTGACACAAGGTCGGTTTAATGTCGGGAGCCCGAGCGCGTGCACCCGGGCAAGGAACAAAAATTCCCCGAGCCCTGACAGATGATAATTAATGTGCACAAATTACTTATAGTAATTTACGCGCTTTAAACTCAATATCTGTATCATATATTATCTACTTCTAGGCAATGTCACTCTTCAGGTTTAACTAATTTGCATATTGATTTCTTTTAATTATTTCATTAATCATACTTCATTACATTTCTTTTATTCGAGGATTGTTTTGATTTTAATATCAAAAATAGTTCTGTTTAGGAATATTGCCTAATATAGTGCAGAAAAGTGTTTGAAATTTGGATTTTACTTGGTTTTCAAAAGTTGGCATCTATTTGTAGAACTTTCCTTAATTATAACAAGCCAATTTATATGAATGAAATGTGGATTTAAAATTTTTTTGTTTCAAGATTTCAAGTAGTGAATATATCTTACTTTACGAAGCGATAGTGAGCAGGCGAAAACCTGCTACTTCAATATATATATATATATATATATATATATATATATATATATTTTTTTAAAAAAGACATTTTATGTTTAACGTTGTTATTTATGGATACAAGTATTTAAGCAAATGCTCTGTTTATGATAAACAGTATTAAATAACATTTACCGGCCTGAATGTCCGAGAAATTTTCATAGAAATATTCGTTCTTTGTGGCCTGACAGTTAAGGCACGTCAGCGTATATGACGGTTCCGTATAGGATGCAGGTTCGAATCCTGTCAAAGGAATATTTTTCAGAAAAATTTCAGACAAATGTTAAACACTTTTATCCCTTAAATACTTGTATCTATAAATAACAACGTTAGTCCCTTGTCCATTTCTTAACATATATATATATATATATATATATAGTAATCAAAAATTAAATAATATTTTATTGAATGCCGGCACAAACACTTCATTTCATTTATCAGACAAATATTTATATTGATTTAATTTTTAAGTTTAAACGCAAAAGAACAATATAAGTTTGTATTGAACAATAATTCAAAATTCTTACGATGAGAAGAACATGAACCAGAAGAGGAGGAGATGTGTATGAATAAAGCAAAACTATCTTCAGAACTGTTAGACCCTCATTCCCATGCCATCAATTTAGTCATAATATTCAAAACATCCATACTGTATATTATATTATATTACATACATGTATATTATATTATATTATACCTAATATTATATACATGCATTTATATTATACATTATTATATTATACATTTCATTATTATATTATATATATGAGGTATTTATATTATTTATATATTATATTATATACATGTGTATTTTTATATTATACTAAAATACAATTATTATATTATATACATGTTTTATATACATGTATAATATTATACTATATTATATTATATACATATATATTATACTATATTATATTATATACATATATTTATATTATATAATACTATATTATTAATACATATATATTATATTATTATATACATGTATATTATATTAAGTGAGTTAAGGTGAAACCTTTTCTTATTTTAATTGGATATTTTGATCTGATGATGGTCAGAAATGTTTTCCTTCTGCTAAATGTAATCCCGTTGAATATTATAAATCTAACTCTATCGAATGAAAGTGAATGACCCATCTTATTAAATTCATTTAATTCCTTTACTATTATAAAAACTCAAACATACTATTCTTAATATGAATCCACGGTTCTAATAAATCACTAAGATATGTAGCAAAATGATAACTGGATGAATCAATATAGTCAATAAAATGTCTTAATGACTGAGATTTATATATTTTGCATATATTTATGCACTTTAGGACATCCATACAAATGTGCTGGAATCGATCCTCTTAGGTAAATATTTTTATAAGTTTTACTATCAATAAGATTATGATTTTTTTTTAATAATAGCAAAATCATTGTAGTTTTTATTCATTTCCATGCGTTTTATTACTTTTAAAAACACTTTTATATCACTAAGTATGTTTAATAATTGTTGATGTTTATCATTTCTATTCATTATTACTTCAATATTTCCTTTTCTGGTTTTGTTATATTAATATCTTTATTATTTTTCAGTATCTTTTTGTAACATGCTATCTTTCTTAGAAACAATTTATGATAATTTATATGAAGAAACCTAATTATATGCTGCGATAAGATTAATTCATTTAAGCATTTTTATCCTTATGTTATTATATAATTGGTGATTAATTCAAAACCTGTAAAAATGTTCTTTTTTAGTAACTTTGGTTGTGATGACAAATTTTAGTACATATTCCAAAATATTCTTTTTTCTGCATTTGACAGTTGATCAGTTTTTATGTTTAGTATCAAATCATGAGAAGACACGGGTAGAATTTTAGTTTTTTTTTAAATTTCGCTTTTGTGCGTCTGTGCGTGTGTGTGTTTATTTTACATAAATTTTCCAAAATACGTTTAAAACAATGTCTGAGGAGAGACGCAAAAAGTTTATACTTTTAATTTATCCTTTATCAGTTCTTGAGCTACTGTGTTGATTTTTCGTTTTTCTTTCTTTTTGAATTGCCCCCACCCCGCAAAAAAATATCTTCAATATCCAGGTATATTCTTTGATTTCCATGATAATTTTTCATGATTTTTTTAAAATCTTTTTTTCTGTCTCTTTTTTAAAATATTGGATAATTGTATGTTTATTAAGACATGTCCTATTGAATATATTTATTCCAAGTACTTTCGACATTAGCACATGTGTTGTTGTTTTTCTAAGACAAAATTGTTGTCTTCATCTGAAATGTATTTTTTAAACTGTGAAGTGAAAAACTCTACGGTTTAGATTTCATGATGTAAACGTCAGGGAGGTAACTAAGTTTGAAATGTCCATATGTTTTAAAAATATTGTTAAAAAAACCTAGATAGTTTAAACTATCAACTGTAAACATTTTAAATCCTATATATATATATATATATATATATATATATATATATATATATACAAACACACATGTATATTAAAAAGCAAGATACCGCAAACGTTTTTTGGTTGTAATGTGGTTTTTTAAAATATATAATGCTTTATATTTTTTAAAAATCCACATATAAACAAAAACACTATATTCTCTCTTCTTTTAATATACACACTTTTCTATTGTTGAAACCTATAACCTCTTCCTTTATATATATATATATATATATATATATATATATATATATATATATATATATATATATATATATATATGATTTAAAATGTTTACAATATATATATATATATATATAACGACTATCAATATATATATATATATATATATATCATTAATTAAATAAAAACACAAAATAATAATAAATAATAATAACACTAGAATAATAATAATAATAATAAATAATAATAATAATAATAAAAATACATAAATAAAAACAAAAAGCAAAAAGTTTGTTAATTTTTGAAAAAGATAGTAAACATAAAATCTCGGTATTTCAGCCTAAAATACTTGGAGTTTATGACGTGAATATTTATAACATCCAATACAATAATTCATACTACGTTTTTGATAGTATTAACAACTAAACTATGACGTGACTACTTATAACATCCAATACAATAATTCATACTACGTTTTTGATAGTATTAACAACTAAACTATGACGTGACTACTTATAACATCCAATACAATAATTCCTACTACGTTTTTGATAGTATTAACAACTAAACTATGACGTGACTACTTATAACATCCAATACAATAATTCATACGGCGTTTTTGATAGTATTAACAACTAAATTATCAATTGAGGGAAAAATGAACAAGGAAGGAAAAAATTGTTGTCCGGGTCAGTCTATTTAAGGCTTACTACTACCCATTCATTACTTCCTTCATTTCCTTTCCTTTCCATACCCTCTCTCTATCTCACTTTCTAAAAGAACCTGACCATCTGTCACTTTTCTTCTTCCCCTCCTTCTCTCTCTTCTTCTCTCTTACTTTCCCTTCCCCCTGTCAATTTAATATCCCAGTCCGGAGCATAGTATTGTCGCAATTTACTAAAAAGTTTTCAGTCTGATTGAATATATAGATATTCACGAAATAAATTATAACCGAAAAAATACTTACGGTTTTCTTCTTGATTATATATATATATATATATATATATATATATATATATATATATATATATATATATGATAAAATATCGTTTTATGGTATAGAGCGTATGTAATGAAACACATTACAATGAATGGAGTAATAACCTGTGGGCTTATAGGCATACATTTTCTACATGAGATAAGCTTAATAATCAGCAAAAATGATGTAGGCTTCTACAGGGACGATGGCCTTATAATCCTACGAAAGTGTAAACGACAGAAAATGAACAAACCCAGAAAAATAATCATAAAAATTATAAAATTATGGGATTTGACACGGACATAAAAACAAACCTAAAGGAAGTAGATTTCCTAGTCATCACACGTAGCCTCAGAAAAGGTGCATATCAACCATATAAAAAAACAACGACAAACCAATTTACATACACCCATCTTCTAACCACCGGCCCCAAATAATGAAACAGATTCCACAATCAAATATTCCAACCAAACCATCTTTAACCAAGTCAAAAAAAGATGACGTAACAGACCTTAAAGATTGTGGATTTTTGGTAACACTCACACACACACCACAGAACACAAAAACACCAACAGGAAGAGAAACATCATATTATTCAACCCACCGTACAACAAAAACGTAAAAATTAACGTAAGAAAAACATTCATTACACGCATATGCAAACACAGAATATACACCATCTAGCACTCTTCACAATATATTCAATGAAAACACAATAAAAGAACAGCTACAGTTATATCGGGAACATGAGAGAAATAATAAAACAAGCACAACAGAAAAGTAACCATCCACTCGCACAAACCAAACCCACCTGAGACCGCATAGCAAAGAATGTATGCTCCTTAAACGGCAATTGCTTGCGAAACAATGTGAAATTCAAACCACTGTAATCAGCAGACAATGAAGAAAAAAATATGCAGAACCCTGGAAACAGAAACTACGCGCACAAAACATTCTTTAAAATATTAAATATAAGAACAGTACAATACTTTCTAAACAGATATGGGAAATTATAAACAAAAATCAAATGATGCCTAAAATATCATAGCAAATAAGGAAAACAGCATCAACATATAACAATAAATCCAAAAAACTGTAAACTGTGCCTGCGGGAGAAAATAGCTATAATCACTTTCCCTGACCAAAATATGAATTATTGTTAGCCGAGTTCGAATTCCAGTCGAATCCATTACATTCACTTACGGGCTAGGGAAAGGTATGAGTCCGCTTCTTTTGCCCCAACGGTGGGTAAATAGCTGGACAGACCGGGTTCTATTGCCTTGAATGGCAACTGGTCTACCGCAGAAAGAAATGGCAACCTACTGCAGAAAAAATCTGAGACGTCAATCATGTATCGAAAGATACCTGATCGCCTAAGGGTGTATCACACATGGCAAATAACTGACAGAAATTCACTTAGATGCTAATACTCTTGGGAAAGGTATAAATCGTCCTTTTCTTCTCCCCACCCCAGCTATGGGTAAATAGCAGGACAGAGCGGGTTCTATAGCCTTGAATGGCAACTGGTCTACCGCAGAAAGAAATGGCAACCTACTGCTGGAAAAAAATCTGCCTCGTCAGTCATGTATCGAAAGATACATGATCGCCTAAGTGAGTATCACGCATAGCACATAACTGACTGATTCCTTGTATATTTGCCGAGTTCGAATCCCAGTCGAACCCATTACATTCACTTATATGCTAATACCCTTGGTAACGTTATGAATCTTCTTCTTCTCCCCACAACTAATGATAAATAACTGAACAGACCAGGTTCTATAGCCTTGGATGGCAACTGGTCTACCGCAGAAAGAAATAACCTACTGCTGGAAAAAATCGAAAGATACATGATCGCCTAAGCGTGTATCACGCATGGCACATAACTGACTGAATACCATTTTTGAGTCGATTATTGTTTCCACGAGTTCTTGTGTTTCCCCGGTGTTTTCAGAGTTTTATTGGTAAACAGAACAGTAGAGAATTCTAAGAAATAATCTCTTGGCTTATTACAAATTTACGTCATGCGAATGAACAGAAACAGAACAAAGACTTCGAATGCTATGAGTTTTAGCACTAACTAGCAGTAGAGCCCGGCGTTGCCCGGGGATGTAACAGTAAGAGATAGATCAAGTATCGACCATCATAAAGACTGAAAAAAAAATTGACAAAAATTATTGTTTAAGGTTGACGGACACGCATATCTTAATTAGTTGTTTTTTTTTTTTGTTTTTTTTTTTGTTTTTTTGGGTTTTTTTTACGAATTGGTCAAACCCAAACTCAAACAAAAACATTGTTTTCAATCGTTATGAGTCTACCGATTGAATAGAATTTTATTATAAACAATTGTCTTGTAAACGGAATTTTTAAAGCATTCTGAATGTAAAAATAAAGAAAAAAATGTGCAAGACAATAAGAAACACTGCCTGCCAAAAAAAAATGAAGTTTTGTTGAAATCGGTTGAAAAATGTAGGAAATCCGATCACATATATAAACGAACACACACACACACACACAACCTAGGTTTTATAATAAGTATAACTCGATATGAGTTGTCCCCCTTTCATTCTCGCGATGCCTCTTAATCGTGTTTTCAAATTGATTTCGTGCAAAAACAATTGTGTTTTTCCAAATTTTGGCGCTGTCAGAACCACCGCAATGTAATTTTACGCAATCCTGTGAAGTTTTGTTGAAATCGGTTGAAAAATGTAAAATCCGATCCAATATATAAACGTACAGACACACACACACACACAGACACACACACACACAACCTGGGTTTTATAATAAGTATGATTTCCGATATATTCTCCGTATAATCTACACCATGAATCATCAAGCTGCTATTTATTTCGCTATTGACGTTCATCTGGAAATGAGAGGAAAAATGTGATTAATTTCTAATCACATTTTTTCCTCTCATTCATTGTTAAGTGTTACCTGATGATCCAGAAATCCTTTAAAAGGATTTTGGTGAAATAAGTATTGTAATGGTACCTTAAAGTGTCTGTTTTTCATTAAATATTAGCTCTGTTCTTCACATTGAGCTCTCAGGATTTCAGCCTCCTTGGATTTACCAATCCGGTTTACCAAATTCTTCATAACTGTAATTTGTAATGGATTCGACTGGAATAATAAAAAAAAAAATAAATAAATAAATGGAAAAATAATTCAACCCGAATAAATAAATAAACGACTTCTGGTAAAATAACCGTCAAAATAGACTACCCACAATGCACCACCGACCCGTATATATATAAATAGCCGAGAAAATAACAGCACTTGTGGCCTGACGATTGCATATAGCATGAAACAGACTGTCGCCTCTAAGTGTTGACTTCTATGTTCAGTTTTATATATATATATATATATATATATATATATATATATATATATATATATATATATATATATATATATATATATTCGACTCTCTCGTCTGTATTAGTTTCCCTCCGCTTTTATTTATCAACCATTATTATTATATCCTATATTATAATTTTATCTGGACAGTATTTGATATGAGGTAAAATTCAGGATTTTAGATTCTGATTTTCAAGGCAAGAAGGCTCTTTTACGGTAGGAAGAATATCCAACACAATGATTCTTCCTTCGTTTTCCATAAGACCTTTAGGATGTATGCCAACCTAAGATAACCTGTTTATAAGCATATGCATTACATCATTTTGTATAGATACATCTACACATATACGGATTTTGTACATCGACCTACCCGTCAAATGTTTATGCTTACGAGCTTTCTTGCCATATTGTTATCCACGTGTATTTCTTATTTATTTGTCACATACATATTTCGATGTACGCAACACGACACAAGAATTTGGAACGCACGTCAACACACGTGTACAAATTTGGGCTGAATATTGGGCGAGTCACCTACGCAAGGCAACACCTACTCGTATGTAAAAAAAATGGTATCATTTTTATCTGGGAAAGTATATACTATAGCTGTGAGGTGTGACACCAAGCAGGTCGCGATCCGAGGGTGCGCTGTATGACTTATCTCCCCTTGCTTTCATGCTGATGGCTCAGCGTTCATGAGAAATAAACGCTGGGAGTAAAGCGAACATATCGGATTTTTATCAACGCTTAGCACTTAGAAGGAAAATGACTTCCAGAAAAAAGCCCTCAATGTATATCCATTTTTCTCTTCACATCCTTCATCTTTTTACTCTATCCCTCCCTCTCTCTCTTTCTCTCTCTCTCTCTCTCTGTTGCTTTTTCTTTCTCTCCTCTCACTTCACCTGCAGACATGCTAATATATACACATTCGCTATGCACACATTCGCATGAACATTATCTACATATAGATAGTTATTTTTAAGTGGATACCTATATTTGAGTAGACGTTCCGTTTATTTATTAATGTATTTGTTTATTTTCGCCTACCGACCTGAATATTCGAGAAATCATATTAAAAAAAAAGATGCCCTAATTTATTAAACATTATATTTATTTCTGTATAAATAAACGGAGAGTCTACTCAAATATAGATATCCACTTAAAAATAACGTTCAATTGATAAAATCTGTTGGATTAATAAATACAAAAATCCAATACTTCTTTAGAAAACTGAAAATTAACAATTAATTGAGCAAAACATGAAACGAGAGAAAATATAACTTTGGAGCGTAGATAAAGTTATCAAAAGAGGAAAAATGAAATATGCTCGATCCATAACACGCGTAAATAAACAGCAATTACTTGATTAATTAAAAGAAAAAAAACTTGTAGTTCCAACGAATGATTTATTTTATGGAAATATTTCGATTAGCAGTTGCTAATCTTGATCACTCCATTAATATGAGTAAAACAGAGCAAAGAAACTAGAAACGCTTAAGAATTCAAATCAAGAAAAAAAACCCCGAGTTGATGAAGACCAAGTTGAGGCGTAAAAAAAATGAATTTTGTTTTTTTTTTACTCTATAAATTGCCATTATTTTCTATATCATATTTTTCTTTGGAGCAGAGAGGTCCAGACAGGATGGGGTTGCGCTGCATATATCCTATCAAAGAAGAATAGCTGAACAAACGGTAATAGCAAATACAAAAAATGTCTGCAATAGAATAGAGGTCTTCATTTTTTGCGTGTCAATCACCCGTCCTTAATATAGGCGCCGGGCTCGTAATCATGTTTGGCTATTATTGGCGAGTAGCCCGGGATTGTGAACTCCTCTGAAGCTACTTACAGTGGGCCTTAAAAGTATCTCCCGAAAAATGAACTGGGGACGGATGGTAGTAAATGTAAACGGAAACATTATACAGTGGTTTGCGAGAAATGCTAAATGAACTGGACAGGGAAGAACTCAAAGTAGATTTAAAAATGAATAGAAAATTATTGGGCAGGGTCAAAAGTTCGATTATTATATTAGGTTGGTGCAAAAATAATGACGTAATAATGTCGTTTTTTGACGTATTTTTAACGTCAAAAACGACATTAATACGTCATTATTTTGCACCAACCTAATATTAGGTAAAAATAGATAGTTTTCTTTCTTTTCGACATTAACTTTTTTCTGCAACATTTATTGTTTTCGGTCGTCTTGCAAACAAATTTACAATTCCATTCTACCAGAAATTTCATATTTCTGAGAAAAAATAACTCTTGGTTTCTGTTGAAATTTACTAAGAACTTGAAAAAATTGTTTTCATCAAAAGTCTGAATAAGTTAATCTGAAGGTTTATTATCTGTGAATATGGACAAAGAATATGTTACAGTGCATATGGGTGGGAAATTGGCATGGATCTAACGATTATGAGAAGCAAATGGTTGATTAGAACAAATGATCATCTTAAAAGAGCAATCAAGGAAAAATCAACTGAAATATTTATGGCAAATGGCATAATATTGTATCAAGAAATTTCGAGACTGTTTTCGAACAAGGAAAAAAATGTAACAGTTTCGCTGATTCGCCGCACTTAACAAATAGGGACGTTCACTGAAAAATGGCAAAATTTAATTGTAGATTGCAAATATATCGTTCAAAGAAATCAATGTCGAAAATACAATAATTGTCTTTTATCTTTACTTATGAAAACGTTATGAACCTTATAAATCACATACACACAATATATATATATATATTTATATATATATATATATATATATATATATATATATATATATATATATATATATATATATATATATATATATTGTTATATGATTTATAAGATTAAATCACATACACATAAATATATATAAAATACAATTATATATATATATATTGATTTATTTGAACGATATATTTGCAATTCACTTCAATTAGATTTTGCCATTTTTCAGTGAACGTCCATATTTGTTAAATGCAGCGAATCATATATATATATATATATATATATATATATATATATATATATATATATATATATACATGAGTAGTGGACATCAGTATTACATGAAAAGGAGAAATACATGAGAAACAATCTCAAACCTCTTCAGTAGCCTTATTATTTTCTATTCATTGCGAAACAAAGGCTCATAAAATATTCCAAAATAAAAAAAAAAACGATCCATCCTGACCAACCAAATGAATCAAAAAATATATTGTCCTATCAACTCTCTCATATTTACAATTGGAAAGAATCTATCTAAATTCAACATCTGCTGCCTCATCTGTGAGGAAATTGTCCAGCATTCGCTACCATATAGAAAAACTTATATAACATAGATGTTCAGCGCTCTTACTAATTCTGCTATAATGACTTTATTATCTGCATATACTTTCTAATTTTAAATGTTTCTATAAATGTTTTTATTATTTCCTGTGTCACAATATGTAATCATTAGAACGAAATTTTTCAATGATTTGTTTAATAAATCCTGCCGGTGATATCACGGGTTACTTAAATAACAACTTATTTTCTTTCATATATAGTTTCTACTTTCTAATTTTGACTAAACTGGACATTTTCAAACCAACTAAATAAATAAAACCAATTTATTCTGCTCAAGGAATAACTGAGATGATACATTATATAAGCCGAGCAATAAAAAAAGAAAAAGAATATTTCTCTTTCAATTAGATATATTGACATAAAATGAAGATAAAACGGAATGGCTTATTCAGTTTACGAAAGCAAATATTTATTGTATTTGCTGATGAAGCCTCTTTTTCTATTAAAAATAAACATATTTAATTAAAAAAGTATATATTAAAAACATTTTGTTCTACTCGTGACCAAAATTTCAAAATTAAGTCAAGGCATCAAACTTATCACGTTTGACTTAAGAAAATATCAGTTTTTGTATTTAAACAATGACTGGAAGCCATTAAATTAGTGTCTTATGCTTTTATTAATTATTTTGGGCTATGCCAGGTGATTTGCTCTCAGGGTTTTGTACCAAAAAAGCACCATATTCAATAAATATTTACTTATGTATATATACAACAAGATTTGATTCACTGTGTATATGGTGCAAATTTCGTGACAACAATCCAGAAAATTTGAATGATTTTAGTGCAAAAGTGTTTTCACTTTGCTTCTTTTTTTTTTCTTGTATACGAATTCAGTACATCTAACATGTTCACAGCTTTGCTTGTAATTACGAATATTCTTACTTTCATGGGCATTTGCCCTTCGACACCTATATATATATATATATATATATATATATATATATATATATATATATATATATGCACACAATATATATGTATTGTGAGTGTGTACTCACGCGTGTGTGTGTGTGTACGCGCGTGCGCATGCAATATTTAGTGAGTCTGTGTGGGTGGAGAAACTGCGAATATGGGTGTGAATTTTGTGGGTGTCCAGCTGTGTGGAGTGGTGTGACGGCGCGTGCGTGTGTACCTGTGTGTGGATGCGTCTTTATGTTTGTCCGTGTATGTATGTGTGTATGTATTGCGAATTTGTAACATTGGGCAGATCTTCGTGTGGGTATATAAGTTTGCGTGAATGCGTTTCTGAATATGTATGTATGACTGTAAGTATAAACCTTTATATTTACGTGCGCACGTGTGTGTGTGTGGGGGGGGTGCATTCGTGTGTATATGGGTATGTGTGTTACCAGCCGTGTGTATAGTTTGCTTTTTGGTTGCCGGGGCATAGGCAGAGCCAAATCCGTACAAGGTGTGAAGGTTATCTCCCTTACACCTGCCCTCAGCCATTGCGGCCTAATTCAATTTATCCATTTGCTGCCGATTTTCATTTCCATTCTCATTTTTTTTTCCCTCCTCCTTCTGTCTTTTACTACTTTTACTTTCTTGTCTTTTATTCTTTCGCTTCGCCCATTTCCTCTTTTTCCTGTTATTCCTCAGTTATTTACTGTTTTCCATAATATCCTCAGTCTTCATTCTCTTGAAATCTTCAAAGAATCTCTCTTAAAAAAATATTTTTAAATTTACTCAACTTTTTAAACGCCATTCTGCATAACACTGGCGTTACACTTGCAAAATTAAGTTTTTTTTTCTTATGTTTCAGCGAATACGTTCACACAGATGCGTGTTTCATGAATGTGTACAGTGTGTGCTTGTAACAATGAAAACTCGGAAGAAATGTGTGATTTGTAACAAAAAGCTGAGAGAAGCTAATCCAATCGTTTACTTAATCATCGCTAGCAGCAGCTTTTCTAGTATTACGACTTTTAACCGTTCACTAATTTATTATTATTATTAATATTATTAATACTGCTGCTACTGCGATTGTTATTATTATTATTATTATTCAATGATTACCTTTTCCCACCAATCTGGTGGCTTGCGTCGGAGATCAAGTGACAATAGTTCAGAACACTGTGTTCTTACTGACTATTGTAGCCCTTGAAAATATAATTTTGGGGTCGTTCAAAGCGGTAAAATCAGGATTGTTACAATATTTAATCGGAGTTCATACTCCTCCGTTTTCAGCAAGACCCAGATTTTCTATTTTCTTTCAGTTTTGCTCCGTTGTCTCTTGGAACAGTAAATTCCACGATCTGACCATTTTTCTTGCTCACAATTACAAGCTCAGATTTCTTGAACTGGATTCGTTTGAATTTCCATCTCTAACAGAAATTTCACTTACAGCTTCTGATTTGAGCATACACCCTTGATTTGCACAATCACATCCCCTGTCGTTTTCACAGCGAATCAACTGCGACATTATGGATTCATATACAAAATTTTAAGTGTAATGATTAAGAAAGCTAGAAAAAAAATAGATTCATTTTGTTACTAATTAGAAAGAAAAAAATAACAAACAAACAAGGTCGGTTGAAAAGTTCAGAAGCTGACCAAGTTCCCCTCCTAGAATGCGCCCAAATAAGCATAGTTCTCTGTGTGGAATACACAACTTCTTCTTCCATTGGTCTTGCATTGCTTGATTCCCATTGGTGAAGAAACTTTCATCCTGTTAGTCAAAAAGTCAACAACAACAGATATGACGCCATCATCACTGCAATATTGGTTCCCAGCCAAGCATGTGTTTTTTTTTTTGGGTGGGGTCATATTGGGGAACAGATGATAGTCAAATCAGGAGAATAGGGAGGGTGATCAACCAGTTCAAAGCCACAGTCCCGCACAACAACCATTGAAACCAAAGAATTATGTGATGGAGCATTTTCCTTATATAAGAAGACATCTTTCATTATTTTTCTGGGTGTCTGGTCTTGATAGCCTTTCGTAACTGCCTCGCCAATTTGGCATAGCACTCTACATTGACTGTTTCGTCCTTTTTTTTCTGGTGTCCCGACAACATGAATTTAAACGTGCTACTAGATTACCATCCAAGTCCCATCCTTTTACTGTTGAAATAGTTAAATACCATGACCACTTTTACTCCAACAGTTTCTTTTCTCGCACTTACCACCTGTAGAACTCCCTTCCATTTACTTACTTCCCTGATAACAAAAATCGTCAAAAATAATGCAACAATAATCGCCATCTTCTATCTTCTTGAATCCTTTTCATCTTTTGTCCTTTTCCCAATCCACCCAATACCCAGTCTTCTCTCTCGCTTTCATTTTCTGTAATCCACTGCGTACCAGTGGCTCTCCTACCTTGCTTGGGGTGAAATGATTAACAAAAAAACGTAAATGAAATTATGGTTTCGTATGCAAAATTTTAAGTGTAATGATTAAAGCTAGAAAAAAAAGAATAGATTCATTTTGTTACTAATTAGAAAGAAAAAATAACAAACAAACGGCTTCCACATATGAAGGTCGGTTGAAAACTTCATAGGCTGATCAAGATACACTCATGGAATCTGACCAAATGAGATTTATTTTTCAGCATAATCCTCCGTGTGGAACACACACTTCTTCTTCCATTGGTCTTGCAGTGCTTCGTGAAGAAATTTTCATCCTGTTGGTCAAAAAGTCAACAACAACAGATATGACGTCATCATCACTGCACTACTGGTTCCCAGCCAAGTGTTTTTTTGTTTGTTTTTTTTTTTTCATATTGGGGAACAGATGATAGTCAAATCAGGAGAATTTAATTTTCTGTAATCCACTCCTACCTTGCTTGGGGTGAAATGATTATATAAAAAAAGCGTAAATGAAGGTCGATTGAAAAGTTCATAGGCTAACCAAGATACTCTCATGGAATCTGACCAAATGAGGTTTATTTTTTAGCATAATCCCCCGTGCGGAACACACACACACACACACACACACACACACACACACCTTCCATCGGTGTTGCAGTGCTTGTTTACCATTGGTGAAGAAGTTTTTTATCATGTTGGTTAAAAAGTCACAGCGATACTGGTTTCCAATGAAGCGTTTTGTAGTATTGGGGGGAAGATGATAGTCAGATGGGCCCAAATCAGGAGAATATGGAGAGTGATCAACCATCTCAAAGTCACAGTCAAGCACAGTAGCCATTAAGACCAAGGACTTGTACGCTAGTGAATAATCCTGACAGGACCACTTTCGTCACTTTTCCTAGACATTTAATCTTAAAAGCCTTTCGTAATTGATTCAACATATGGGTATCGTAGTCTCGACTGATGACATAACTCTTTTGAAAATAGTCAATAAACACAAGGCTTTTTGCATCCCCAAAACATAGGTCATCACTTCCTTGCAGGTGAAACAACCTTGGCTTTCTTTGGAGCAGGTGAAGAGTGGTGTTTCCACTGCATGAATTGTCTCTGTCTGAAAGTAATGAACCCAGCACTCATCTTGGAATAGGAATCATTCAAGGAAACCAGCTGAATCTGCCAAAAACGATGTCAGATTTTTCTGTGATGTGATCTTTCTGCTGCGATTTTGATCAGGTGTCAGAAGACGTGGCAATCACCGATTATTAACCTTCGTCATGCCAAGTACCTTGTTCCGAATATTGTCAACTTTCTCATGGAATATGCTAATAGCATTGGCTATTTGATTTATAATCAAGCGCCTGCCATCCATCACCATGTGATGGACACGATCAATGTTTCCTTCGGTGGTAGTAATTGAAGAACGAGCAGACCTTGGGTTATTTTCAAGACTCTTCCTCCCCCTCCTAAATTCAGCTGCCCACTTTTGCACTGTTAATAAAGCTGGGTCGCCATCCTCTAATGTAGCAAGCATGTCAGCATGAATGTCCTTGCAGGCTAAATCCTTTTTTTTTCTACAGGTACTTCATAACACAACGATGCCAAATGGCGTCCATTTTCAGGTGAAGTAACTAGTTACATTTGAAGTGTTAGTGAAGCGGTCAGATATCAGTTTACCTGGAAATAAATGATGCAGTTTATTAATAAGAAGAGTTGAAATTAAATCGTGAAAAATCTCATAGCTCTGGTGTCACTCATTCATAGACAGCCTATGAACATTTCAGCCCACCTTCGTATTTCTGAAATACAATATGTAAACATCTGATACCCTGCAATGCAGAACATTCACCAACACGTGAAAAATTTTAATCATTAGAAAAATAAACAAATAAATGGTAGAGAGTGGAAAGTAATTATCATTGGGCATCAAAACGAAACATGGTTGAGTAATTTGATAAGGTCCGCAGACGGTAGAGCTTAATTTTCATGTTACGACAAGAGTGTCATCCTTGATATGGGGATTGGCATAAAAATGAAAACCAAGAAAATTAAGAAAACTGTTTAGTTTGTTATAATAGATGAGGAGGGTTTGAGTAGCCTTTCATTTGACCGTAAATTGTAGCGCATAATTAATCAATTGTTAGAGGAAGGCAAAGTGTTTCTTTATAAAAAAAAAAGTTCCTCCCTCAATTTTTCTTTTAGTGAGAACTTTTGCATCTTATTGAGCACGCGGGTCTGAAACTGCTAGTAATTGGAAGTCTCATTCTCTCACTTACTCCCTCTATCTTCCTCACAGATATATAGCCGGTAAAATTTCCTTACTAAGGCCAATAAAAGCAGCCAGTTCAAACTATATGCATTACGCTGTTTAACACCATGCGCAGGTACATCTCTTCCGGAGAAAAGATATTTAATTCGATTTCTTCAAGAGGCAGATACAGACCAACTTTAATATCTTGGACGCAAGTGACGATACAAACGACTCTGTCCACGACCTAACAATGACAGCGATCCCCAATTTTGAGCTATTATGACGATCATCAGCTGTACGAAGAAGTTGTTGGTAAATCTCCAGACCTACAGTTACATACCCGACAGCAATATATTATGACGTCACGCCAACATCTCAAACCGGTTTTATGTCTATTATTGTATTTCATGTTTCTTAACTGGCTGCAGCAGATCCCTCCAAAATCAAGCAGAATATCTTACGGATGTTTTGGTTTGAGTGGACGATGTGTCTGAGAGTTGAAGAGCGATTAAGTAAGATCAAGTCTCCTTAATATCCTGACATTCTTCTTGGCAATCTCGTCGTCATCTGCATGATCTCAATATTTCCTTGGATTTCTGACTTTTAGAAACGTTATTTTGAAGTTCTACATCGACGACGGATACCACTCCTACCTTTATGTTTCATAATTTTTTCATTTCTATTTTCTTACAATTTTACTTTGTGATCTGCTGAAACAGCAACTTTCTCCACCTGACATATTTTCTCCTTGGTTACGATGAATAAATTCAGTCTTCTCAAATAGGTCTCGCCTTTGAATCACAAAATCCTAAATTTTATTCTCTTTGAAATAATCTGGTTTCAGCATATAACATCATCATCATCATCATCATCATCATCATCATATTATTATTATTATCATTATTATCATTATCAGTTCTTCTTCACTCTTTCAGTGTTCATATTAGAATTAACTGCTGACTTACACTGGAGATTAAGTGAGAAGAAGAGAGAGAGAGTGTGTGTGTGTGTGTGTGTGTGTGTGTGTGTGTGTGTGTGTGTGTGTGTGTGTGTGTGTAATGAGTGCACGCCCGCAATTTTCGACAGATTTGCACCAAAATGTACATGCACCTGCTCCAAGTTAGTGGGAAGGCCAAGACCGACTCTGCATTTCCCAACTCCCATCGATAGTGGAAATAATCGATTTTTTCATGCTTCTACGGCAGTTTTCATGTAGTTTGTTGCCATTTTCTACTGACCAGAGTGAGAGCCAAAAGCTGGGTGCCACGAATAGGCAGAAAGATTCTATCGGCCAGCGTGAGAGCCAACAGCTGACTGACACGAATGTTAAATAGCATGCAAAAATAATCGATAGCTGCATTCGTCCCAAGAGAGAAAAATTTAAATCTGCATGACACTTTACTCCAATTGGCTCATTCGCTTGCTTAAACTCAACGTTGATTCTGATTCCGCAGAACTGGGTTGGATGTGAAAAAGTATTTGTTGTTAACATTCTTTTTTTTTCATTCGGTTTTTCCAGCTACGAGTCCTTTTTTTAAAGCTGATCGTTTTGTGTTCATTTTGTTTAGTTCTTTTTTCGTAACACATTTAATGTTTAGTATAGAGCTTAGAAAAAATTCGCAGTGTGAGATAGGCAAGAAGTATGTCATGTAGCAAAATCAGCACGGCAAAGGGCACTCCTTTAAAGGCAAAGTAGGGCAGGAATATTTTAAGTCAAGTGTTAGCGATTGCTGTATGAGTCGTACGATTTTTGAATCAAGCACGGGCAACGCCGGACCATGCTGCTAGTACTACATAAGTTTTTCTCGGTAGTATTGCTGGTTCAGCAATGTCGTCGTGAAGATGGTTCCAATTCTACTCTCAGTTTCCATTTTGCTCAGTTTTCTTTCCAGACTCTTCTCTGGAATCCAATAATAATTGACTAGTTTGAAAAAAAAAAGAGATATTTATCAATCTTTTCAATTTCTTTTCAGATATAATCTGTGGCCTGTCAGAACAGCGAAAGCAACTGGCTTTCTTTAGTTTTAATAATGTTCAACGAATACAGTACCTAAGAGCCGCTCAAGGTAGGGGGTAACTAAATAAGGTTGTTTTATGCGCGTAAGAGGAGGAGAAGATAAGAAGGGCAGTTTATGAGGATGTGTAGGTAAGTAAACGGTTAAAACTCTAGACTTGATGATGTTAAGATTGTAGAGATTGGGAAAGCATACGTCTGGGAGTTTGTTCTACAAATGACGCTTTCTTTATCTTCTTTACAGCTGCCAGATCCAATCTTCTGGTATGGATTGGATGATCTGTTTGAATCTGAAAGTCAGAGGATTTGTCTCAGACAGTAACCGATTTGTGCTTATACAAATTGATTTTTAGCGATTATTATTATTATTAATTCCTTTTCGGTTTTTGTAAATAAAGTAGTTGTTAAATAACAATAAAAATGACCTTTCACAACACCTTTTGAAAATAAGTTTTTATCATGTACAGAATTGAAAATTCCAACTCTACAGGAATATTATGACAACTAGATAGATAGATAGATAGATAGATAGATAGATAGATAGATAGAAAAGATAGATTCAAGAAAGATAGATAGATAGATAAAGAAAGATAGATAGAATAAAGTAAGAATGAAAGAAAAAAGGTTAGAAACTTCAAAAATGATAGATAATGATAGATAGATCGATAATAGAAAGAAAAAAAAAGTCAGAACTCAAAGAAATGATCGATATATCGATAGTAAGAAAGAAAGAAAGAAAGAAAAGGTTAGAGACTCCAAAACTGATAGATAGATAGATAGATAGATAGATAGATAGATAGATAGATAGATAGATCTATAAGAGTACATGTTTGCTATGTGCTAATAAAAGCTTGAAAAGTCCTCTTTGTCTGTATGTGATTCAGTTCAATGCTATTAATCACTTATCTACCGGTGTGTTTTTTTTTTACTTCACACAATGCAAATTACATTAAAGGTTTTCTTTTGCTTACAAAGATTCTCCTTAAGAACCTCACCTCATAAAACCTTATCGTAAGCATCAACTCGTTTTCTTCATTTTTTAAACAATCTAAGTGAGGTAAACAGACAGATAATTCTAATTATTTTTTTCTTTTCTTTATCTTTCCTTTTGTTTCTTTACCTGTATTCCTCTTTCTACCTTCTCTCTCTTTCTTGATGTTACTCTCCTTTCCGTTCCACCCCTTTCTCAAACACTATACTTTTCTCTATTTGCCCCTTTTTCTGTTTCTCTCTCTTCTTCCTCTTTTTATATAAACTCGATATCACCCTCTTCTACATACTGTCCAATTTTCACTTTCCCTCTTTTTTTATCTTAACTTTTCTTTCTCTCCCATTATCACTCCTCACACTTCAACTCTTTTCCTCTACATCGCTTTCTCTTCATTTTCATTTCTCTCTCTATATGTATATATCTTATCCTTATTTCTCTGTTACTATCAACCCCTTCCTCTCTGTGTGCCTCTCTTTCTCCCTTCTCTAGCTTTCCCTCTCTTTCCCTTTGTTTTATTCTTCCCCTCTCTTCCAACGTTTGCCTTCTTTTCCTTCCTTCTCGCGCTCTTCCGTCTCTTTCGTCCTCTCTCTTACCATAAGCTTTCCCTCTACCTCTATTTCTCCCTTTGTGATTTTGTAATCGTTCTTTGTTTCTTTCTCCCACACCATGCTTTCCTCTATTTCCTTCTTTACTCCTTCTTTCTCTCTCACAACCGCGATACCACTCTCCTACTCATGCTCTCTTTTCTTTCTTACTCTTACTCTACTTCCTCTTCCCTTCTTTCTTTCTTACTCTACGTCCTCTTTTCTTTTCTTACTCTTAATCTACTTCCTCTTCCCTTTTCTTTCTTACTCTTACTCTACTTCCTCCTCCCTTTTCTTATTCTTACTCTACTTCCTCTTCCCTTTTCTTACTCTTACTCTACTTCCTCTTCCCTTCTTTTTCCTTACTCTTCCTCCTCCTTTTCTTTCTTACTCTTCTCTTCTTCCTCCTCCTTTTCTTCTTCTCTCTTCCTCCTCCTTTTCTTTCTTACTCTTACTCTACTTCCTCCTCCTTTTCTTACTCTTACTCTACTTCCTCCTCCTTTTCTTTTCTTACTCTTCCTACTTCCCTTTTCTTTCCTTTTCTCTACTTCCTCTTCCCTTTTCTTACTTTACTCTCCCTCCTCCTTTTCTTATTCTTCTCTACTTCCTCTTCCCTTTTCTTACTCTTACTCTACTTCCTCTTCCCTTTTCTTTCTTACTCTACTTCCTCTTTTTTTCTTACTCTACTTCCTCTTTCTTTCTTTCTTTCTTTCTTTCTTTTCCTCTCCTGACCTTTCACACAATCTCTTTTTAAGCACATTTACATAGTCAAATGCAGAATGGGGCCTGTTGTTTTACGAAACAACTGAATTTAGACAATCAATAAAAAAAGGTTCTTACTTCAGTGTCAAGTCAGAAACCCAAAACAAGCTGTTTATACCGAAATGATCAAAGAACAAAGAACAAAACTGATGTTCTTTAAAAGAAAAAAAAATCAAATTACAGGAAGCAATTACATTAAACGTTGTAAACATGCGTCGCACACGCACACACACACACACGCACACACACAGACACACACGCACGCACACACACGCACACACACACGCGCACACACACGCACACACGCACGCACACGCACACACACACGCGCACACACACGCACACACGCACGCACACGCACACACACACACACATGCACGTGTGTATTTTTCAAAATTGCCATGAAAATGTAATTTAAATTTTGACAAATTTATTATCTTCCAACCAAATTAAAAGGCTGACAAAATCATCAAGAGAAGAATAAGATTCACTCAGTATATTCAAATCAAGGTGAGTGTTACTGGCAAAGGGGGGTACCAAGATATCGTCTCTCTCTCTCTCTCTCTCTCTCTCTCTCTCTCTCTCTCTTATATATTATACACAAACAGTTGTTTCAATCTGTGTGAAACTAATCTTATTCAATACCTACTGTAAAATCACATCAAATTTGAAATAGAAAATATTATAATGCATATAATAGCCCTCTTCTGTCGGTAACATTTGCATTAATTCCTGACTATTGACAATCCCTCTTTTTATTTTCAATTTATTACTATAGTCGGGTGATTAGTTCGGTTTGTTTTGTTTTACGGCATATCAACACCTCAATGGGTTATTTAATGCCGACATTTTTTATTGCTGGGAATATTTTTTTTCAAAAATGCATTGCTGGTAACTTCTTTCCTTCAAAAATCTATTTCTGGGAATATTTTTTTCAAAAATGTATACCTGGTAATTTTTTTTTTTTTTAATGCATTGCAGTTAATATTTTTTTACAAATTATTTTTGGTAGTAAAATCTATTTTTACACTTTCATAGTGTTTTATCTCCAATTTGTGGGTTAACTATTTGCCCATAGCTGGGACCCTAACAGGTGCTACCACCCGCGTCAGGATGGACCTGGGAACACCAGTAATTGAGAGGTGGTTCCTGATCAGAGGTCTTGCTGTAAGGTGATTAATATTTTTTTTTATTTTACTCCGTACATATAATACTACTGTTCTATTAGCTGGCGTTAATTACTGGCTATAAATTGGTTAGTATTGCTTTCCGCAAATTATGTAGTGAAACTTGCTCAAATAATTTTATGACAAAATTTTTAATCATTAAATATTTTTGCTACCATCGGAAATATTAGGGTTTTAGTGCAGAAAATGACAAAGCGAATGCGTGTTGGAGGAAAATGGTAAACTATTTCGGTATCAATACTGATTTTCTAAGCCCGGCTTAGATGTGGCACAAGGCCGAAAGTATGGGGCACCCAGCAAGGATCTAACTCACTCGTAATTGATCTAGTAAGAACAACCATTACGCCACGTCGAGGTGCCCATATTTCGGTATCAATAACTTTATCTAGTCTGTGCTAAAATTGAAAAATTTCTAACATCAAAGACATACTGAATCATTGAATGTGTAATTATTTTAGGAAAATAAAATTTGCTTTTAAAAAATCCTACCTTTGATATCACATGTTGGCTGTATGTTGGATTAAATACAATGTAATAATAAGAACTATTTTGTGTCCATTTTTCGTATGAGGAAAGTGTCTGTATACCAAAAAGAAATTCGACATTCGAGCTTCGTTTGAAACGAAGACATTTCTGAATATTTATTGCTTGCCTTTTAATTCTTCCGTAATTTGTATGCATCTGTTTGTTTAGCGGCACATCAACTCCTTATGGGTCATTTAATGCCGAAATTTAATCTTTTACGGGCATTAGTAATTTTCTCTTCAAAAATGTATTGCTGATACTTTTTTTCACTATAAAAATGCAGTGCTGGTATTTTTACTATCAAAAATGTATTTTAATACTTTCATAGTGTTTTGACCCCAGTTTGGAACTACCACCCAAGGTCAACTTCCACGCTCTCCAAAACCTTCCACTCTGAGGCCTTGCTGCGGGATGTAGTTTATCGTCATACCCAGGACGAACATGCCTCTGTTGCTGTCCTGAATGTTGTTAATTACTATGTTTATCCTGGAACAAACCATAATTAAACTCATTCCTCAATTGTAACTATCAAACTTCTCGCTAACCATTGTGTTATATCGAGTAACCCACTCGAATGTTGTTGCCGTTAGAATAAGTTTAAGAGTCAATATGACTCCAAAGATTCTCGGTGGGATTCTGGTCACAGTAGAGTACTCAAGTAGAAATTTTCCAAGCGTAGCTTAGATGTGGCACAAGGCCGAAAATATGGGGCACCCAGTGAGAATCGAACTCACATTTCAGTAGTAACTGATCTAGCAAGCCAAGCTTGCTAACCATTACACCACGCCGAGGTGCCCAAGAGTACTCAAGTAACAGTTGTACTCTGTTGATTATTTATTATACAAAAGTACAAATAAGTCACATGGGGAAAATTGGGATGTGGGTAGGCGCGTCTTCACCTGTCTTATCGCTAATTTATCTAGCCTCAAATACTGACCCAACTGTCTGTAGATTATTCCTTTCATCAAAACATCACATCCACACAACACTGCCATATACATACACAATAATGCTACATTCACTCTAAGAAATCTTGCTTAATCTCCATATGTATACTTTTGTGGAGGGTTGGGTTGATAAAAATATAAAAACGTATCCCCCAATGTTCATGATATAAAAACTATCTATACAACTAAACAAAACTAATGCACCCCAACAGTGTAATCATGGCAGGGTTAACAGTAAAAAAAATACTGTGAGATTAATAAAAAGATTGCCTTGCACCCGTTCTACGATTACTCAAACTAGCCCTCACATATTTAGACACAATAACAATTAAGAAATCTCACACTCAAAAACGAAATACATACCACAGTTTAAGCAGAAAACTGCAATCCCTGTCACCTAAATGGGGAGGAGAATAAACCAAAGAAAAATAAAAATAAAGGCACCAATGACCATCCATACTATAGCTAAGTTAATCAACTTACACTAACCTAAAACTAAATGTTTATTCCAGGCGACTAATATCCTTATTTCAGCGTCACCTCCAGATGCTACTCTCAAGCTAACCAAACGCGAAATACTCAACCAATTTTTGACGAATTTTAATGAAGAGATTCGCCTCCTTTCTGCTCTAAATTTGACTTTAAGCTGGTGTTTAAAGAACAAAATTAGTTGAGATGACGAAAACTTCTCACCTCCATTAAACTCCTTCTCTCGGGTCGTCCAAATTACGATACGCATAATGCCAAGTAAACACAAGAACACGGTCTTCGTTCCTCTTCAGCTGCGACACAACATTGCTACAAACGGAACTGGCCTCGAGGACAAAGAACTTTCTGCGCAGGATGCGAAACATGTAGCCTTCAATCAGTTTGATGCTACAGTGGAAGAAGATGTGCCCCAACGACACAACCGCTCCACCGCAACCCACACACTTTGGGGTAACTGCCAGCCCCGCTGTACAGAGCTTTTTGCCAACATAGAGGGCATTTTGCAGCTTAACCGTTCACAGCTTAATGTACTGTGGTAAGTACAAGAAACATTCAGTTTATGATTTTTGCCTTTTAATATATGACTATATGCATGTAAACATCAAAGTGAATGGAAAAAATGATATCATAGTGTATTAGGTGCCGGATCACATTTTTATAAAAGCAGTGTTCATTGCCGTATGAAAACCAAAAAAAAAAAGAAAAAAAAACGTTTTTGTGCCTACAAGATACGAGGTAATCAACAGAATAATAAAGTAGATCTTAACATATTTTCTGCACATGGTAATGGAAAAGACAGAATTTTATTAATTCTTATAATAAAAATAAATAAACCGGTATTATGGTTGCCATAAAAATGATATCCCGAAGTTTTTCTTACAGAATTTCTTTTTAATTAATAGATTTATTAAAGAAATGAAAAATTACCAAGAATTTTATTGAAATCAAATTATTAACTGACTTTGGTATGAATAGTTAAAATCGACATGTAATTCGCTTAAGCATGTTCCAAGCTGTTATTCCTAGTTTTAAACGGTGTTTTAAAGTGCCAGGAACTCTTCAAAGACAAAAGCAAAAACCTTGTTCTGTACATTGACGATAATTAATATTTCTATCAAAGTATATTTTCTAATAAATTTGCTTTCGAATGACGCAAAGGTAATTACAATAAAAGGTGTTAGCATGTCGCCTTTTTCAAAAGTGTATGGCGCCAACTCCGGCTTATTAAGCAGGTTATATATTTCTCATCGATCAAAATAACGAGCGTAAATAAATAACTTGAAGAAGTTAGCATATTTTCTTCATATATACATATATACATATATATATATATATATATATATATATATATATATATATATATATATAGTCTTAAGGTATGCTATATTTATGGGATAAAGTGCTCAATATCAGAGATAGAGCGTGTGTAAATATAAAAGTGCATGATTGCATATAGCATGAAACAGACTGTCGCCTCTAAGTGTTGACTTCTATGTTCACTTTTATATATATATATATATATATATATATATATATATATATATATATATATTAAGAAATGGACAAGGTCCGACAATTTATTAAAGACATTTTTTTTTATATTTTAACGTTGTTATTTATAGATACAAGTATTTAAGCAAATGCTCTGTTTATTTAATACTGTTTATCATAAACAGAGCATTTGCTTAAATACTTGTATCTCTAAATAACAACGTTAAACATAAAAAATGTCTTTATATATATATATATATATATATGTATATATGTATATATATATGTATGTATATATATATATGTATGTATGTATATATATATATATACATACATATATATATATATATATAATTATATATATATATATATATATATATATATATATATATATATATATATATATATATATACGTTTTATGCGACTTTTGAAGAATTTTGAAAGTGATTTTAAGAGGTCGCATTATACACGAATGATTCCCAACTCTTTGAGAGCGCCTCATTACACCTACTTGTCTCACGCTGTCCACTGACATGAGGTGGAATAAATATATTGAATCAATAGCTTCATCTTTTTTTATAACCGTTTCACCCCAAGCAAGGCGAGAAGCCACCAGGACTCAAGGGGTTACAGAAAATTTGGAGCAAGGTCAGATAGGAGTGATAGAGGAAAGGATGAGGAGAAGGGTAGTGGATAGATCAAGGCAACAGGAGATGTTAATTGATATTACATTTGAATAGTTGGAGATTTTAGCTCTCAGGGAAACTGGAATAGGGAAGGGAGTTCCACAGGCAAGAAGTGCGAGACATGAAGCTATTGGAGTAGAAGAGACGGCTACATTTAGGAGTTTCGACAGTGAAAGGGTGAGAGCGGGATGCGTAGGGCGCTTGAACTCATGAAGTCTGGGAACCAGCGAATGCAGCTCTTCGGAGCCATGAAAGTATTTGTAAAAAAGACAGAGAGGGGCGACGGCGCATCTGTGAGAGAGTGACTGTAAACGAGATGCCAGATCAGGGCCAATTATATTGCATATCCGCTTCTGGAGCTTATCAAGAACCCCGTGGCAAACAGAAGGGGCTCCAGACTGTATATGGCAGCAATACTCTATGCAAGGGCGAATGGTTGATTTGTAGATCTGGAGGATCGATTCCGGGGAGAAAAATTTGCTGGCGCGGCACAGGGAGCCAACTTTCCTTGCAGTGGACGAAGCAATTGACTCAATGTATTTGTTCCATCTCAAGTCAGCAGTCAACGTGAGACCGAGCAGCCGCAGAGAGGTACTCTCGAGAAGTTGAGCGTCAGACATTCTAATGGAGAGCAGGGAAGGATCTCTGTGGTGATTAATCGAGAGCAGTCTTGTTTTTGAGGCATTAAAGTTGACCAGCCAATTCCTGTCCCAGTTCACAACACCGCAAAGAAAAGTTGGCTCTCTGTGTCGTGCCAGAAAGTTTTTTCTTGTCTGAGTCCCTCCTTCTAATCTATAAATCAATCATCCGTTCTTGATGGAATATTGCTGTCATATATGGTCTGGTGCTCCCACTGTGTACATCTCGAGGTCCTTGACAAAATCCAGAGACTGATATGAAGGTCCTGATATGGCACCTAGTCGGCAATCGCTATCCCAGAGACGTGCCGTGGACTTCCTCTGTCTCTTCTACAAATACTTTCACGGTAACTGTTCCGACGAGCTACTTTCGCTGGTTCCCGGACTACGTGAATTTAAACGAGCTACCAGGCTGGCGTCTCGGTCCCATCCTTTCACTATTAAAACGGTTAAATTGTAACCGTCTCGTCTTCTCAAACAGCTTTTTCCCCCGCGCTTCTCGTCTGTGGAAATCCCTTCCCCTTACTTGCTTCCCTGATAACTATAATCTTCAAATCTTCAAGTATAATGTCAAATTTAATGTCACCCTGTGCTTGTTCCCCTTCCATCTCTGTATTCTTTCCTCAAACACGCCTCTTTATTCTTGTTCTCAATCCTCCTGCCTTGCTTGGGGTAAATTGCCCTAAAAAAAAATACACGTATGTACTGCTAGCTCTGGCTATGCCATTGACCAAATTATATATCCATTTACTGTAGTCAAATTAGCTTCAAAATTAGGTCTCCAAAGGGCGCATATATATATATATATATATATATATATATATATATATATATATATATATATACAGATTTGATAATTTCGCTCTCGCCTAGTGACTGAACACTCCTACATACTATATTACAATTGGCTTTTGGCATAATTTATGATACAGCGCTACGTGTGCATTTATATAGTGTTTCTGATCCTTTATATATATATATATATATATATATATATATATATATATATATATATATATATATAAGAAATATAGTCTTATGGTGTGCTATATTTATGGGATAAAGTGCTCAATATCAGAGATAGAGCGTTTGTAAATATAAAAGTGAACATAGAAGTCAACACCATATGCAATCGTCAGGCCACGTATATATATATATATATATATATATATATATATATATATATATATATATATATGGGATTGGGGCTATTTATCTGTATGCCAGAACAGAAAATCTGCTAGCTGGCACATTTTCTTCTGCTTTATGTGTATTTTAAAAAATTACCTACGCAGCACGAAGTTTATTTCATAAATATATGAGAAAAAAAAACACAGAATATGCTCGAAAGCGGTTTAACGTTTTCATGGAATATTTACAACTGCTACTAACATCGCTTAATGGATTATTGCAATTAAATGAAGACAATTAATGAAAGTAATTATTTTTCAAATTCTTATCTGCGGAAGAAACATCAAATGAGCGACTGACGTAAAAAAAATACATGCTGAATGACTTGCAAGATAATTAGTAGCATTTAAAAGCGATAAAGAGATCGATTTGTCGTCGGCGCCTCTGTTTGCGTCTATCTGAATTATCAAGTTCAAATTTCCTGTGCAACTTTTATCTGTTACACTTCAACTGAACACATGTCTTTTTTATTTACATAATCTTTCTAATTAGAAACTCAGTTATGATTGAATCAACAGTTAATTTATCTTTTAAAAGCAAGCGATAAACACAGTATATATTAAACAGGATTTATCTTCCGATTTCAAGCCGCAATTTATTTTTATTTTTCGTTGAATGCTTAAATTTGCTCATTGAATATTTGGATTCTGACTGACGCCGACATGGACAGAAGAAAATAGAAGATCCTTGATATACCATGCTGGATCTTTGATAGTATTTCTCGAGGCATTAGTTTTATTTAGTAACCTACCTATGCATCACTAACGCAGTAACTTGAACCCTGCACTTATAGCTTTTACTAAGGTAACTTCGTAAATACTTCAGTTATTTCTCCAGAGAGCACTAATTCGCCATCACCCACAAAAAAGAACTTTCATCACAAACCATTATGTTCTACGTTGTTGGATGTCCTATTTTTATGACCTTGTGTCACACTGAGAGACATCAGGTGTTTCAATGCATATTAGGTGTTTCTTAGTGTTCTTTGCAGGCTACGATTTCTACGTAATGGATTTGATTCTTAATTAGTGCCCTTGTGACTGTCCTACACCCAGTTCCTATAAAATTAGTCCCTGTTCTAGTATATAGAGGTAGTACCATTTTGGATTCATCGTGTGCTGATTTTCTAAGAGTAGCTTAGATGTGGGACAAGGCCGAAAGCACGGGGGCACCCAGTGAGGATCGAACTCCCTACTCAGTCGTAATTGTTCTAGCGAGACAAGCATGCTAATCATTACACCGCGTCGAGAAGGATTCTTTATATGAATGGTGATACACTATTTACATTATTCGGACTATTGTCCTCATCTTTGTTGCCATATTTATCACAACGTTTCGGCCGTTCTACGCTCCGGCCTTCTTCAGGTTGTTGGAATGTCGAACTGAACCCTTTATTTCGCTTACTGGAGTAGACTGTTCTAGTTCCACGTGCCATGTCTAATGGATTTCAGTTATCAGTTATCTTCTGTTAATTCCCCTCTCCAAGTTCTCTACCGCCTTAACCAGGTATTGAACTCACACTCTTTGGGTCCTGTCACTGGATCTAACCAACGCCTTTATCCACTGTACAATGTGTCCTCAAAGAGTGTGAGTTCAATACGTGTTCTATGGTCTAAGCCATATCGGCATCAATCAATAAGTAAATTAAAACTTATTCCACGGGTCCGAAGTTGTCTTCGCAACCCAAGTTTGGACACACAGGGTCTGGAGCAGTGAGGTCACTGGAAGTCGGTGGTTGTGAACACGGGTCCGAAGGTGTCTTCGCAACCCAAGTTTGGACACACTGGGTCTGAAGCAGTGAGGTCACTAGAAGTCGGTGGTTGTGAACACGGGTCCGAAGGTGTCTTCGCAACCCAAGTTTGGACACACTGGGTCTGAAGCAGTGAGGTCACTAGAAGTCGGTGGTTGTGAACACGGGTCCGAAGGTGTCTTCGCAACCCAAGTTTGGACACACAGGGTCTGGAGCAGTGAGGTCACTGGAAGTCGGTGGTTGTGAACACGGTTCCGAAGGTGTCTTCGCAACCCAAGTTTGGATACACAGGGTCTGAAGCAGTGAGGTCACTAGAAGTCGGTGGTTGTGAACACGGGTCCGAAGGTGTCTTCGCAACCCAAGTTTGGACACACTGGGTCTGAAGCAGTGAGGTCACTAGAAGTCGGTGGTTGTGAACACGGGTCCGAAGGTGTCTTCGCAACCCAAGTTTGGACACACGGGGTCTGGAGCAGTGAGGTCACTGGAAGTCGGTGGTTGTGAACACGGGTCCGAAGGTGTCTTCGCAATCCAAGTTTGGACACACGGGGTCTGGAGCAGTGAGGTCACTGGAAGTCGGTGGTTGTGAACACGTGTCCGAAGGTGTCTTCGCAACCCAAGTTTGAACACACGGGGTCTGGAGCAGTGAGGTCACTAGAAGTCGGTGGTTGTGAACAATGGTTAATTTGCACGTTGACGATATTCTCTTTCAGTAGTGTGTTTTTCGCTCCGGCCTTCTCCGAAGTTTACAGAAGCTTGATGGAAAATGGAATGCTAACAAGATCGGTCGGTGTCAAACTCTTCATGTTCCTTTGGTCTGATCATGCGTTTTGATTGATCAGTTTCTTTGGTTGGCCTTGATGTCTTCTGCTACATAACAAGTCTCCCCACAACAGGCGTTTGGTAATGTAGTTGATTTTTGCGGATGACTTGATCAGTCTATCGGACATGCCTTGATGAGCATTGATTCGATGCTTGATTTGATGTCGAGTCCGCACGTTCAAAGTTGATGATGCATTTGGGATTCTTTCAATTTTTTGGTGAGCATGTACTACAAGGTCCATGTTTAGAATCCGTAAAAGAGAGAACGGGAAGACCGTTGCATTGTTCCTTAACAAGTGTATGTTGTGCTGATCGGGCGCTCTGTGGCATAACCACCTTAGTTAGTGCCTAGTTTTGTCCAGAGAAACATCCCGGGAGATAGTGCTACCCAGATATTTGATGGTATCAGTGTATGCAAGTTGGTAGCCATCTATGCTGATTACTGCTGCAGTGAGGCTTAATGTTTGCTGCAGGTTGATAAAGAATTTCAGGTTTGAGTTTACTTAATTAGTTATGCAATTCACGATGTATACTTACTTGGTCACGTGGTTGGTGATATATAGCTTCTTCATCCAATTATATCATGTCACTATTTTTTATTATGCTTGGCATAACCTTTAGGGTGGGGCGGTCAAGTCATGATAACGAGTTTGATTTAGACTTTAACTAAACTTCACTTGGTCTGAAATAAGGCCACGTGTGTAATTCACAGAATGAAGAAAAAAACTCACTCCAGCAGAAACTTGCTAACCGCGACTACACGTCATGGCAGCTCTGTCTACGTCATATTTCTCACTCTCTTTACGCCATTTTTTTTTCTTATTGCCCGTGATTGCTATTCTATCTCTCATCTCTATTGACATTATGTCGATTCCTGTCAGTTGTATTTTCAAACAGTTTCCAAGGACGAGTTTATTACAGAAAGACAGAAAATGTAATCTTGGTCAAAAAAAGATAATTTCCCGTTTGTAGGGCCTGGCAGGTGATAATGAAACACTCCTAAAATGAGATCAGCCCCGAAAAAAGAAAAAAAAAGACAACAGAACCGACAGGGGAAGATAATTAAAGTAAAACCTCTGTAGGTCAATTTTTAGCATTCATTATTTTCACTACATTTTGGGGTTTTTTTTTCTGTCTTGAGATTCCTCTTTCGTTATCCCAGTTCATCGTTTATACGATTTAACCTTTCATACTGTTATTCATTTTTTTTATTTTTTTTTACATTCAACTACGTATTTACTCTTTTCTTTTTCCATCTCATCCATACTTTCTCTCTCATCCTTTAGTATTTTCTTTTCTTGTATTACACCTTGATCAGCCCGCACGTATCCGGCCATTACTGCAATCAGTAGTATCGATTCGTTCTTTCCGCATTACGTCTTCAGTTTGCACAATATTAACATATCTTATTTTTTTGTTTTTTGTGTATTTTTGTTCTTTTGTTTTCTTTTTTTTTCTTTTCTTGCTGTTCTTTCTATATATAAAGTTTTGTGTTCTTTCTCTCAATATTTTCTTCCATTTGTTATTGTCATTACGCTAAAATAAATTTGTTTTATTCATTTGAGCAATCTGCCATTCGTTTCTTGTCGTATAGTCACATACAGCCGGGAAATGTAACAAATATTTATTTATTTTTCGTTTAGCCAAATTAACAGTTTATCAATTATTTAATTTCCCCTGCAATAACTTTTCAGTTTGTTTTATAAAGGTTTATAAAAGGTTCATATTTTGTGCATATTCGATCTTTACGTACAACTATGTACAGAGATATAAATATATAATGATTGAAAAAGAATCTAGATCAATAAAAAATATATAACAAGATATAAAACACCTAAATGAGCCTACTAATAATTAGACTAGTATAAAAATCTATTCATACGAAAATCTAATTTATTGCATTACACACTAAATGAAAAGTGTTATGCTTTTCTAAGAGAAATATAAATAGGGTTTCCGTAGATAAAGCGAAATATAAAAGTCCTTTTATTCAATACTGAGCTTTTCAAATTGGTCACAAGATACACGAATATAAACATACATTCATAACGATATATAGACATCTATATAGAGATGAAGATTTACTATCCTTAATCTATCTATCTATCTATCTATCTATATATATATATATATATATATATATATATATATATAATTAAATTAAATTAAAATGATTTAAAATCAAAAATCAAGAAATAATATAAACAAATAAAATAAATAACCACTACATTTATATTATGATAGATATATGTTGGCAACGTTGTAAATATGGCAAAAAAGATGAGGACAACAGTCTGAAGAATATAAATAGCGTAAATAATGACGGAATTATATATATATATATATATATATGTGTGTGTGTGTGTGTGTGTGTGTGTGTGTGTGTGTGTGTGTGTGTGTGTGTGTGTGTGTGTGTAAAGTCGGTGGTTGTGAACACGGTTCCGAAGGTGTCTTCGCAACCCAAGTTTTTACAACCAAAGCAGGTGTAGCAGACCCGATAGCATGCAGGGCTGGCCTACGAAAAGGTGGTCTTGTGCCAGACACTACTCACGACTACCGAATTCACTAGCAAAGTAAAAAAAAAAGAATAAGTAAAAATAATAAATGTGTGATCTTTTAACCATAGAATTATTACAGTCTCCTTAGTGAGGAAAAAGGGTCATTCAACACATGCATATAAAAGTAAAAATAGGTAGCCAGGAGGAACGACGAAAACGAGTCTGGTGGAAAACAAATATAAAACTTTATTTAATAAAAAGTATTTTGTCTCAAACAGTGGAGACTATCAGAAAAGTAAAGCTAGTTCTTAGCAAGTAGGCAAATTGTATAAGGTAGTGACAAGTAGTCAGTAAAAGAATGTTAATGTTCCGCACCAAAACGAAAATCAAAATGGCTAAGGCGGGAAAAGTTCCCTCAGAAGGAAAATTCTGGAACAGAGTCTTCTTATGCAAAAGGTACATGCCTACACGACAAGGAAAATACTCACTGCGAGATTTTTGTAATGTGTGTATAATCTTATCTTTTTTTTTTCTTTTTTTTTTCCTTTTTCTTTTTTTTTTAACTTGAAAAGATGTTTATTTCCATCCTGCAGAGTGTCACATTTTTAACGGTTGGATTGAAACCACTCGTTCCAGTTCATCTTTCTTCTTAATTGCATAAGAATTGGAGGAACCCTTTGCAGCATTGATGAGCTCATCAGCTAGACACAGGTAATCCCGCTCTTCCCTAGGATTTAACCTATAGCTGGCGAGGGATTCATAACTTTCCAAGTGTATTTGTGAGAATGGGAACACAATGGTCTCAGTTTCAACTCGACACGCTGATGAACAGTACGCTATGCGCATTGTTGGTAGGGTACAGATAAATAAAAATTTATTCTTCTCGGAAGAAAAGGAATTTGTTTTCATGCCACTGGTTTTATCGAAATCAGACGTTAACACTTAAAACCTGATCTTTACGGTTGTTTTTTTTTTTGTTTTTTTTTTTTGTTTTTTTTTTAAACTCACATTTTACTTTATATCTAACGGATTTGAACGTTAAGCATTCAGTACTACATTGTGCAACAATCCTCTTTGAATAATTCATGTGACCAGCTTTTGATTACCAACAGCGGATATTTTATAAATTTACCGCAGAACAAATACTAAAATAAAACGGAAGCTTTTTCAATACAATGTCATCTCTGACCTTAAGCGTTGAAAGTATTGCTTTATTTATTTATTTTTTATTTCAATATTCCATATGTTTGATCATCCGGGTACTGATGTCAACTTGTGTGTACTGTCTTCATCAGTCTGTAGACAACTACTTCATGTCATTTCTGGTCGCCAGCCTAATCATATTAAGACCAAAGTAAGCGGCTGATTCCCACTTCGGTTTGATACGAACACATCTCTCATGTTATCAGCTCAGCTCGCCTGATAAAGGTTTGTGTGTTTGCCAAAAGCAGGCGTGAAAAATTTTGCCTGAAATACAAAAAGAAGAGAAAAGAAACATGGGAAAACGCGTCGAATTGCTTAAAGATAAACAGGTTTGATACGGCAATCTTCCAGCATAATTTTAATCAAAACTCGAGGAAAATGTAAAGCGAAAAGATGCTTTATTTATTTTATTTTCTTCCTTAAAGCCTGTTTAATCGATGAAAGAGGAAATATTTGAATCAATCAACGGAATAACGTCTTTGAAATGTGACTCTTCAAGAAAAAAAAATCTTTCTTTAATGTTGTTTTGTCTTTATTACACGTGGCGCGTTGAATGTTTGCAGATAGTGCACACGTTGAACATCAATTAACGTTTGTTTCTTTCCATTCGATACTCACTATCCTTACACGTTGAATTTACCTTTTCATTCTCTCTCAACCTCTTTCTACATAACTTTTATTCTACTATCACCTCTCTTTCTATATATTACTTTATCTGTTCCAGTACACTTTATATTTCTCTACTTTTATGTCACACTTCTGTTATTCACTCTCTCTTTCTCTCTCTCTCTCTATATATATATAGATATATATTCACTTACAAGCAATTAAATCAATGTATACATATATATTTATATATATATATATATGTGTATATATATATATATATATATATATATATATATATATATATATAATACTATAAATTTTTTTTGTAAGTTAATATATTAAATTAATATATATATATACATTAATTTAGTTGTTCGTAAATGAATGTACACACACACACACACATATATATATATATATATATATATATATATATATATATATATATTATTAATTCAACTGTTGATTGCGTGAAAGCGTGAAACTGACACTTGTGGTCAGCGACAGTGCGCTAGAAATTTAATTCGTAATATATATATATATATATGTGTGTGTGTGTGTGTGTGTGTGTGTGTGTGTGTGTATCTTTCTGTTCACTTCAGCCTCTTTCCGTATCTCTCTACTTTTATTCTCTCTCTCTCTCTCTCTAGATTGAAATGTACAATATCTGTAATCGAAGAGTGAGCAATTTCGGACAGGGAGAGTTTATAGATACAGAAATTTTGAAGATAGGAATCATTGCTACATGGTGTCTTAGTTTCTCGCTTCATTATGATTTTCAAACCTAATATATATATATATATATATATATATATATATATATATATATATATATATATGTTTAAAAAAACCTGAAAGCTGACCAGAGCACACTGTTGCGGTAATACGACATTATGCAATTGCAGGACAAAAATAACTGTCCTTTAAATGGATTATGCCGTACTGAAAGGGTTGTATATTGTGCCGAAGTGGAAGTTGAAAATGGTAGCACAAAAAAAAATATATTGGGTGAACTGAGGGCAAGTTAAAGTGGAGGTGGTACAATCACACCTCTTCTTTTAGAATTCCGGAGCATAGGTACAGCACGAAACTAACAAGCTACTATTGGAAATTTAGGCAGAAACATAACAAAAGTCCAAGTATTAAACGGAGTATTTTAAGAAATTTAAAGTAACATAATAGTCGAGAATAGGTGTAGGCTATACCAAGAAAAGAAACTGGATATAGCAACATATAAAAACAGCAATGAATTACTGAACAGGAGGACAGAGGTCATGACCAAATGCAGACATTTTAAGAAGTTCAGCTTGGGGTTATTTGAACCCGATTAAAGTTAGAAATGTTTTTCTCCCCCAACTATATCCGGTTTCAAAAATGCTTAAGTTGCTGAGCTCCGTATAGCTGATTTGCTGAACATACCACCTCAGGAGAGCGTAGAGGTCGAAACCGCGGCAGTGTGCTGTGGTCAGCTTTCATCCTTTGTAAATATTAAATAGCTCTGCAAGTCTGGTCTTCCGACTTTGTATTGAGCACATTTAATACGTTCAGTTTTAAAAATATTTTACTATTTGTGTTACTGTGGCATATATATATATATATATATATATATATATATATATATATATATATATATATATATGAAAGAAAATATACAGAAAAACAAACAAAAAATCTTAATATGCAATTATGCTGTATTAATGTTAATATAATGTCAACATTAGTCGTGCTCTTATGTCCATCGTCTTTTTCATGTTGAATTTGAATGTAGTCTAATGTTAATTATGTTTTATGAATATGTACTGATGATGGTCTAAAATAGACCGAAACGTCCGACGTTGACATTATATTAACATTAATACAGCATAATTGCATATTAAGATTTTTGTTTGTTTTTTCTGTATATTTTCTTCATACCGTCGGATCTATATCCATATATTTACTTATATATATATATATATATATATATATATATAATAAAGGGTCAGAAACACTTTATATAACTGCACACGTAGCGCTGTATCATAAATTATGCCAAAATCCAATTGTAATATAGTATGCAGGAGAGGTCAGTCACTAGGCGAGAGCGAAATTAACAAATCTGTATATATATATATATATATATATATATATATATATATATATAAAAACCTAAAGAGCCAGGCAAGCCTACCTAGCTTTCACCTAAACGGATCGTCAGGGTAAACTGGCCCTGATGATCGCTTTAGGTGAAATATATATATATATATATATATATATATATATATATATATATATATATCCGGAACAATATTGGGAAGAAATGTATGACAAAGCGGAAAAAGTATTTTGTCACGCGTTTCGTCCTTTAGGACCTCATCGGACTAAATTTTCATTGGTGCAACTACACATGCGCACGGATGACGGATGCAGGGAATTTAATCTTTTTTTTTTTTATTTAGCCGATTTCATTTAAATACTTTTTCTTTCCATCACTTTTGTTACTAGATAACGCATAGTGTGATAACAAGTTCTGCAAGGAATGTTGAAATGTTGCAAGAGCCCGGATGCAAGTTTACTGGAGATGACTTTGAGATCAAGGTACTCTCTAAGTATTCACGTCGTAGTGAATTGTTTTCCTTTTGGATCAGGCTAGCATCATGTATGGTTAAACTCGTTATGGATCTGATGTATTGTTTTGTAAAATGTCTCTTCTGTGTTTATTTAGATTCCATGAGGTTTCCCCTATGTATTTTTGTGACAATTATTACACACGATAGAATGAACTTCTTCAGGTTTTAGCTTGTTGTTTTGTTTAGTATTGACTAAGTCTTTTATTGTCTTAGATGTAGTAGTAACAAATTTTAAGTTTAGATAGCTTCTTTCCAATTGTAAATATGATAGAGTTAGTTGGTAGGGCAATATGTTTTTTTGATCTATTGAGTTTTTCAGGAGGGACTGTTTGTTTGTTTTTTTGTTTGTTTGTTTGTTTTTTTTTTTTTTTCTTTTTTTTTTTTTTTTTTTTTTAATATTTTTGGCTTTTTTCACACTGGATATTAAATAATTAGGGTACTGAAGAAGCTTGAAAATATTTTCAATATATTTCTCCCCTTCATGTAAATATTCAGGGCTGCAAATTCTGAGTGCTCTTAAGTAGAATTCGATGATTTTACCGGATTTTACTTTGTTGTTATAATGAGAATAGAAATTTATTATATCGTTCTTGTCTAGGAAAGGTAAGGAATCGGAGAGACGACTTTGAATTCCTCTTGAATTACGGGAATCCATTTCTTCTCCTTATGCTATTTATAGCAGGACAGACTGGGTCGGTCTAGAAGGACAACCCAGAATTTAAAGCCGGAGGAGGATCATATATATATATATATATGTGTGTGTGTGTGTGTGTATGTGTGTGTGAATTACAATTAATGAGATCCAAACAATTTACCGCATACAGATGCTCATTTCGCCCATGGGAAAGTAGTTTTTCCCTGGACTTATCAATGCAAATACATTTACTAAATTTAGTAAATGTAGTTGCATTGATAAGTTCAAGGAACAAATTACTTTCCCATGAACGCAGTGATCATCTGTATGAGGTAAATTGTTTGGATCTCATTAATCGTAATTCACTTATATGCTCTATAATAAAAATTATATTGAGCTCTCTTTTGTTGATCAGTTTTAATATTTTATATCAATAGGATCTACTTGGATTACTTACCCACGGATTTTGTTACATATATATATATATATATATATATATATATATATATATATATATATATACACGAATGGGTGCTGAAAATTTATCGGGCTGAATTCCAATGATCAACGATGCGCAGTGCTGATTTTCAGCACTTATCATATACATGGACATTATATCAGAATTTATTTTGAATGCCAGTGTTTTTACAATCAAATTTACATTAACCAACAAAGGTTGGTAAAATTTTCAGGAGAGACTTTCATTTAAAGAATCAATATATCATGTGAGTTTCAGATTATAATATGTGTCCATTAATAATAATAACTTGTTTGGGGAATATCGAAGTACAACATTAATCTTATTTCTGAATAAATCCCAAATATAACTACAACAGAAAGATATATTTGATTAATACAGTACCCTATATTCCGTAATACATTATGATTTTATTATTTTAAATTTAGATATGGTCACCTTCGCAGTCTATAAAATTTATCAGTCTTGCCTTAATTTTGTCAACTTTTCTATTGTTGTGATTTACAACAGTTTTTTTTTTTATTTCTTACCAAATATTTTATTTGCTTGAGTTTTTCATTTTAAAATACATCTACAACATAATTTTTCTATGGATTAATATCTAGTGAGCATTAATTGAATAACTTTAAGGCCCTTTTAAGTGCAACGTTGCAAAATGTTAAGGTAGCATTGTCCTGCTTTAGTTTAATTTTTCTTATTAATCCTGTCATGAACCACACAAAAACTTGAAAATAATAATCTGCATGTATCTTAAGACCATAATCAATTTTGATGGGACCTTTAATAATAGATTAGATTTCTTGGCTAAAGCATTACATAATTTTTCCGTGTTGTTTTTTAAATCATGTTGGCCGATTGTTTCCCTGAAGAGCCCACCTTGCAATCTGGTTCGACCAATATAGCTCTACATTCATTACTAACAATTCCTATTTTAAATCAATTTTCATGTACTTCTTCAATATAAACATATCAATTTCTTCAACGGGGTTGTTTGGTTTCTTTTATGTATTCTTACGACCCTCCCCCGTCCTCCAACCCAATCGATAGCGGAGGTAGTGGAGGATCTTAATTTGTGTTATTTTTGTTTTCTTTTTGACATTTACATTCACTCGATTTTCGTAAAATATATTTCTTTCCCCAATGGTCTCTTTCCGATTGATCAGACAAGGCCGAGCGGAATCGATTAAGGAACAAACACGATAGGCGACAAACAACAATGGAGACAGGGAAATATAAATTTATTAACAAAATTCATGGTAATTGCTCCGATGAGCTGCTTTCGCTAGTTCCCAGACTTCTCGAATTCAAGCGTCCTACGAGGCTGGTATCTCGCTCTCACCCTTTCACTGCTGAAACTGTTAAATGTAGCCGCCTCTTCTACTCCAATAACTTCATATCTCGCACCTCTCGCCTGTGGAACGTCCTTCCCGATTTCTATGTCCCTACTAGCTATAATCTCCAACTATTCAAATGTAATGTCAATCGACATCTCCAGTTGCCTTGATCTATCCACTATCCTTCTCCTCATCCTTTCCTCTATTATTCCTACCTACTCTAGCTCCAAATCTTCTATAACCCCTTGCGTGCTAGTGGCTTCCCGCCTTGCTAGGGGTGAAATGCTTTAAAAAAAAAAAAAAAAAAAGACGTAAAAACATGGGAAATATAAAAAAAAAATGACCAAAACAAAGATGACAATGTGTAAAGAATAAGCATTTAAACATTGTGGACAAAATAGTGGGAGGGGAATATCCTCTTAGGAAGGTAAAACACAAATCAACGTATGGCCTTGTGCCATACTTGCACGAATTTTCAGTACATGTGCCATACTTGCACGAATTTACAAAACATCGAAATTTTAAGACAAGTAGAAAGAAACATGTAATAAAAGGATTTCATGCCAGAATTGCATGAAAGTACAAACATTAAAAAGAAGTACATTTAAACAAAAACGAAGCACGAGAAAAACAACGAACTTATCTCATAATAAAAGTTTTTTTCCACTAATGTCTTTTATATCTACTTCTTCTTTTCTTTTCTCTTTTTTCTTTTTCTATTTCTTTTTATAAGCGTCTCCTTTTGAGGTCTTTTCTTACTTCCTCTCTTTCTCTTTTCGTTCTGTCTAGGGGCTTGGCCGACGATTAAGTTGAAACTGCTTTCCTTCTTTCTTTCGTCTCGGTGTAGCAGCATTCTCGTCAGAGGTGGTCTTTTCTTACTTTCTTTCTTTTCCCTTTCGTCTCTTGTTTAGGGGCTCAGGTGACGATTAAACGGCTACCTTTCTCTCTCTCTCCTTCATCTCGGTGTGGCAGCATTCTCCTTTGAGATCTTTTCCTCCTTTCTTTCCTTTTCCCATAAGTATCTCCCTTTGAGATCTTTTCTTGCTTTCTTCTTTTCTTTTTCTATCTGCGACTGGTCTCGAGACTTGGGTGACAAACAAATCGAAACTGTCTTCTATCTTTCTTTCGTCCCGATGTAGCACCATTCCGCATACTCCGTAGTTTATTTCCCAAAATTCAACGTTTCTTTCGCGTTCCACGCGCTTGTGTTCTGTCGTCCGTTCGAGGTTCGGAGAGGGACTTTTGTTTTTCTGCATAGCCAACCAAATCTTTTGAGTTCCTAATAAACGGGTCCCTCTATTCCATTCGAAGATATTTGCGTTCATAGCAAACGGGTCCATCTATTCCATTCGAAGATGAATCCTCTTTCTCGTATATTCGCAAACACGTCTGTTCGGCCCTTAGGCCTGGACAAAACTCTTGTATTTTTCGCAAACACGTCCGTTCGGACCTTAGGCCTGGACAAAACTCTTGTATTTTTCACAAACACGTCTGTCCGGCCCTAAGGCCTGGACAAGACTAACTTTTTTCGTTTCTCTATTCGTTTCCTTTTTTTTTTCTTGTCACGTGATCAATTTTCAAATACGAACTTTTTCCCATTGTGGGTGAAATGAGGTCATTAACCCCCTCTCTCATCTGCAGGGTCAGAGAAAGTTTAGTTTAAAGTGTTTCAACTTTTCCTATCTGGAATCTATCCGTGTAAACCATGCTGTCAACACGTTGACCAAAATAGAAAGGAAGGGTACATTATGGTTAATCTTTGTCGCCACTAAGTCTACCTATCTCTTTGGGCTTACTATCTTTACGTTTCTGTAAGTACTGGGCTCTTTATTTTAGAATGCTTCTGAAATATAAGCAATGGTATAGTTTTTCTAATAAATTTAGATGGGGGTTCGTAAAAGTATTTACATGATATTCTTAATATTCTGCATATTTTCTTTGATTTTTGATTTCTCAATACCAGATTCTTCAAATATACGAATCGAACCTGCATATAGAATTCTCAACGAGAATATTATGTCTTCTAACAGGTTATTCTGTCTTTGTCAAGTCAATTAGGCCCCCTAACTGGTAGAGTCAACTTTCGGCTTAAAAGTAGTTTCCCTGAGGTAAAAAGGGACGCAGGTTCGATTCCCGTCGGAGGTACGATCATTCTTTAGTAGGACTTCTCAAATTAGGCTTGCTGTTATTAATGCTAATGTTTAATAAAATAAAATAAAAAACAGGGACAGCAACTCAAGAATTAATTAGAAAGTGCGATCATTACTGGCTTCTCTAAAAAATAATGTTTATAGTAATAAGAAATAAAAAACCCTTTAAAAAATGACTATATATTTAGATACGCTCTGTCCGGATATTGAGCACTTTTACCCTATAAACATACCATATTTACATCATTTACAATACTTCATCTCAGAAATATAGACAGTTAAATAAATAAACCATACTTTAAAACTACAGTGTAACCCGGATATAAGAGAATTGTCGGGACCGGAGACTAAGTCTCTTATATCCAGGTTTCTCTTATATCCGGGTTTGGTCTAATTTATATACATCAACACAGGCTCTAATTTGGGACCAGAGAAAATCTCTCTTATATCCGGGTTTCTCTTATATCCGGGTCTCTTATATCCGGGTTACACTGTACATCTTATCACGGTCACATCTTGCTTGCACATTCTTAAATGTAATCTTAATACTAAACATTTCGAATGAATTAGTTTTAGGGATGAACTCGTTAACCCCTACTCTACGGTTAGCACCCAGTTTTCATTTTATAATTTTTGCCCTTCAACAATTCTCTTTCCCTCCTTTTCAGTCCCTTTATCTTCCTTAGTTTTTTTGCTGTTACGGTTTTTTTTTGTTTTTCATTATTCCCCCCTTCTTTGTTCCACGTTTATCACGTTGCTGCTACCATCTCTGCACCAACCGATTTCTGCAAGTTGATGTTTCCAATCTACACATTAATAAAATGAATAATTTATCTGTCAACTTCTAATACTCTTTATAGTCTTCGATAAAACGCGAAATTCAATTTCGAAAATCCACTCCTTTGATATAATGCTGATTAGATTAATCAAGCAAGGGAGAGAATCATAAGATAGCATTTCCGTTAGATTTCACCGTCTCTCTGCTTTTTTCGTTTTTACTGGCTTATAATTTACCCACGTATTCATATGCATGTTGTATATCTGTGCGCGTGAGTGTGTATATCCGTGTGCGTTTCTTCTTGAATATATATATCTGCTAAAGATTTGTTCGTTGGAAAGATTTGTTCAGAAATTGTACAAGTTATTTCCAGAGTTTTTCTAGTTTTTTTTTTTTTTTAATGACAATCTTCAGCGACGTTAATACAGCTGGGAACAAGTGAATGGTTGAGATATTTCTTCTGAAAAGGTTCTGGATTATTATAGATACCCCCAATATGAAATAAAAACTAAAACATTGCTTTTAATCAGTACACTCTCTTATTGAAATGTGGGATCTTATTGTTTGTCTACGACAGTAAATTCCCGCCAATAATCGATTAGAGGGTTCAGTGAGTGCGATGATTACTAGATTCTCTACTGCTTTCACGTTTTCCTGGTCTAAATTCTGTTTAACACATATTTCAGTCTTCACTGAGTTTTTCATCATGGCCTTGTGCCAAACAGAGTTAGAGAAATAGCTATTCTGTACGTTAAAAAAAAGTAAAAATATGAAGTTAAATTTATTAAATAAATATTATCAATTTTGGAATGCTTTATCGTTGATTTTTTCTTGCTTTTTATCGTGAGGTTTAAGTCACTCACGACAATGCTTCATCTAAGAAATTCGCATACATTTCGAATATTGCGTCTACAAGCAACAAAAAATATAAAAGAAAGAAAAACTAACTAAACATTTTATACTGATGAGAAAGCTTTTTTTATTTAACAGAAAACTTAATAATCTATCATTATGATATTTAGTTTTATGCATGATTCATATTTCTACGATAATCGTTTCATATTATTAATTCTGAATGGATATTGAATCCAAATGATTACAATAACTTTCCAATAATATATAATAAATAATATATAACATCATTTAATGCCAACAATAATGTGAATTTTGTTAATGCCATATTCATTTAGGGTAGTGTTTCTAAATTTTTTTTTCTATCAACGCCACAACCAGGTGCAAATGCATGGAGTTCTCTTCACTATTGAAAAAACATAATGTGAATTTTGTTGGAATTTTTAGTATTCACTAATTTGATAAGTATTTCAATAATTAACATACTAGTAATTAATTTAGTCCTTTTCAGCCACCTTGGTCTGTATTTTTTAAAGCAATTTAACCCAGTCAAGGCGGGAGTCATACTAACAGGCAAAGAGTTACAGAGGATTGAGAACAAGAGTAAAGAAGTGTGTTTGAGGAAAACTTACAGAGAAGGACGGGGGACAAGCTCAGGGTGTCTGATATCGATTGACATTACACTTGAATATTTGAAGATTATAGTCATCGGAGAAGCAAGTAAGGGGAAGGGAGTTCCACAGACGGGAAGTGCCGGAGAAGAAGCTGTTTGAGTGGAAGAGACGGTTACATTTAACCGTTTTGACAGTGAAAGGGTGGGGCCGAGATGCCAGCCTGGTAGCTCTCTTAAATTCATGCAGTCCGGGAACCAGCGAAAGTAGCTCGTCGGAACAGTTGCCGTGAAAGTATTTGTAGAAGAGACAGAGGATGGCCACAGCACGTCTGTGGGGTAGTGGTTGCACACTAGATGCCAGATCAGGACCTATCATTTTGCATATTCGTCTTTGCATTTTGTCGAGGACCTCAAGACGCACAGCGGGAGCACCAGACCATATACGACAGCAATATTCCATGCAATGGTTCATTTATAGATTTGAAGGATTGACTCAGACGAGAAAAACATTCTAGCACGACATAGAGAACCAACTTTCCTTGTGGTTAAGAAAGCTAGTGTGTTTGACCATTACCATCGAATACTGGTTACGTTATATTTGTTGTCTTGTGCCAAAATAAGAAACGTCACGCCACCACCAACGATTACATTAACCCAGTGTTTCACAGCCTTTTTAAGCAAAGGCACACTTATCAAGATTTTTAAAAGGGTATACATTTAAATATTATAAAATAAAAACATGGATCTTTTTAAAATACACATAAATATGAACTGACTTTATTTCAATGTTTCTATTCAACTATTTGTGCAGTTTATTTAGTAAAATACTAACGTTGTGCCATTACTACATCCACACACACATATATGTATGCCGTGACAATATTTCGCAGCACACTTAAGAGAATGGCGCGGTGCAATAGTATGCTGTGGCATGGCGGTTAAGTTTGGTTTGATTTATTTTGTTTTACGGCATATCAACCTCAATGGGTTATTTAATGCCGACAACATTGCTGGAAATATTTTGTTTTGCCAAAAATCTGTTTCTGGTAATATTTTTCCTTCAAAATTGTATTGCTGGTAATAATTTTTTTCAAAAAAGTATTGCTGGTAATAGTTAACTATTTGCCCATAGCTGGTACCTTAACAGGTGCTACCACCCCGGGACAGGGTGAACCTAGGAACACCAGCAATTAAGAGGCGGTCCACGCTCCTCAAAACCTCCTGATCAGAGGCCTTGCTGCTGGATGTAGTTTATCGTCTTACCCAGAACGCGGATGTAGTTTAACGTCATTCCCAGGACGGGCATGGCAGTTAAGAATCACTGCCTTTGGGTGACATAGGTCTCCAAAGATGCTTTTCTTTCTTATCTGAAATTACTCATGATTCTCTGAAAAGATAGCGGATTAGTTTCCCGTTTTCTTCTCCAGGATTTTGAATTCAATGTAGTCTAAGATATCACTGGAGCCCCAGTCTACCCTTTCTTTTGCCTAGCTGACTGGAGAGAATAGATAAATTTATACCTTTCTCATATTGCGAAAATACACTAGCTACGAAAACTTTAAGCTACTTGTAATAAATGACATTACAGGCAGCTAGCTGTGTTTAGCAATTTTAGCTCGCAGAGCATTATCATGCGAGGAATCACGCAGAGCATTATCAAGCAAGGAATATCGCAAAGCATTATCATGCAAGGAATCTCGCAGAGCATTATCATGCAAGGAATCTCACAGAGCATTATCATGCGAGGAATCTCGCAGAGCATTATCATGTAAGGAATCGCGCAGAGCATTATCATGCGAGGAATCGCGCAGAGCATTATCCTGTAAGGAATCGCGCAGAGCATTATCATCTAAGGAATCTCGCAGAGCATTATCATGCAAGGAACCTCGCAGAGCATTATCATGCAAGGAATCTTGCATAGCATTATCCTGTAAGGAATTCAATCTTCACTGTGCATCTGATGTCGCTTGTGGATCCATATCGTATCAAACTAAGCTTGGTAAATATTTATTTTTTAAAATGGCTGTTAAAAATTTTGTGCATATTATTTTAATTGTGGTAAGTGAAGGAATCCCTGCTACAATATCACAGTGATATTTCCCATGGAGGAAACTAGTTTTGATAGTAAGAAAAATAAAGTGTGTTTCATTAAGATGGGTTATATATAAGGGTGTTTCATTAAGACGGATCAAAGCAGTAAAAAAATTAGTGTTATTAGTGAAAATTTGTTCATTTCTCTGTTGGATCAAATTGGTCACAGTTATTGGAACACCCTATAGAAGGTGTAAACTAAAATTTCCATAAATTTACTCATGAATTAAAAACCAAATGCTCAATTTTTTTTTTAAATTTTTGAAGTTTTCCTTCGAAGCAGTGCTCTGAAAGAAACGTCGGAAACTGTGCAGCACGCTACTGCCAACAAAATGTTTACTACATACAGTATTCCGCGAACTATTCAACAGTACCCCGTACTAATGTTTCAAATTGCTGCCCGCTCTACCAAAAGATTTTAGCAATAAAACATAGTTCAAAAGAATTCATTTTAAAGCAACAACATAAACGTTGAATTTTAACACCAGCTTCATTTTAGTATAAAGATGTATGAAAAACATAAAAAAATCGCTTAAAGTAGAACACTAATGACTCATACAGATTGTAATTCATTGTGTGTGTGTGTGTGTGTGTGTGTGTGTGTGTGTGTGTGTGTGTGTGTGTGTGTTTATATAAAATTGAGCATGCAGGATCCTAAATTATAATTCTTTCTATTTATAGATGGTTGTTTTTGTTTTTATGAGAATTGCTTCGAGGATCTTAAGTTTGTTTTTACTATTTGATATTTCAAGTATTTTGGTATTGTTTGAGAGTAGCTGTTTACTGTTACTATGCTCTTTATGTCTATGTACCAGGAATATTATCGTTGCAGTAATGTCGTCCCTTAAACTTAACACAAGACTGCTAGAGGAAAAGAATTTTCCTTATTACAATTTTATAAAATAATAGTACTTTGAAATACTGAAAATGTGGCAGAAAATGTCTACTATTTTACGATATTACGATAGAGCGTTGGACGGGCGTCAAGACATACAAACGCAAAGGAAAACGGTAAATCGAGGTTTAATAAAACTTGTCTTGCTGACCATTCCCGTTGGACAGTGAGTTCAGTCCTCATTGATTACTCTCCTAGTCTGTAACAGGACCTCGTAATAAATATCGAAGTAGACAGAGGTAGATACACCATGACACAAATATACTTAAACTCACTACTCAATAGAGATGATTTGTAGAGCGAGGTTCTATGGAAGTGTATATAGATAGATAGATAGATAGATAGATAGATAGATAGATAGATAGATAGATAGATAGATAGAAAAGAAAAGTTAATGACACGCAGAAATGATACCTAAGAAGATAGATCCTGAGACTGGCAGAATAGATAGATAGATAGATAGATAGATAGATAGATAGATGGAAAGGTAAAGTTAAAGACAAGCAAAAATGATAACTAGGAAGATAGACCCTGAGACTGTCAGAATAGATAGATAGATAGATAGATAGATAGATAGATAGATATTCCGATAGATAGATAGATATGAACAGATTCAGATACTTACTCAACATAGATAGATAGATAGATAGATAGATAATAGATAGATAGATAGATAGATAGATAGATAGATAGATAAAAAAGAAAAGTTAATTTTAGCAGAAATGATACCTAAGAAGATAGATCCTGAGACTGGCAAATAGATAGATAGATTTAGATAGATAGATAGATAGATAGATAAATAGATGAATTTAGATATGAACAGATTCATTTACTCGGCATAGATAGATAGATGTATAGATAGATAAACATAGATAAAAAAAGAAAAGTTAATGACACGTAGAAATGATACCTAAGAAGATAGATCCTGAGACTGGCAGGATAGATAGATGATAGATAGATAGATAGATAGATAGATAGATAGATAGATAGATAGATAGATGATAGATAGATAAAAGAAAGGTAAAGTTAAAGACAAGCAAAATGATACCTAGGAAGATAGACCCTGACACTGTCAGAATAGATGTAGATAGATGGATAGATGATAGATAGATAGATAGATAGATAGATAGATAGATAGATATGAACAGATTCAAATAGATAGATAGATAGATAGATAGATAGATCCTAAATTATAATTTTACATAAGCGGACTACCGATTATAAATAGATGGTTGACGGGGAAGATTTAGTTTAAGAAATTGAATCCAGAGACTCTGCCCGACTGCGATTTAGTCAACCCATTATGCAGGAACAGTCTTCCCAAGAATATACCAAACTAACTGTAAATATTGTTATTCTTTTTTTTTTGTTAACGTATTTTGTGTTGTATTATTCCATGCTTATTTAAGCTTCAACAAAAGAAAAGTTAATGACACGCAAAAATGATACCTAAGAAGATAGATCATGAGACTGGCAGAATAGATAGATAGATAGATAGATAGATAGATAGATAGATAGATAGATAGATAGATAAAAGAAAGGTAAAGTTAAAGACAAGCACAAATGATACCTGGACGATAGACCCTGAGACTGTCAGAATAGATAGATTAGATAGATATAGATAATAGATAGATAGAATGGATAGATAGATAGATAGAAAGGTAAAGTTAAAGACAAGCAAAAATGATAACTAAAGATAACCCTGAGACTGTCAGAATAGATAGATAGATAATAGATAGATAAATAGATAGATTGATAGATCGATAGATAGATAGATAGATAGATATGAACAGATTTACTTACTCGGCATAGATAGATAGATAGATAGATAGATAGATAGATAGATAGATGATAAAGATAGAAAAGAAAAGGACACGCAGAAATGATACCTAAGATTTCCTGAGACTGGCAGAATAGATAGATAGATAGATAGATAGATAGATAGATAGATAGATAGATATGATAGATAGATAAAAAGAAAGGTAAAGTTAAAGACAAGTTTAAATGATACCTAGGAAGATAGACCCTGAGACTGTCAGAATAGATAGATAGATAGATAGATAGATGATAGATAGATGGATAGATATGAACAGATTCAGATACTTACTCGGCATAGATAGATAGATAGATAGATAGATAGATAGATAGATAGATGATAGATAGATAGATAGATAGAAAAGAAAAGTTAATGACACGTAGTGATACCTAAAGAAGATAGATCCTGAGACTGGCAGGATAGATAAATAGATAGATAGATAGATAGATAGATAGATAGATAGATAGATAGAATAGATAGAAAAAAGAAAATTAAAGACAAGCAAAATGATACCTAAGAAGATAGACCCTGACACTGTCAGAATAGATAGATAGATAGATTGATAGATAGATAGATAGATAGATTCTAGATATGAACAGATTCAGATACTTACTATAGATAGATAGATAGATAGATAGATAGATAGATAGATAGATAGATAGATAGAAAGATAGAAAAGAAAAGTTAATGACACGCAGAAATGATACCTAAGAAGATAGATCATGAGACTGGCAGAATAGATAGAATAGATAGATAGATAGATAGATAGATAGATAGATAGATAGATAAAAAGAAAGGTAAAGTTAAAGACAAGCAAAAATGATACCTAGGAAGATAGACCCTGAGACTGTCAGAATAGATAGATAGATAGATAGATAGATAGATAGATAGATAGATAGATAGATGAACAGAACAGATTCAGATACTTACTCAGCATAGATAGATAGATAGATAGATAGATAGATAGATAGATAGATAGATAGATAGATAGATGAATAGATAGAAAAGAAAAGTTAATGACACGTAGAAATGATACCTGAAGATAGATCCTGAGACTGGCAGGATAGATAGATAGATAGATAGATAGATAGATAGATAGATAGATAAAAAAGAAAGGTAAAGTTAAAGACAAGCAAAAAATGATAATTTAAGAAGATAGACCTGACACTGTCAGAATAGATAGATAGATAGATAGATAGATAGATAGATAAATAGATAGATTGATAGATCGATAGATAGATAGATAGATAGATATGAACAGATTCAGATACTTACTCGGCATAGATAGATAGATAGATAAAATGATAGATAGATAGATAGATAGATAGATAGAAAAGAAAAGTTAACGACACGCAGAAATGATACCTAAGAAGATAGATCCTGAGAAGAATAGATAGATAGATAGATAGATAGATAGATAGATAGATAGATAGATAGATAGATAGATAAAAAGAAAGGTAAAGTTAAACAAGAAAAATGATGCCTAGGAAGATAGACCCTGAGACTGTCAGAATAGATAGATAGATAGATAGATAGATAGATAGATAGATAGATAGATATGAACAGATTCAGATACTTACTCGGCATAGATAGATAATAGATAGATGGAGATAGATAGATGATAGATAGATAGATAGATAGAAAAGAAAAGTTAATGACACGTAGAAATGATACCTAAGAAGATAGATCCTGAGACTGGCAGGATAGATAGATAGATAGATAGATAGATAGATAGATAGATAGATAGATAGATAGATAGATAGATAGATAGATAAAAAGAAAGGTAAAGTTAAAGACAAGCAAAAATGATACCTAAGAAGATAGACCCTGACACTGTCAGAATAGATAGATAGATAGATAGATAGATAGATAGATAGATAGATAGATAGATAGATATGAACAGATTCAGATACTTACTCGGCATAGATAGATAGATAGATAGATAGATAGATAGATAGATAGATAGATAGATAGATAGATAGAAAAAAGAAAAGTTAATGACACGCAGAAATGATACCTAAGAAGATAGATCATGAGACTGGCAGAATAGATAGATAGATAGATAGATAGATAGATAGATAGATAGATAGATAGATAAAAAGAAAGGTAAAGTTAAAGACAAGCAAAAATGATACCTAGGAAGATAGACCCTGAGACTGTCAGAATAGATAGATAGATAGATAGATAGATAGATAGATAGATAGATAGATAGATATGAACAGATTCAATACTTAATAGATAGATAGATAGATAGATAGATAGATAGATAGATAGATAGATAGATAGATAGATAGATAGATAGAAAAGAAAAGTTAATGACACGTAGAAATGATACCTAAGAAGATAGATCCTGAGACTGGCAGGATAGATAGATAGATAGATAGATAGATAGATAGATAGATAGATAAAAGAAAGGAAAGAAAAGACAAGCAAAAATGATACCTAAGAAGATGACCCTGACACTGTCAGAATAGATAGATAGATAGATAGATAGATAGATAGATAGATAGATAGATAGATAGATAGATAGATATGAACAGATTCAGATACTTACTCGGCATAGATAGATAGATAGATAGATAGATAGATAGATAGATAGATAGATAGATAGATAGATAGAAAAGAAAAGTTAATGACACGCAGAAATGATACCTAAGAAGATAGATCATGAGACTGGCAGAATAGATAGATAGATAGATAGATAGATAGATAGATAGATAGATAAAAGAAAAAGGTAAAGTTAAAGACAAGCACAAATGATACCTAGGAAGATAGACCCTGAGACTGTCAGAATAGATAGATAGATAGATAGATAGATAGATAGATAGATAGATAGATAGATAGATAGAAAAGTTAATGACACGCAGAAATGATACCTAAGAAGATAGATCCTGAGACTAGCAGAACAGATAGATAGATAGATAGACTCTTTTACCTCTTTTATTTCTCCGGGCTTTTTCGTTTGTTTACCGATCTAAAAAGGTTTTACACGCTTAAATATTTTGACACTTTGTTAACACGTTCAGGTATTTTCGAACCCTCCAGAGCTGTGTTCATATCGGCATCCATTACTCGCCACTTTTAAAGTTCTTTTCTTTCATAATACATTGCTCAGTTAACATTCACAAATTATGATAATGTAAAAATGAAAAGAAAATATTTTTTATATTATAAATTTCGTTATCGTCACATTTTATTGGTAAAATGAATATTTAGCGTTTGGCTTTAGTATTTAGTATACAAACTACTTCATCTATTTTCGTAACTGTGTTTATACATTGATTTATTCGAGCTGTTATTCTCCTGTTGGTTGTTTTTATATTAGCAATATTTAGTCGTTAACGATATAAAATTATAGTAAACAAAACAAGATCTAGATTTGAAATTCAAATGCTAAGCACTGACTTATTGATTTTGCTAGAAATTAAAAAAGACTCGAATTTACAAACTTTGCTTAACACACACGCAAAAGCGAATCCAAAACAAAACTCGTGAAATTTCACACCATGATGCGAAGTGTTTTTCAGCCAATAGAAAACTAGAAAACATTTAAAAACAAAATTCTAATAATCTTCAATTCTCAAATTCTTTTGCGGACCTTTTCGCGAGCCGACGCGAAATTTGTTCGTCGTCCAATGGAAAGGCCCGAATCATATCCGAGAGTGAATTCCTAAATGATCTTTTCAAGCCCCACAAACAAAATAAAAGACGGGCAAATTTGCCTGTTAGCAGAGAGAAGGAGACGAGCGTATTAACACGTCGATTGACAAACGTCAAGCGATCGTTATTATTATCTCTCCCTTTCTCCCTCGCCTCTTTTATACTTAATAAACGAATGGAACATTTTAAGACTGAGCGATTACTTCAAAGACATTCCTACCCTTCGATAACGCTCATACATACGTACATACAGCCACACATTAGTTCCTGCTTACGTACACATAAACTCATTCTTGCAAGGATTACTACGAACATTTTGACGACCTTGTATCAACAAAAATACATTAATTTCATTTAATATATTTTAATTTATATAATTGATTTATATGTATATAAATTTGTTGTTTTACTTTACAATTTGATTTTCTTGTTTTATACCCCTCTTGTGGTGGGCTATCTAACTAACAAGGCCAAATCAAACTAATCTGTTTCTACACTCATACACTTCACTATAACTGATAACCCACTATAAAATAACTAAGATGGTGAGGGTACGAATAATTTCAGAAATTCAGAATGAAATTATTTCAAAACCCTAAGCTCAGTCCGTTTCAATGTGTGAGGTTTTTCGTATCTGTTTATATTTTTTCATGCTTTTCTCACTCTGTCACGAACAGATTTAGACAAATACAAATAACCTAATAATATATACGTACAGATTAAGATGAATGAATTTCGTAACTGGAGAATTGTCATTATTATGCACAGATTTCTATAACAAAGAGTAAGAATAGATAGAGAGCAACACTAGATAACTGAATTAAAAGATTCAGCGTACCTTACAACCTCATCAGTAGGTCTATCAAAGAATTAAACACCATATAGAAGCCTTTGATCGGGAAAGGACAGGTGTTAGCTTTAAGGCGCCAAAATTTCACCACCATTTTTGCAGTTTATTTGTGAATTCAAACCCACCAACTTGCAGTGACATTTATATATTCATTTATTAGCATGGACAGGAAGAGTATGACAGTAACAAACTAAAGACGCATTAACTAATACGAGATTATCACTTGAGCATGGTTACAGCGGAAGCAGAACAATCTAATCCGGTGGTTAGATTAGAAAGAGTTTGAAATTCTTAGATAGTCACCGAACAAAGTAGCATATATAATACATAGATACAAAAAGAGACTGGCAGATACAATCTCAGTATGTTTATACTTATCAATCTATATATCAGTATTTTGCTGTACGTAATCTTTGTTCATAATACATTTCAATATATATCGATTAATGTCTATTTCAGTGGCTTCGCCTATGTTTCGTGTCTAAATGGAACACAGGCCTAAAAGAAATCATTAAAAACGCTTCACGTTGAGAGAAGTCATTCTTTAATGGGTGTCTTTAATTTTGTGATTCATTTTCAACCTGACTTGAGATGTTAAATTTTTAAAATATAGGACAAGGTTATATTAAGAGTTTTTTTTTTTTTTTTTTTTTTTTTTTTTTTGCGTTTTTTTTTTTTTTGCGTTTCACCGTAAGCAAGGCGGAAAGCAACTAGTACGCAAGCGGTTACAGAGAGTTGGAGCGAGAACAAATAGGAGTGATAGAGGAAAGGATGAAGGCAGTTACCGTGAAAGTATTTGTAAAAAAGACCGAGGGAGGCGACGGCACATCTGTGAGAGAGCGACTGCATACGAGATGCCAGATCAGGGCCAATTACATTGCATATCCGTCTCTAGATTCTATTTAAGCCAGAAATTTCCGCGTCCCCTCCCATTATATTGGAGTTGGGTCAATTTATTGTCTATAGTTTTATCGGCTGCCTCCTGTTTCCTTTTTTTCTTCTTTCTCTGTTTTTCTTTTTCTTTTTTCTTTTTCTCTTTTTCTTCTTCTTTCTTAAATATTTAAATTTTGAGTTCCTATTTTACACCTTCAAACTTCCGAGTTGAAAATGCCAACATAGGACTTCTTGGCTGAAATAGCTATTCTGAGGTGGTAAATTTGGATTTCTAATTTTATGTCATTTATATGCTCTCTTATAATAAATACAATGAGCTCTTACGTGGATCAGTTTTAATATTTTATAATATTAGGATTCATTTGCATTATATGCCAATGGATATTACATACATACATATATATATATATATATATATATATATATATATATATTATTATTATTATTATTATTATTATTATTATTATTATTATTAAATATAACAGTCAATGAATGTCTATTACGTCTGATCATGAGCCGTTCTAATGTCCGATAGTTTTTTATCATGAGTGGTAAAGTCGGTCTTCCATTTTTTTTTCCATAATAAATTTCTGTACCCTAAAAGAAAATTATGAAATATATATATATATATATATATATATATATATAATTGGATTCATGTGGGTTTGTGACCCTGGGTTTCACGCTATTTGCGATCGTCAGATAACCGTGTATATATAATATATAAATAATATATATAAATATAAAAATTGCATATATATATATATATATATATATATATATATATATATATATATATATATATATACACAATTTTTGACTGACAAGGTACAGCGATTAATTTTTTTTTTAATTTTTCATGTGTTTTTATAATTTTCTTCTTTTCTTGTCGTAACTTATATAGAAATTGTCAAAATTTTTGTATGCCCGAGTGCTTTCGGCGATAACATTAGCTATTATCAAGGATAAATTTTATTTTTACTTTTAGTAAACTACGTTGTACCTTGCAGTATGTTGCCAGTCGCTTTTAATGAAACATATAAAAGAGTGATTGCTGCTGCCCAAATACACAATTACATATATCTGTAAGAAAGCAATATGGATAAAGATAAAACGAAAACTTGTCTTTAAGAATGCGTTTCTTGATAAAATCTATCAGAAGACTCGTCCTGGGTATGACGATAAACTACATCCGCATCCTGGGTATGATGATAAACTACATCCGCGTCCAGGTAAAGACGATAAACTACACCCGCGTCCTGGGTAGGATGATAAACTACATCCACGTCCTGGGTAAGACGATAAACTGCATCCGCATTCTGGGTAAGACGATAAACTACAACCAACAGCAAGGCCTCTGATCAGGAGGTTGTGAGGAGTATGGAAGTATGGAGTTCCCAGGTCCAGCCTAACCCGGGGTGGTAGCACCTGTTAGGGTCCCAGCTATGGGTAAATAGTTAACCCCCAAACTGGAGTCAAAACACTATGAAAGTGTAAAAATAGGTTTTAATATGAGAAATACTTTGTAAAAAATTATTACCAGCAATACATTTTTGAAAAAGAAAATATTACCAGCAATAAAAATCTTGTCGGCATTAAATAACTCATTGAGGTTGATACGCCGTAAAGCAAAACAAACCATACCAAATTATCTGAGAACTAAACTCGATGGTAAAGAAAACTTTTCCTTTTATCTTCTTTAAGCAAGCATCCGAGACAGGTATTGATTAACCATTCGAGCAAGCGGTCGTTATTGGAAAACGAGTAGTCGGCCATTATGTATTGTTAATAGAAAATGAAAATTTGAAATGACTTATCTTCCGACATCAAGCGTCATATATATATTTTTCTGCTAGTAAAGATAAGACAAGTCTTATATATAAGATCTTACACACACACACACACACACACACACACACACACACACACACACACACATATACACATACATACAGAAATATCGGTTATTTCAAAGCGAAAATTACTGGTGTGGACATTTCGATGATTATTTTCATTGAAAAAGTAAAAGACAAAAACGCGACTCACATTCTTTTTAGATTACATGATTTAATTAAAAGTTTTGCCGGATTTAATTTTCATTTAGCTCGATTAGAACTGCACATGAAGATGAATTTACTATATACTGAAAGCAAAGCGATAATGCCACTAGGTTGCAGGGGATTACAGGGAGTGAAAGAGAATGATGACTAGTGAGAAGAAATGAGAAAAGGGCCAACGAATGAACTGGATTCAGGAAGACAGAAGATGGCGATTGTCGTTGCATTTAAATTTTTGCAGATTGCAGTTGGCAGTAAAGCAAGAAATCTGAAGGGTGCTTCACAGGTAAGAAGTGCAAGAAAAGAAACTATTAGAATAGAACTGTCGGTTGCATGTGGCTAGTTCAACAATAAAACGGAGTTACCTACTTGCCAATCTAGTAGCACTCTGAAATTCATACAGTCGAGGCACTAAGGTTCCCCTGCCCAGAACAATTGCCATGAAAATATTTGTAGAATAGACAGAAAGAAGCTGCATCACGACCGTGATAAAGTGATTGAAGTCGAGATGCCAGATTAGGATCGATTACATTGCAGACACTTCTTTGAATTTTGTCAATAATCTCGAGATATATATTAGGAACAGCAGATCAGACATGGAAACAGTATTCAATACACGGACGAATGGCAGATCTATAAATGTGCAAGATGGATTCTGACGAGAAAACATTGTCTGATACGACACAGTGAATAAATTTTCCTGGGAGCAAACCTAGCAATTAATTCAATATAATCACTCCACAGCATGTCAGGGGAAATCGTGAGTCCAAGGAGGCGCAAATTTTTACTCTATTAGAGTTTAGCATCAGCCATGATGATGTCAGTCAGAAAAGTTTTTTTTTTTTATGGTGATTAAAAAGAAAGAAGTTTTGTGTTGGAGAATTTAAAATTAACAAGCTATTTCTTGCCGCAGTTAATCACTGAGTGGAGGTCCTTATCGAGAGCAATTGACAGTTTTGATTTGTGGAATCTGTCGGATTTGCTGCTAAGACAAGTGTAAATAGTTGTGTTCTCTGCATAAATACCTAGTTCGGCACGTTCAATGTTTTCATTCTTAAACTGTGCGTTCATTTCTTATTCTACTTTTGGAACACACACACACACACACACACACACACACACACACACATATATATATATATATATATATATATATATATATATATATATATATATATATATATATTTTGAACAATAAGAAAATAAAAATTAAAATCTTTAGACACACTGGGTTGTAGATTAATATTCTTTCGTTTTTTTTTATTATTATTCCTTTTAGATTCCTCGACTAGTTTCGGCCGAAATGGCCATCATCGAGAGGAGAAATATTTCTGCTTGCCTTGTAGCAGTGAACTACAGAAATGAATGTCTTGATGGAGAAAATGAACTTTTGTCTGTAGTTTTCATTTGTTTTTTTATTTTTTTTATTTTTTTATCTTTTTAACATGAATCTTTTAACATTACTTGTGTTGGTCAAACATATATATATATATATATATGAGTTAACGAGAATTTTTTATGACAAATTTGAGAGTAACATTTTATCCGTTATGACTTCATTAGACTGGGTTTGTTGACGTTTGTTGTGTATGAATTGGAGCGTTAGTAGTTTTAAAATTTTGAAAGAATTTTTTTAATTTTTTATTTTTTTGCAATCTAGACCAATTCATCTATATTCTTTTTTCTTTTTCTTTCCATCATCTTTGTTTTTAACTACCCCAGAAAAAAATCTACCAAAAATAGTGATACGTAAATTTACTGTGGCTTAACTCGAGATTAAAGCACTTTCTACATATTTTCGCTTTTATTAAGTATTTTCTCTTTTAATTCGAGTGGCATCTTTTTATGTCAAAACTCTGGTCAGTTTCGTTACGGTAAACAGCCATGCGTTTTGTGTGATATTTTTAAAATGTCTCTTTTGTAATCATTTAGTCTTTTGTGTAAACTTCTTGAGGTTTCTCCTATATATTCTTTCGGGCAACTTGCTGTTGATAGAGTAAATTCCTCCTTAGTGGGTAGGATAATATATTTTTTGATTAATTGGG
>CAHIKZ030000669.1:115000-222500 GCA_903632075.3 Acanthosepion pharaonis | reverse complement strand
TTAATCCGTTCGGATATCAACAAAAGATTTACAAACTTTCGACTAAATTTGTCAGTTTTACTTGCGGTAAAGATCGTCAAAAAACACGAAAAATTATTCAACAGAAATTAACGTCTAAGAAATTAAAGGCATTCTTTATTTTTTTTATATTTGTTAATTGTATTTTTTCAATTTTGTTATTTGCATTAATTTTCTCTTCCTTTGTTAGTGTAAATAAATACGTGCATATATATATATATATATCCTATGGTAGTCATATATATTTTTATCTTGCTCTGCATCTTTTTTCTTTTCTCTCTCTCGTAATCTCTCCCTCTATCTCTCTATCTCTCTCTCTCCCTGTCGAGCTGTCTTTTGCGCACGATCTCTCGCCCTTCTGCTGGGACCCACTTACACTTTCTCCCTTGCATTCCCACTCTTTTATAGAGAGAAAGGTAATGTATCCAAAGGCAAAACTCTCTTTCTTTCTCTCTCTCTCTCTCTCTCTCTCTATATATATATATATATATATATATATATATATATATATATATATATATATTGTGAGCAAGTGAGTGGGAGACCTGTGTTTAAAAAAATACATTTTAGAATTCACTTTCCATTTTTTTTGTCTTTGTTTTCCGTTTTATAATTTCATAAATTGCATAATTTTCTTCTGTCGCTTAGCATCCGGTAAATTTGATTAATCAGTCGAGTTTAAATGCAAATTAAAAAAGAAAATGAAATATCTCGGTGTAGGCACTAAAATGCTATCTTCGTCCAACCTTAGACGTTTTCTTTCTCTTGCATTTACGAACGGGGATGGTATGTACTAACAGATGAATATACACATGCACATACACATTACTACCTCCCCAAATAGAAAAAAAACTCGCTCTTCACAATTTTCTTGCATATATATATATATATATATATATATATATATATATATGTACAAGTGTACAAGTATAGGATTGATGTAGACGGAATAAATTCCAATAACCAAAAATAGTATTCTTAAAAGAGTGCTCAATACACAGTAGAACAAATATGATTTATTCAAAATTTATAGCATAAACATGTTATAACATCACTACAAAAATAACCATTTTGTTTCAACAGAAGTGTTGAAACAAAATGGCTATTTATGATATGTGTGTGTGTGCGTGTGTGGTTCTATATTATATTGCTCCAAATAAAACTAGTATTAACCAACTTTAGCGGCTGGATTGAGGAATCGGAGAGCCGAGTTTGAATTCCAGTCGAATCCATTACATTAATTTACGTGCTAATACCCTTCGGAAAGGTATGAATCCTCTTCTTCTCCCCCGGGTAAATAGCGGGTTCTATAGCCTGGTCTACCGCAGAAAATGCGGGAAAAAAACTACATAATTGCCTAAGCGTAGCACATAACTGACACTAATTAACCAACTGGATATGCCGGACTGTCCTTATCTTTGTCGCCGTTGTACGCTCCGGCCTTCTTCAGGTGGTTGGAATGTCGAACTGAACCCTTTATTTCACTCACTTGGGTAGACTGTTCTAGTTCCACGTGCCATGTTTAATGGATATCAGTTATCTCCTGTTAATTCCCCTCCACTGCCTTAACCGGGTATTGAACTCACAGTCTTTGGGTCCTGTCACTAACCAACGCCTTTATCCACATCTGTGTATGAATTTCTGGGCATTATAAACCTAATGTCTTCAGCAACCATTTTTACCAGTGCTCATATTGCAATTTTTTGCTGTTATTATGCATGTTTTTACTAGAGCTCATATTGAAATTTTTATTGTTATTATCGCTTTTCTCTGGCACTCATTATTATTGTTTCCCATATTGTATTCATTTCTATGCTTGGTCGGCTCAGGAGATTTTTGTGGCCTAGCATATGTGCTGATTCCTTAAGTTTACGAATTTTCCAATGGTGTTCTCTGTCTATGATCTCAACCTGATCCCAAAGATGAGCACAGTAGACCGAATAATGTAAAAAGTATATTCGCTTTCTTTTGATGATTTTACAGTCTTCGTTCAATTTCCCCACCATTCAATAAGTTTACAGTGACCTCTTTCATATTTGAGGTTATATATTTCCTACGAAATCAGACAATTTTTACATATTTGAAATAGCGATAACTATATTATTATATGTGTTTATTAAAATAAGATTAAAGATTATATAGTGTTGTAACCTAAGGAAGGTTACTGAGTAGAATAATCACACAAATGGTTGGTAATGAACGATAATACGCATTCATTATTCATTTTCATTCAAAATGTGGGGTGTATACATACATACATATATATATATATATATATATATAGTAAGGTAATGAAAGGTTTGGTAATCCGTGTGGATAATTCCAAAGAGGATGTGATCCAGATAGCTCAATGTAACACCAGAGGAAATATTAATTAAATGATTAACGGAAAGACAAACTTAAGGTTCCATAACTATAATTTATTTCCTCAGAAAATATATTTTTCCTGGTTCATATCATTGAATAATATACACATAGTGTGTCTACTTATTTTTATACCGATCCTTTCCAATTGTCTAATCAGTTTCTTGATGTTAAAATGAAAATCACCAAGAAAGGCGTCGTAGTTTTTTCTTAACCCAAGCACTTTCAATCATCTCCAAGGTCCTCTTCAAGGGTAAATTACAAAGACAAACTTATTGTAACTGTGATAAAATCTGCATTCCTTTTTGATGATAATTTTTTAAAAAGAATACGCGGGAACGCTTTCTGTTATAGTTATTTTTAAATTTTAAATTTATCCGTTGTAATTGTGAATTATTTTATTTTATTTATTTTTTATTTTATTTATTTATTTTTTATGTTATTTATTTATTTTTTTTTTATTTTTTTTATTTCATTTTTATTTTTATTTTATTTTTTTGCAAAACAAGCGTTTCAATATAAGGCAGATGACCAAAAATTGTTAGAAACTTAAAATGACTTTAAATGATATATGCATTTTAATATATTGTTACTATATTCGTAATAAATTTTGTTCAGTGTTGGTTGGTTGCTTTTGATATAGAGGGCCTCGAGAATTTGAAGTTTTTGTTTAATATTTTCGAGGTGTAGTATATTGGTGTTGTCAACAAAAAACAACTTCTTTCTTAACTTCACATATGGGCTTATTTGTGAATTTTATGTTTTTCTTCTCTTCTAGTTTGAATTGTTAAGTCCCGCTCTTTTGCACAGTTCGTAGTGAATGACCTTTCACACACAGTCATGCATACTTAATGCATGTACCTCTTTTGAGGCATTAATCGGTTATTATATGATTGATCGTCTCCTCCCAATCTGTGCCAAATCTCCACTTAATAGTTTGCTATGTCCTGTCTATTTAGGCTTTAAGTTAAATATATTTTCATAGAATTGTTTTGAGCTTCCATTAATAACCGTGCAGTTTATCTCTTTGCGCAACGATGTCCTTGAAGTTTTATCAATAATTTATCTTTCTTTTGAAATATATTTAGACTTCATTTTTATTGTTTTCGTTATTACATTCAAGTTCTCTCTCTTTGTCCCATAATATTCTAAATAAAAATGAGTCTAAAAAGATACTGAGCTGATGGAAAACAAAAATTTAAATCAGAAATTTAAATCAGAAATTTAAATCTAAATCCTTGTCACATTTGAATAATTTAAAAATATATGAAATTTTATGATTAAATATAGGATACTAGTCGTTATAATGGTTGGATTCGGCTGTATTGACCTCTGCTACGGCATGGAACACCAACACTGGGTTTATCTTCGGGCATTACGTGGTTTGCAATGAGGTTATCTATGTCCCCGAGATTCTAACTCTGCAGCAGAACCTCCGTCATTTTACCACTCTGGAAGAGTGACAGTGGTCGTATGTACTGGGTAGTTTTTGCTCTTGACCTATATGGGTACCATACGTGAAAACGAGTCTAAATCAAATCCTAAAAATATAGGTAGGTGGGTAAGTACCAGCTCGGTCTTCGGGATTTGTACATTATCTCTTCCTTCTCAGCTGTGTTCTCGTCTTTTGGAAGGGCACGGCAAAAAAGCGCGAGAATCCTGTTCTTACACTGACGCCCTCGTGACACTGGTTGAAATGACTGGGCATTGTCTGTCTTTGCTCACACCTACGCCCATTAAACTGATCATGCGTTACATTCTACCTTCACGAGAAGGTAGTTAAATATCGGATCAGAGTGTAATATCTGTATACTCTATGAAACATGTTACACACTCATACAATGTCTATCTATCTATCTATCTATCTATCTATCTATCTATCTATCTATCTATCTATTTGTGTATGTATATATAGATACATGTATATATGTATGTATTTATGTATGCATGTATATATATATATGTATATATATATATATATATATATATATATGTATGTATGTATGCATGTATATATATATATATATGTATGTATGCATGTATATATATATATATATATATATATATATATATATATATATATATATATATATATGTATATATATATATATATATATATATATATATATATATATATATATATATATGTATATATATGTATGTATGCATGTATATATATATATATATATATATATATATATATATATATGTATGTATGTATATGTATATATATATATATATATATATAGAGAGAGAGAGAGAGACAGACAGACAGACAAAGAGACGTACTGACAGACATTCAGACATTGCGTTCTGTATAAGTGGATAAAAAACCAAGAACTCTTTTGAGATAAAGTTTGGAAGAAAAATAAAATTAAGATAAGAAAAAAATTATAAAGTCGAACGAAAGAAATTACACCAGTCATTATAATAATGATAATTATTATCATTTATGAATCGTTGTAATTATTGTTATTGTTATTGTCAAATTGTCATTCGTTAATGTCGTCAGAGTTGAACAATCCTCAGAGACTGATGTTATCTATGAATAACGAGCATATTTGCTTTGTTTAACTCAATCGGAGAAAACGCGGCAAATCTCCCTTTAGAAATTATCAGCACAAACATTCATCGCGAATTTCGACAACTTTCGACAAAACATTTTCAAATCTAATTTTTGACATCTTGAAAAATGTATATTTTCATAAAAGCGAATTTTTAACCTAAATGTAAAATCGATGTTTTCCCCGCAAAACATTGAATTAATTGAGTTTATTTATATTTCTAAGGTTATTAGGAATGTTACTGATTACTTGTCTTACTCCGAGGCAGCCGCAGCTGATTTTTTTTTTTAAATTCGTATGTTTAAATTATAAAAATATATTTTGTTTAAACGTTTTGCTTGCATTTATTATTTTTCCTCTCAACACACATTAACCTATGATGGTTACAATCGTAGCAATAATAACATCGATATAACCATATTGAAAATATCGTATCTCAGAGAATTATTAATAATCCCTGTAATTTGTAGAATGATTGGTATTAAAAACATCAGATTTTTTACAGATTAAATCGAAAAGTATCTTCAATATAAATTAAAATTTTGATACGATGCTGACCATCATCCACACATTTTTGTCAACGTCTCTAGATTTTACAAGCTAGCAGTGAGAAACCGGGTCCTTGGGATATTGCTCACTCATTATAAGGCCCAAGAACAACTCAAGATAGAGGGTTAGAAAATGAGGTTGTTGTAAGGGCGTCAATGAAGGAAGTGCATGTTATGAAGATATGTACGATAGATAACGGTTGTCCACAGAGTCAGTCAGTTACATGCCATCATGTATCTTTCGATATATGACTGAGGTTGCTATTTCCTTCTGCAGTAGACCAGTTGCTATCCAAGCTCTCTAGAACCCGGTCTGTCCTGCTATTCACCCATTTACCAAGAGGATTCATACCTTTCCCAAGGCTATTTAGCACGTAAGTGGATGTAATAGAATTCGAACTCGGCTCTCCGATTCCTCAATCCGAACCCCTATCCTTTACTCCACCGGGCCTCCTCAACTGTTCACAGAGTAGACGTTCTAAATATTTAATAAAGAAATTGCTCAGAGCGGGAATTCACTTACCCCAATCACACAAATATAAGTGAACACATGCTCACATGCCGTTTTCTTTCTTTCTTTGTATGTGTCATGTCCTTCCAGGACGTAGGCGATCATGGCTCTCCACCTCCCTCTATCCCTTGCAGTTCTCAACAAGTTCCTTTCCTCTGCTTCCTCCCCTAGACCACGTTCTGTCACCCACTTGCTTAAGTCCGCCAGGTATGTCACGCGTTGTTTTCCCTTGTCTCTCTTTTCCTCTATTTGACCCGTGAGTATCAGATTCTCCAGGCCCCCCTCCCTCATTATGTCTCCCAGAAAATTCAGCAGCCTCTTCTTGATACTAAATATAAGGCTCCTCTTTGTTTGCAACCTCTCTAAGATCTCATCGTTGATCAAACTCTTGGTCCATGTTATCCTTAGCATTCTTCTGTAGAACTACATATCCGTCGCTTCAAGTCTCTTCTTCATCTTTGAGGTAATCGTCCAACATTCGCTGCCATAAAGAAGAACAGATGTCACGTATTCTTTTCTTTGTTACCAAAGATATCCTCCTGTCTCGCAGTACTCTGCTCTGGAATGTGTCCTTGGCCATCCCAATATGTCTACGGATCCCCAGAGTAGCACTTACCGTCCTCTACAATTAAAAAAATAAAACTTAAGCCCGAGGCATGTCACAATTAAAACAAAGAAAAAGAAACTGAAAATATATTACCAACTGAATCATTTCCTATTTAGGGGGGTATTTCATGTCCATATAAGGTGATTTGTATATTTGTAGCATCAGTTTGAAGGGGATATTCGTCAACATAGAACGAAAGGAAGTAAAAAAAAATAGGCTCTCAGAAAAAAAGTCAACAAATAGATATTTTCTGACACAGAATCTGAATTAGAAATTTAGAAACGATACTTATTAGGATTATACCGTTTACATTATTCGGACTTATTCGGATTGTTACCCTATTTATCACAACGTTTCGGTTGTTATACGGTCCGGCCATTTTCAGGTGGTTGGAATGTCGAATAGAACCTTAAGGACACATGGCACAGTAGATAAAGGTGTTGGTTAGATCCAGTGACAGGACCCAAAGAGTTGTGAGTTCAATACCTGGTTAAGGCAGTGGAGAACTTGAACAGGTGAATTAACAGGAGATAACTGAAAACTGACATCTATTAGACATGGCACGTGGAACTAGAACAGTCTACCCCAGCGAGCGAAATAAAGGGTTCAGTTCTACATTCCAACCACCTGAAGAAGGCCGGAGCGTACAACTATGGCAACAAAGATGAGGACAATAGTCCGAATAATGTAAATAGTGTGCATAATACCTCATCTCAGAAATATAGACAGTTATTAGGAAAGTGACCTTTAACACTTGACAAAGGATTTACTCACAGGCCATATATTGGAAATAGAATATTGATAAAAATTTATTACCTTTGTTAAAAATTCTATAGCAAGCGAGACGAAATTTTTTCGATAGCTTTAACCGGAATTTTATCGATCGCTTTAACCGGAATTTTATCGATAGCTTTAACCGGAATTTTATCGATCGCTTTAACCGAAATGTTATCGATCGCTTTAACCGAAATTTTTTCGATAGCTTTAACCGGAATTTTATCGATCGCTTTAACCGGAATTTTATCGATCGCTTTAACCGGAATTTTATCGATCGCTTTAACCGAAATTTTTTCGATAGCTTTAACCGGAATTTTATCGATCGCTTTAACCGGAATTTTATCGATAGCTTTAACCGGAATTTTATCGATCGCTTTAACCGAAATTTTTTCGATAGCTTTAACCGGAATTTTATCGATCGCTTTAACCGGAATTTTATCGATAGCTTTAACCGGAATTTTATCCATCGCTTTAACCTGAATTTTATCGATAGCTTTAACCGGAATTTTATCAATCGCTTTAACCGAAATGTTATCGATCACTTTAACCGAAATTTTTTCGATAGCTTTAACCGGAATTTTATCGATCACTTTAACCGGAATTTTATCGATAGCTTTTTTTTTCAGGACAATGGCGAAATAATTTAGAACCTAGTTATATTCGACCAGAATCATTGGGTTGTCCAAATAAAAAAGGCAACATTGTTTGTCATCGTTCGAAGAAAGGTTAACTCGTTCTAATAGATGTAAGTGAGAGAGAGAGATAGAATAGCTTCCGTAAGAGAGGTTAAATTCTTCTACCCTAAGTCACGGACCCTTGATCAAAAACCTGTAGTTGGCGAAATAAGCCATATGCACATCAGAACCGAATTAATTCCACTCTTCTGCGATTATTAGTCCGAAGTGAAGTCGACCTTGTTAGACATCAAAGCCCAACAATGTCAATCGAGCATTTATGTGATATCTACACGGCTTCGCTAAATAAATGGCGTTAAAAAAAACAAAAAAAAATAAAAGGCTATTTATAGAAAGAACAAAAAGAAAGCAAATTATACAAACGCACTTAGCAGTCTGATCTATAGGGAAATTGATAGCGTTCCCCACAAACTGGCAAAAGCCATAACAAAAAAATTAACACCACTCTTTGGAAGAATCTGCCTCTCCCATATTAAAAATTAAGGCAGCCTAATAGAAAAATTATGGAACTAAATATGACAGATAAACTCATGGCTAGTTTAGATGTCAAATCGTTTCAGGCCAACGTTCTTGTTAGCAAATGCTTAATTTAAAACCAAAAATATTTAGCACAATCAATACTAAAACTCTTCCTACTAATAGATAAAACCATAAAAATTGCCAACTCGTCACAATAATTTTTTTTTTCACTTTTAACAATGATTTTTATAGAGAAAATTTCGGATTTCCGATTGGATTGCTTCTCAGTGGAGTTTTATTCATTTTTTTAACAAGTATTTTTTCGTTTTAATTTCAGTTAGTCAAACTGTTATAATATGTAATGACCGTAGAATGAATATCAGTTAAAACGGCGTTGCGTGAAACTGGCAAGGATTTGAATTCCGAGCAAAAAAATTTCAAATAAACTCTGTCCAGAAATTAGAAGAACGACGCGAAAAAGAGTTCTTGTTCAATTCGATGTTCGTGCTCAGAAGATTATAGGATACAGTTGCCAACTGCCTGTCTGTTGAAACGGAGAGAAAGTTAGTAGGAGAAAGTGATGATGGTTCTTGCTGGTTGAGGGGAAAAGGTGATCTGTTAGTCTGAGATTTCATAAATGGCAAAAGTTTTTCCAAGGGTCACCTGCCCAAATCCTGCAAGTGAATCTCTGAAATAAACATCTAAATATACCGTAAAAGTGGTTCGAGTCATCATTTCTCGCCGTGACGTTTACTTTCACCTTTTCATTGTGAGCGTGCAACGGTCTTTTTCCAGCTTTTGATGCTCATTGACATGAACGGGAATACAGGCGCAACGTGGGGATTCATGTGTTTGGTCGGTGAAAAGTTGAAAGAGGGCGCCGTTGTATGTTTACATCCTTACTCTTGTCAGAAAAACAGAAGTAAAGCTGGATGATGGTTATAAGACATCAAGCATCATTCCAAATGTTGTAAAGCCCTCTTTTAGAGAATTTAGAAAAAATGTCTGTTTATCACTGATCCGACAATATTTCGGTAATCTTGTAAGAAGAGTGAGAAAAAAAATAATAAAAAGTTGATCGGCAAATTGCCACAATGAAGCCAAATAACGAGCTCAAGCAGGGAGAAAATCCCTTAATCAACGCTCCCTAATTTGACGAAGTCAGTGAAAGATCTTACCAGTGAGAGATCGTGAAGGCATAAAGTATAAATATTCCATTATGCTTTTTTAATAAAACTATTGACTTGATATTTTACTTTTTATATAGTTACTAGACACTGGCGTTTTATGTTTTTATCTTTTGTGTTTCTCCTAAAATGAAAAATAAAAATGAAAATTTACAACTACGCACAAAAACCTTAAAATAAAAATCTTGACCCGCTTTCAAACAAGTTTCACATTTTTTAAAAAATAAACTTACAATGTAAACTAATAATGAAGGCTTTAGCACCTGAATCTGTGTTTCAGGGTGCCAATTCAGGGTCCAATACAGGGTGCCAATTCAGAGTCCCAATTAAAGGGTCCAAATTCAGGGTGCCAATTCAGGGTCACATTTCAGGGTCTCACTTCAGGGTCGCACTTCAGAGTCCCAATTCAGGGTCTCAATTCACTGTCCAAATTCAAGGTCGCACTTCAGGGTCCCAATTCAGGGTCCCATTTTAGGGTACCACTTCAGGGTCCCGATTCAGGGTGCCAATTCATGGTCCCAATTCAGGGTCGCACTTCTGGGTCCCAATTCAGGGTTCCAATACAGGGTCTCACTTCAGTCCCAATTCAGGGTCTTAATTCACTGTCCCAATTCAGGGTCGCACTTCAAGGTCCCATTTTAGGGTACCACTTCAGGGTCCTTATTCAGGGTGCCAATTCAGGGTCGCACTTCAGGGTCTCAATTCAGTGTCGCACTTCAGGGTCCCAATTCAGGATTCCAATTCAGGTTCGCACTTCAGGGTCCCAATTCAGGGTTCAAATTCACTGTTCCAATTCAGGGTCGCACTTCAGAGTCCCAATTCAGGGTCCCAATTCAGGGTCTTAATTCAGAGCGCTGGTCCGACAACCAAGTGCTTACGAGTCCATTCTCATCTTGGCCGTTTGTGGTCCCTTTGAGTCAACATTAGAAACAAGAATTTCCTTAGAAATTTGACAGAAAAATATGTTCGTTTGTCGATGTAAAGGTAAATATGAAGTTTATTTAGATACAAAAATAAGATTAACAGATTAGGAATCAATGCCTTTGCCCATTTTTATCGTGAGTCGACTGAGACTGTTTACGTTCACTTAGCGATAATACTCTTGGAAAAAGAATTCATCTTAATCCTTGTCTGAAATGTTTACATTAGGAGTTATCATTGTTTATACGCATACTGTTGCCTTCATATTCCCTGAAGGTCACTCGGACCGACAAGCAGCTACTGGATGCCGAAGAACAAAACAGCTGACACGATGGGATAACAACAACAAAGTTGAGGACAATAATAATCTTAATCCCTGCACGTTGTCCCAGTATCAGGTATGTTGAGAAAATATCTTGTCTCTGTCATGCCACGATGGATGATAGACAAGGGGATGCGTGTCCTGGAACAGAATCACTCCCCCATAACGAATTTTCAAATTCGTAGTCATAAAAATATGCTGTATCTATTATTAACCTTGACAGAGATTAATCATTTTCGCTATAAACGCACCTAAAAATAAGACATGATGCAGTTGTTCAGAAGATCCTTCGAGTTTTGACTCAAAAGCGCACAAAATTAGTAAACAGGTGAAATCTTTAGCCATTCAGTTGTTGACTTCTATAAAGCAATTGTTTTGGGGCACTTCGAGACGGTGTAATGGCTAGAAAACCTGTATCGCTGGAACAAGTACGACTGAGTAGTGAGTTCGTACCTCACTGGGTGCCCCATACATTCGGCCTTTTGCCACATCTAAGCTACGCCTAGAAAATCACTTTTGGGCACCTCGAGGCGGTATAATGGTTAGCAAGCTTGTCTCGCTAGAACAATTACGATTGAGTAGTGAGTTCGATCCTCACTGGGTGCCCACTATATTCAGCCTTGTGCCACATCTAAGCTCCGCTTGGAAAATCACTATAAAGCAGTTGTTTATCTACCAATGATTGTGAACTTTTACTAATAATGTTCTGCGAAACTTCTTGTGCAATCAACACTAATCTGATAGGAAAAGATAAGCTCAACAATAGATTCTTAACTATGTTATTGGCAATGATTCCTCTTGAGTGTCTAGTTAGTGAAACTTGTGATTACAGACTTATCTTCAAGAAAAAATTACATTTCTCTTCAAGTAGAATCATTTTATATAACTGAAGGGATGAATCGTTCATATATTGATTTTTTTAAAAATCGGGATTTAACTCGGAAAATGAAAGCCACTGTGTTAAGTAACACTGCCTTGTGGAGCCTTTGAAGTATTCCAAATTGTTAATTTAAATGTTTTGATGCTGCTTTCAGTTTAAGTAACAAGTAACTTTATAAAATAACAAGTTTTCCTAATACGAATAAAGCATAAGATGATTAAAATGTAAAATGAAAAATGAACTTTTTTATTTATCTTCAGAAAAACCTGAGAAGAAGCCAAAACAAGTGACATTCGCGATTTAGAAAAGTAATTTCTAATTGTTTCTAAATGCAATCGATAAACCCGTTTTTATTACAGAATATTTACATTTCCTCTTGAAAGATGTGTTCGTAGATTACTCTCCGCTAACGGTATGTCATCCTTTACTTTCTTTAATCATTTCACCCCAAGCAAAGCAACAAAGTCACTAAGATTTAACGGGTTTCTGAGTGTCAGATAATATAAGAAAAATATTATGAAGGAGAGAGAACAACAAAAGACATGAATTAAGAAGACAGAAGATTGACATTGCATTTAAATTTTTATAGATCAAAGTTGACGGTAAAGCAAGAAGCAGGAACAGAGTTCCACAGACAAGAAGTACGAAAGAAGAAACCATTAACATAGAACTTACGGTTGCATCGATTCATTTTAAATGTAAAATGATGACGTCTTGCCGCCAATCTAGTACTGCGAATTAAATTCATAAAGAGTCTAGGTACCAAAAGAGGAAAGTAATATTTATTCTGATATATACACAGAAATGTGGCACAAGGCCAAAAATGGGGATTGGGGAAAGGACGGCCTTCTTCTGTCTTAACGATCTTAGCTAGCCACAAACACTGACCCAATCATACAAACAATATTTCTTACACCAAAACAACACATTCTTACGTACCTTTCTTACTACATCCACCATAATACCTCACTGTCTCTAGGAACATACTAACTAGTCCCGATGTGTAAAATTCATTGTCTGTGGTGGGGGGGGAGGAGAATAAAACAACAATTCAAAAAACTAAGCCTAATTATTTACAATATGAAACAAAACTATTTACAAGAAACTAAAGAAAATAATGTTAGTAATAAAAAAACCCACAATTACCAAAAGAGGAAAGTTCATCACAACAATTACCGTGAAAGTATTTATAGAAATATTTATAGTACTGTCTTCTCATGGGACTGGTAGGTTCCTAGTGCTGTTCATCTTGGAGAGGAGATTGATATTGCCAAGTAAATCATAATTCCCTTAGACCCTACTAGATCATAGCATAGAAAAGCAAGTGAATTGACGGTGTACATGTTTTTTGTGTTTTTTTTTCATCTGTTCACATATTGAATAGATAAGGACGTCTTTTGTTTTTGTTTTATTTCTAGACTAGCAGTAGATCCCGGCGTTGCCCGAGGATGTAACAGTAAGAGATAGATCAAGTATCGACCATCATAAAGACTGAAAAATAAAATTGACAAAGATTATTGTTTAAGGTTGACGGACACGCATGTCTTAATTAGTTTTTTTTTGTTTTGTTTTTTCTTTTCTTTTTTTTTTACGAATTGGTCAAACCCAAACTCAAACAAAAACATCGTTTTCAATCGTTATAAGTCAACCGATTGAATAGCATTTTATTATAAACAATTGTCTTGTAAATGGAATTTTTAAAGCATTCTGAATGTAAAAATAAAGAAAAAAGTGTGCAAGACAATAAGAAACACTACCTGCCAAAAAAAAGTGAAGCTTTGTTGAAATCGGTTAAAAAATGTAGGAAATCCGATCCCATATATAAACGAACACACACACACACACACACACAACCAAGCTGGGTTTTATAATAACTCGATAACACGATATTAATAAGTATAACTCGATATGAGTTGTACCCCTTTCATTAATGCCTCTTAATCGTGTTTTCAAATTGAATTCGTGCAAAAACAATTATGTTTTTCCAATTTTTGGCGCTGTCAGAACCACCGCAAGGTAATTTTACGTAGTCCTGTGAAGTTTTGTTGAAATCGGTTGAAAAATGTAGGAAATCCGATCCAATATATAAACGTACAGACACACACACACAATCTGCATTTTATAATAAGTAAGATGTAGTATAAACTACGGCTTTTCTCTGTGAGTTTGAGCAGATGGAAATGTTTCGAAAGGAGTAGTCGAGATAAAAATGATAAATGATTTGCAGTGCGTCTTAAAGTTGAAACAGTTCTAATCATGATATGGCTGTGGTAAGTGTAAAGTTCTGATGGTTGAGCTACCATGTAGCGTAACAGTTAACCAAATCTCTTGACAATAATAAACAGCATTGCCGGTGAAAAATGATGCAATGTTTATAGGGTAATTGTTACCTTGAAGGGTGTTTCTAATGCTGATCATCTCCTTTTGGTAGATGTCTGATTCGCCACTTATGAATTTGGTCGGATGATGTAAGCGTCAAAGATGGCAGGAGAGCACCACTGTAGAAATCTTGTGAGTATAAAATCAAAAACGAGCAGGATAATTTAGATAGAAAGTCACCTAATTCGGACATAAAGTTCTGTATTTGTAACGTTTATATTTTCTGCTTAACTTGAACTACGTTATTTCTGTTCTTCGTTTTTAATGCTTTAAGTTCACAAGAGAGAGCATTGTTAAGATTCAGAATATATACGTTTATATTACATTTCTAACATTTTTTTTTAAAATTGTGTTGGCAAAATCTGTTAGGAAATTATTGATCGAATTTTTTAAAAAAATTTATTCGTTTATTTTAGCTTAGTTTAGTTTAGTAAATTCATTTTACTTTGGAGATATAGTTTGACGGTGAAAATTTAAGTGCATGATGATGGCGTCACGAAATTAATAATTAAACTTATTCACAAAATTTTCAAATTGGAAATATATACATTTTCAGTCAGTTATGTGCCATGCGTGGTACACGCTTAGGCGATCATGTATCTTTTTGGTACATGACTGACGAGGCAGATTGTTCCCGCAGTAGGTTGCTTTTTCTTTCTGTGGTAGACCAGTTGCCATCCAAGGCTATGGAACCTGTCCACTATAACTCTCAGTAACGTTTTACTATTTACTATCTGTTCTTGGATATATATCTTTCATAAAAAGTTTAATAAAAATAAACAGTTTAAATTATTACAATAATATTATAGTTCCCGTTCCAGCCCCCCCCCTTCCAATTGTTACCCCCCCATTTGGGGATGTACTTCAGTTACACCCGAATGTTGTTACTAATATTGATTTTCGAGTGGATGTATATCTTTTATAAAAACTTTAATAAAAAATAAATAATTTAATTTATTACAATATTATTATACAGTTCCCTTTACAGGGTTACCGCCACCCCATTCAAATTGTTAACCCCCTCCTCCACCCATTTGGGGATGTGCCTCAGTTGCACCCAATTGTTGTTACTAATATTGATTTTCGAGTGGATGTATATCTTTTATAAAAACTTTAATAAAAAATAAATAATTTAATTTATTACAATATTATTATACAGTTCCCTTTACAGGGTTACCGCCACCCCATTCAAATTGTTAACCCCCTCCTCCACCCATTTGGGGATGTGCCTCAGTTGCACCCAATTGTTGTTACTAATATTGATTTTCGAGTGGATGTATATCTTTTATAAAAACTTTAATAAAAATAAATAATTTAATTTATTACAATATTATTATACAGTTCCCTTTACAGGGTTACCGCCACCCCATTCAAATTGTTAACCCCTCCTCCACCCATTTGGGGATGTGCCTCAGTTGCACCCAATTGTTGTTACTAATATTGATTTTCAGTGGATGTATATCTTTTAAAAAATAAAAATTTATTACTTTAATAAAAATAAATAATTTAATTTATTACAATATAAATAATTTAATTTATTACAATACAGTTCCCTTTACAGGGTTACCGCCACCCCATTCAAATTGTTAACCCCCTCCTCCACCCATTTGGGGATGTGCCTCAGTTGCACCCAATTGTTGTTACTAATATTGATTTTCAGTGGATGTATATCTTTTATAAAAACTTTAATAAAAATAAATAATTTAATTTATTACAATATTATTATACAGTTCCTTTACAGGGTTACCGCCACCCCATTCAAATTGTTAACCCCCTCCTCCACCCATTTGGGGATGTGCCTCAGTTGCACCCAATTGTTGTTACTATTATTGATTTTCGGGTGGGCTGACTTTAAACTTAAACTGTTCCAACTGAACGGTAAAAATTCCCAGTTATAAAATTCCCGGTCAAAGTCGGGTTATACTGCTAGTCATAAATAGATTTAAGTGACCATATAAATAAGTTTTTCGTGTTTAATAAAGAAAACAAATTCTTTTTTTTTTTTATTTTGATGAACATTATTAAGTATATACATTTAAGTACAGGTGTAATTTTGTAGGCCATATATCATAGGATAGCCTTCGTAAATCGATTTTTAAACACGATAATTTCACAAAACATTCCATATAGTCACAATGTTTACATAAAGATCGATGTGGTGACATTATGATAAACTCCAGTTCAATTAGTGGTTGAGGTTGTATATTTCCCATCAGAATCTAATAAAAGCTGGGATTTTAAGTTCCAATATCAAGGTAAATAGACAAGACTACCTCACTTAAAAGAATAGTGAATAAAAGACTTTCTACGAAGCAATTTTTGATGCACCCCGTAAAGATATAACTCACTGTACTCTTGAATGATCTGTGGGACTATCTTGCAAATTATCATCAGTACTTTCTCGATTATCCAGACACCTTGAGACAGGGGTTGGGAAAATATATTCCGGATAATTGAATACTTAAGTTATCGAAAAAGAATAAAGAAGAAAGAAAAACATTTTTTTATCATCAAGTAACATTTGTTCAAGGTTTTGTCCATTTTATTTATTTATTTATTTTTTATGAAAGAATACATCAATTTTTGTCTGTTATCAGACGGCACACTTTTTTTTCTGCCGCTAAGTTCCGAAATTATATTAAAGACGGTGTATTTGTAAGGTTCGCTTTTGGTTGAAAGCGCGGCCAACTTAAACATTTGTCAAACATGAATATTGCTGACTGTGGAATTCCTGATGTTGCATTTTGCCCTGATTTCGGCTTCTGGGATTCTCTTCAGCACCATGTCACAAACATTTAAATTTTCTCTTAAAGCACTGATAATGGAGGAAACAGACGCGAATAGATAGATAGATAGATAGATAGATAGATAGATAGATAGATAGATAGATAGATAGTGTTATGCCATAATACCTATTCTATTGTAATGGACTTTCCCACAGATAATAAGTAGTAGTAGCAGAGGACAGTTCGGCTCAGTTGTGTTGAGCTAGTCAGACGATATCGGACATTGAAGTACCAACCATCACAACTAGATTGCTGCGTCATTAACTCTTATTTCCAAGTTCCTAACGTTTTGTACGTCGAACCTAATTTAGGACGACTTATTGAAATACAAGCCTCCACTGTGAAAACTATTCTACAACAGATAGATAGATAGATAGATAGATAGATAGATAGATAGATTTGTATTTTCTTTAATTGAGCGTCAATAAGACATTTTTTTTTATTTTCCTCTTTCTAATATTTTCCGTTCTTACCTGTAAAAACTTTTATGTTTTATTTGATTAGCCGCATTTATATTGACAAGTGAGCTTACCAAACGGCAAATTGGTAAGCTTTCGCTAAATCAACGTGCAAACAGAAAGTCGGGGCTGTTCAGCAAAGATTCAACTCCACAGTCGAGATTGGTTTGGTGAACGTCAGCTTTAGTCTCTGCGGATGTTTTCGGGCGGGAGACGCGAGGTGACGCGTGCACTGATCCAAACCCGATTGCTTTCATCACAAAGAAACTTGATTTTCTTTCTCTTTCTCTCTATCTTTCTCTCTCTCTCTCTCTCTTCACCTGTCTCTCTCTTTATCTATCTATCTATCTATCTATCTATCTATCTATCTATCTATCTATCTACCTGTGCATCAATTTATGAGTGCTGCTGCATGTGTATGTGTCAATGACGGCAATCTAATCACAGTCACTTTCCCACCCACACCCCTAATCAACCAAGTTTCTTTCCTCGGATTGATTCAGTCGTTTTTTTATTTTCTCCTGTACCCACCCCCTCTCATTTTTTCTTCCGTTTGCTTTCTTTCTTTCTTTCTTTCTTTCTTTCTTTCTTTCTTTCTTATTTTTTAAACGAAGGTGAGGGAGGGAAGTACCCAACTCCTTCTACTTCTATTCTTTTTTTCTTGTACCAATTGGACGGTGGGATACAGAACAAGAATCGTCGGATGGGGACGGGTTGGAGGAGGCGAAGTGCTAATTGGAGGAGACTTGTCAAATAGCCAAGTCCCTATGCGCCCGGTGAATCATTTAAAATTGAATCAAGTGAACAAATTCCCAAAGCAATTAAGAAAGGAACGAGTATTACTTATAGATGTCCAATGATAGACATTTGCTTTGTGCCCGTTGGCGGCGGAGGCAGTCGTGTAAGCATTCTGTTTCAATGTTCATTACGTATATTTCTTCACACATAAACCTATCTACAAGGGTACGAATGCATATATATATATATATATATATATATATATATATATATATATATATATATATATATATATATATATATATATGTGTGTGTGTGTGTACAACATCTATACAACAATGTATGTATGACTCTACACACACACACACACACACACACATATATATATATATATATATATATATATATATATATATATATATATAACATTATAGGGCATAATTATAAAAAATGCATAGAGAAATGTATGACTACATATATAAATGCATGTTCGTGTGGTATACCATATTTTTATATGTGAGTTCATCTCTCTCTTTATTTTGTATGTCGCTCTCTCTCCCCTCTTTATATATATACATATATATATGTGTGTGCGTGTGTGTGTGTGTGTGTGTTATTGTGTGTGTGTGTGTGTGTGTGTGTGTGTGTGTGTGTGTGTGTGTGTGTGTGTGTGTGTGTGTGTGTGTGAGGATAAAGAATATATTTGTGTGTGTGGGTACTCGCATAAAATTAAGACGATAATCATATAATGTCATATATAGAAAAAAAAGAAGTAGATTTTGAGTATATTATTATTAATTCCATTAATGACCGTGTCAGGGTTGACTAGGTTGGTGACAACTTTCTTTTGCGACAGTCTGTATAAGCATTGCGAAAATTGTTTACCTAAGTTCATATTACCAATCTCTCTTCTCCTGTCAAACATTAAGGCATGTCAGTGACGAGATATTTTGTCAAGGTGGATAATAATTGAACAGTGCACAGGGAGAAGTGGATTTATGCCTTTGCCAACAACTTTAGGGCGAAGTGAAAATCAGCCAAAATTCTAACTTTGCCGAATTCGTTTGTTTGTGTTGTCTCGTTCCTACACACACACACATACACGCGTGCGTGTGTGTGTGTGTGTGTGTGTGCGCGCGCGCACGCGCGTATTAATTAGTACATATACGCGTACCTACGTTTTTGTTTCACTGGGTGGTGTTCCCAGTTCGTCAGGCACGTGGTCTGTATTGCCGGAAGTAGAAAAATCACTCTACACTGATGCGATGCTGATAGCTTACATTTCTTAGAAAAATTAGCGAAATATGAGGGGTATATATATATATATATATATATATATATATATATATATATATATATATATATATATATATATATATATATATATATATATATATATATATATATATATGGGGCGAGTGGTTAGGACGTTCGCTTTCTGACTATGAGACCAAGGTTTGAGTTCAGATTGTTGATCACGCTAGATAACACGCTCTCTCCCAAAAACTGTAACTAAGGTCTGCTCAGCATAGTTGCAGTATAAACCACAGGTGGACTCTGTGGGTGTTGAAGAAAGCGAGCGTCTGCAATAGGAATTGGCTAGCCGCCCTAATAGACGGGTATCCTCGAATACAAGTGGCCAACTATTATATTATGTATGTATATATGTATCTCTCTCTCACTCTATCTATCTATCTCTCTCTCTCTCTCTCTCTATATATATATATATATATATATATATATATATATATTTATTTTGTGAAATTAATCTCTATTTTTTCAACAAAATCTTGTAACTTTTTTTTAATAATTACAATGTTTCACTGATCCCATTGCTCGAACATTATACAAGGAAAATGTCAGATCAAAAGTGAAGAAGCGGATAGAAAGCTAGAAAAAAACCTGAAGCAGTAAATGGTATGCACAATGGAAAATAAAATTATAATTTTGCAGAGAAATTTGCTTCATTTTCGTATGAGATTCATTATTCTATCTTACCTATAAACTTATTTTATACAATTAGAGACCTTACTTATCAATCAGTGCACGTATAAATGCAGAGATACTAATTCAAGGTTAAAGGCCTTCGACAAAGTACGCCACAAGGATCTGGTGGAACTGCTCAGCAACCTTGATATATTCGGAAGAAATATCAGAATAATCAAGAACTTATATTAGCAGCAAACGGCATACATACGCATAGGGAACGAGTTCAATGAATATACGAAAATAGAAAGGGGCGTAAGGTAAGGATAAGTCTTCTCACCCGACCTGTTCAACCTATACAGAGAGGCAATTGTGATAGAATTGGAAATCCTACTGGGATTTAGCATTGGCGACCTGTTATGTAGTGGTTTCACAGTGGAGGCTTGTATTTGTACTAAGTCGGTCCTAAAATAGGTTCGACGTACAAAACGTTAGGAACTTGATATAATAGGTAATGACGCAGTAATCTAGTTGTGGTGGCTGATACTTTAGTATCCGACTAACGGTTGTCCGACATCAACTGACTGACCAACTCACTGAGGACATTCAGTCACCACCCCACGAGGGTGTCATGTGGCACAAGGCCGGTTTAACGTGAGATCTCCGAGCCCGTGGTCTCGGCCAAAAATTGTATAAACGGGTTCAGGGTCGGTTTACCTCCCCGGACGAGACTCCGCCCTTCGGCGTAGCCACGTTTGGGTTCCTCCCCGCCCGAAGGCAGAGAGTTCAACCGGTCAGCTAGTCGTGCGACTTCAGACTGAACTCAGATCGACACACTGAGCGACTCAGCGACGGCTACTACTCCTACTTATTATAGATGGGAGAGTCTATTAACTATAGAATAGGTGTCTTCCACTATAACAAGACCAAAACCTTAACAACATAAGATACGCAGAAGACACAGTACTGATAGCAGACACGGAAGAGAAATTACAAAATTTTCTTACAGAAGGTAGCGACGGAGAGTGAGAAGAAAGGAATAAGCATAAACTACAAGAAGACAGAATGCATGGTCATCGGTAAGAGGAAGAGTCTGAAATGCGATTTGTAGGTCGGGAACACTAGAATCAAACAGGCGCAGAAGTTTAAATATCTGGGAAGCGTCTTGACAGAGGACGGTAAGTGCGGCACTGAGATCCGTAGACGTATTGGGATGGCCAAGGAGACATTCCAAAAGCTGGGCAGAGTATTGCGAGACAAGAGGATCTCTTGTTAATAAAGAAAAACTACTGAGCTGTTACGTAACATCTGTTCTTTACGGCAGTGAATGTTGGACAATTTCCTCAATGATGAAGAAGAGACACGAGTCGACGGAGATGTGGTTCTACAGAAGGATGCTAAGGAGCGAGCATGTGGACAACGATGAGGTCTTAGAGAGGATGCAAACAAGAAGGAGGCTTATACTTAACTTCAGAAAGAGGCAGCTGAAGTTTCTGGGGCACATAATGAGGAAGGAGGGCCTGGAGAACCTGATACTCACGGGTCAAAGGGAGGGAAAGAGAGATAAGAGAAAGCAGCGCGTGACATACCTGACTAGCTTGAGCAGGTGGACGACAGAACGTGGAAGGAAGCAGAGGGAAGGAATTGTTGAGAGCTGCAAGGGATAGAGGGAGGTGGAGAGCTATGATCGCCTACGTCCAAAAAAGGACATGGCACATAAAAAGAAAAGTAAATAACCAGACAACTTACAGTAATTAACATGTGTGCATCTGCATAAGTCATTATGTAATATAAAAAATTGTCTGTGTAATCATACACGAAGTGATAGTGTTCTTTATTTTGAGCGCAAATTTCCTTCAACTAACACGCAGTTTTTCTCCAAAAGACGTTCTTCAAAACCCACCTTGTGCGTCAAACGACGAAGGAAAAAAATCAACCCGTTGAGGTGACTGGGATCCACAAATTCCTACTTTCCTGGAAGGCCTTGAATTAAATCCTGAAGGAAATACATCCAAAATTTTATTACAATTCAAAAACTAGAACAACTAATCGTGTATAACTAACTGAAGAATATCACTGCTATAAATTTTAAGTAGTTACATTTGTATAATGATTTGCTTTAAGTAAAAGAGATATCTATCTCTTTTACTTAAAGCAAGATAGATAGATAGATACTTAAAGCAAGATAGATAGATAGATACTTAAAGCAAGATAGATAGATACTTAAAGCAAGATAGATAGATAGATACTTAAAGATAGATAGATAGATACTTAAAGATAGATAGATAGATACTTAAAGCAAGATAGATAGATAGATACTTAAAGCAAGATAGATAGATAGATAGATAGATAGATAGATAGATAGATAGATAGAAAAAGATTAAGAAAGAAAGAAAGAAAGAACGCACGTTTGCATGCACGCAAGCACGTGTATACAGGTTTGAACGTATATCTGATTAATATTTTACATGATGTATTCTGGCATACGTAATATATAACCTAACACACACACTCACGCACACACACACAGAAAAGAGAAAGATATTTTCTTAAAAAACGAATCAATTAAAACCAGAAGAATGCTTCCTTGCATAGTTCTAGTTCTTTACACTGATTCACACATGTAACTCGCTGTTAGCATCTTTACACAAATTCGCGCATACACAGTTGGATCTGCGGTAATTATTTTCTTTGCAAAATATTCTCGTATGTATTCACTCACAGTCAACAGCATATTAATATTGAATTAAATCACAAACATTTTTTTCGTCCTTTTACTTTGTCGCCATTGTTTGTTTGTTCTTTTTTGTTTTGTTTTGTTTTGTTTTTTTTGTTTTTTTGTAGGGTGTTGTTTTTACGTATTTCAGAGTTTGGGTTCAGGTTTAGTTCTTTTTCTTTTAGACGGAGAAAGATTAGAACCGAAACGAGGCTAAAGATTTCAGGAGAGCAAAATAAGAAACCAATTCCAGAATGCTATGCAGTTATTTGTAACGATTTCGGTGTTGCTTGTTAACCTTTACTCATTAGTTATTATTGATTGCCTAATTATTTTTTGTTGTAGATTATCTTATTAGATTTACTTGAGTTCATGTGTGCATCCGTACTTTGTTAATTTGTTCATTATTTACTTTATTTATTTATTTACATTTTTTCTTTATTTTATTTTTATTTTATTTTTTTCTGGGGTTGGTTATCTGACTTGTTTAGTTTAATGTATTAGTTGTGTCTAAAGTCTGTTACATTATCTGCGCTGAATATAATGCATATATTTGCATTTTTCATGTCGGTATTTTACAAGGTGTACGTTTTTAGCTTTACATTTTTAAGTACCATAGTAAAAAATTGTTTTGTGGTCTGCATCTTGAGATGAGTATATCTTGTAATATGTGTTGGTCTGAGGTGATTATAGCTATATTCTCCATCAGACAGAGCATGCAGTTTTTTTGTATTTATTAGACTCATACTCACTACAAGATATTCAACAGAAACACAGTAAACAAATTAGCTGCAGTTGCACCGAAAACATGACGCAAATAATAAAAAAGCACAACAGATAACCAACAAACAGCCTACACAAATCAAACCCACTTGTAACTGCATAGCAAAAGCGTATGTTTCTTAAATGGCAATTGCTTGCAAAACAATATATATATATAATATACAAAGCCACTGAAAATCAGTAGATAACAAAAAATATACATAGGATTAACTGAAGGACCCTGGAAACAGAGAAACCACACGCACAAAATATCGTTTGCAAAGAGTAAATACATGAACAGCACAATGCTTTCTAAACGTATGTGAGAAATTAAAAGCAAAAACTAAATTACACCAAAGATATCATGGAAAATACGAAAAACAGAATAAATCCCAAAACTAAAACAACTAATAGTGTATAACTAACTGAAGAATATCACTGCTATAAATTTTAAGTAGTTACATTTGTATAATGATTTGCTAAACATTCCTGTCCCAACTAGAAAAACCTTGCGAATATATTTCTACTGTCGGATGCCGAAAATTCACATGTATAGCCAACTTTTTTCATGGTAAGCGTAATGTAGGCTGCCCTTGGTTAAGCTTCAAAGATAAACTTAAATACAATTTATTTGCTGCAAACATCCCGATAGAGGAGTTCGAACTTACTGTTGAAAACGGAGCAGACTGCTGCCGAGGTATAACCAACTTTGAAAAGTGTCGCCTCAACCATCTGAGAGAATTAAGAATTAACACTAAATCTCGGGTTAATACATCAACCCATACGACGGTCAACCCCTCAGTATGCCCTTCGTGTGGATTTGTTTGCAAATCCCGGGCAGGATTGTTGTATCATATGAAACATTAACATAAAAACTGAACAGAAAGACACTCATACGTTGAAAACGACGGGAGAGTCCATCAACACGCACACACACACACACACACACACACACACACACACACACACACACATATATATATATATATATATATATATATATATATATATATAATAAAAGAAAAAATATACGGAAAAAACAAACAAAAATCCTAATATGCAATTATGCTGTTTTAATGTTAATATAATGTCAACGTCGGACGTTTCAGTCTAATAGACCATCTTCAGGACATATTCATAAAACATAATTAACATTATTTGATCAGATTTTGCGAAATTGATTGGAATGGAAACATTTCAGCACGCTTTCCTCTACTACAGTTGTCGATTCTGTTCAAATACTAGCATAGGTGTCTATCTGCATTTGATATAGATTTCGTTTTTTATTAATCTGGCCTTGTGCCAAACTAAGTCGATGTAAATTCCCACATACTTAACTGATTAATTCATACATTACTTTTGTATACGTTTTTCTTTGTAATTTACAACAAACAAACTGAATTATCTAGTTCGTTTACCTGAACTAACAAACAACAGATGTTATCTTTGTTAGAAAAGAAAGGGGTTTAGAAATGTTTTTGATAGCAAAGAAGAATGAAAGAAAGAAAGAAAAACAGATAACGGAGGGGGGACGAAGAGTTGAATAAAGAATTTGTAGATTAACGGTTTTCTTTTTCTTTTTTTCTGGTGGAAGGAAAGAGAGAGAGAGAAAGAGAAAAGAGAGACACAAAAGAGAGAGAGAGAAAGAGAGAGAAAAAAAGAGAGATAGAGAAAAAGAAAAGTCTGGAAGAGAGTGAGAAGTGTAGATTAAAATGTGACGCGACAGACAAGAGTAATTTTGCTTTTCAACCACAAGTTCGTATTGATTCTAATGACGTTTATGGGAGTTTTATTACAAAATTAACTTTATCTCGAAAAAAAAAAAAAAGAAAAGAAATATTTGTCGGTTTATTGGTAACCTAACTACATTTACTATACGTCACCAATTCTTTTGTCATAATTGCGTTTATCTGTAAAATGATAACTGTGACATACAATTGATTCCCGCCGTCTTAGTCACTGCCCGATTGAGGTATCCATTTATTTAGTTTTGATACGCTAAATCAATGAATCCTGGATTTATTCCGCTTATTTGGTCTATCAAATGTCTAATTGGATCAGCATGAACCCGACTAAGCAAACGTTTGATCTGCTGAATCACGTCCCGCGGACTTAACCTCATTTAGACGGGCTTCTTTTTCATATCAGTCGTAAATATCCTTTTCGATTCCCAGTTTCGATTGATATATGTCAATTAATTAGGTACCAAAAAAATATGCTAAAAAATAAGAATACATGATGAAAAAATGCACAAAACTTAAAAACAAAATGTTATCGTCCAAATCTTTGTATTATTATTAAGATGAAAGATCAGAGGTTTTTTATATTATTTTATTTTAATCCTTTTTAGAAACATTTTGGCTAAAAATCTTGTTTTTCTGGCTTCAACACGGGACCATAAATTTGTATTGAAAATGTTAGCCACTTTTTGTGGTAAAAAATACATTGATTTAGAAATTCTTACCAAAATCAGATAACTGCCAGAATTTAATGCAACTTTCAGGGCTTATTCACAAATGAATGACATTATTTTTTAAATGATGAAATTTTTAAATCTCTTAAAATTCTGTATTAATTTGTATCGGTCACGTGATGTAGTCATTAAATTGAAACTATATTTATTGATCATAAATGGAACAGCTTGCTACAATTCAACGATCTCAGTATTTTGAAAATAAAAAAGAAAGAATACTCAACATTATCAGGAAATAAGAACAGTAGAGACAGTAATTTTAAAATTTATTGTAAATTTTCTAACATTTCCTCAATGAACTTCCTCGTAAATCGACAATAAAGCCAAAGTACCTAAATTTCAATCAATTATTAGAATTTTAAAAATATTTTTAAGAATACGGAGTGGCTAAAAAGATTATATAAAAAAGAGGTTTACGTTGTATTCGTCATATAATTTTATTCCCATTATCTGCTCCTTATTTAAAATAACCAAATATAAGGCTCTCAGTAGATCAGTCAACATCTAATAACTCTCAACTCCTTATTAAAAACGATTTTCTGCAAAATTTCAAATTAAAGATAATATTTTTTCATTTCAGATTAATTAAACTTTAAATCAACTAATTTTTCTCAAATGATGTTTTAAAAAGTATATTTTATTTTTAAAAAGATATTTTAATAAAGAGAATTATGTTGTGTTGACAGATTTATCAATATGGATGATTTTATAAATTTTACTGATAATCAGAAAAATATAATTCAAATCAATTTAAATCCGGTTTGAAATACAGCAAAGTATTTTGCCAATTAAAAATGTTAAATTTAATCTATTAGCTTGGAATTAAAACTAAAATTAAAGCTTCAAGAAAGATTTTTCATTTTCTGAAATACATTTTGAACGTTAGGTATCGTTTTTTTTAAGGTAAGTAGATTTAGTAGATGCAAAATAGCCAAAAGATATGATGTTATTAACCTGAAAGCAAGTTAATATCCAGATGAACTATGATGATCATATACAATATGATAATTAAATAACTACCATTACTAATACCCTGGCTAGAAAGCCCATTCTGTCCGGCTATTTAACCTAATTCTGAATGTTGAAAAAGAAATGTATCTATTCTTGTCCCTCGATTATTAATAATTCACTGTGTAATGAAATAGGCGGGAATTGAAACTCGGGTGGTCGATTTCTCATTCCGAGTCGCTAACCACATTACACTGCCTGTAAATTTACAGAGACCCTCAAAAAGAGTTTAGCTAAATGGTTAAACATGAAATCTACCCAATATGATGATGATGACATGATGATGACATAATGATGATGATCTTTTCTTCAAATGTGGCGGCGGTGGGATTTGAATCTTTCTGATGCAATCACGGTTCAGATGAGCTGGTCATGTCATCAGAATGCGTGTGGATCGGATGCCGAAATTACTCATGTATAGCCAACTTTTTTTATGATAAGCGTAACGTAGGCCGTCCTTGGTTACGCTTCAAGGATAAACTTAAATACAATTTATTTGCTGCAAACATCCCGATAGAGGAGTTCGAACTTGCTGTTGAAAACCGAGCAAACTGCTACCGAGGTATAACTAATTTTGAAAAGAATCGCCTTAACCATCTGAGAGAATTAAGAATTAACACTAAATCTCGGGTTAATACATCAACCCATATGACAGTCAACCCCTCAGTATGCCCTTTGTGTGGATTTGTTTGCAAATCCTGTGCAGGATTGTTGTCTCATACGAAACATTAACATAAAAACTGAACTGAAAAACACTCATACGTCAAAGACGACGGGAGAGTCCATCAACATATATATATATATATATATATATATATATATATATATATATATAAATGTAAATCTATTTAAACTCGGTGCGTGAAAAAACCTGGATAGCACAATTTTCAAATGAATTGGCATCCGAAGAAAAATGTAAAAAAAAAAAGAAAAGAAAAAGAAAGCACCAGAAAGCACCAGAAACCTCCGAACAGGGCGAAAGAAATCGTTCAGTACCTTAAATGTCTGGTACAAAGAAAAAAAACCCAGCGAGTTGTAAGTTAAAACGAAGAATGCTTAATACACTAAGTGGAGCAAAATTGAAATAAATAAATCCTAATAAGTCGTCAGGTACTACCTACCTAGGTTTCACCACATGGGAACACCCTGGATACCTCATGCGATGAAACCTAGATAGGTAGTACCTGGCCCATTAGGATTTATTTATTATATATATATATATATATATATATATGTGTGTGTGTGTGTGTGTGTGTGCGTGTGTGCGTGTGTGTCTGTTCAGGTACATAGACTACTAATATTTTAACAAAATTTCTTTCCTTGCCAATGCATATACCGCAATTCTACTTTAATCATAAAGATCGAATATTATATAGGATAATATAAGGTTAAAAATTAGACAGGCAACGAACATATTGATCAACACTCATATATATATATATATATATATATATATATATATATATATATATATATATATATATATATATATATATATATATATATATACGCGTGTGTGTGTGTGTGTCATCTGTAGGTTTAAAAATCATCAACGTAACGTAAGGAGAAATGGGATGTGTTTTAGTATTTGTTACAAAACTAATTCCATCTGATACAGGTCTCCAGTATTTCCACCTCTGTAGGCTAAGACAGAAACATGTAGAGTCTTGTCTGTAGACATAATTTTTGATATAAATACGTTAAAAGCTAAGGATAACCGGATATGTTGGATTTGTAATGATGATACGTTTAAGTTTCCCATAATCTACTTGTTAAATCACATGTATTTTATGATGTGTTCTCAGTAAAAAAAACCCTCCAAGAACTACAGAATTTAGTGAACGATAGCGAGGAAGAACTAAGAATCAATTTCAAAATGAAATACATGGTTGTTAGCAAAAGGAACAAACTAACATGTCAAATACATATTGAAGATTCTAAAATCAAAAAGTAAAATTTAAATATCTGAGAATATCTACCTTTTAATAGAGGACGGAAAGTAGGACACCGAATTCTGAAAGCGCATTTGGGATAGCGAAAGATGCCTTCCAAAAGCTAAGCAAAGTATTAAAAAACGGGACAATTTCGTTAGAAACAAAGAAAAGTGTACCCAACAGCTATGCAATATCAGTCCTCCTGTATGGCAGTGAATACTGGACAATCTCCTCGCAGATGAAGAAGAGACTTGAAACAACAGAACTGTGATTCTAAAGAAGGAGGTTAAGAATATCATGTACCGAACATGTGAGCAACGACGAGATTTTAGCGAAAATCGAAACAAAAACGACACTTATTCTTAACAACAGAAAGAGTTTACATTTCTCAGGCACATAATGCAGAAAGGGGGCTCGAAAAAATAGATACGCAGAGGAGAGATTGAAAGCAAGAGGGACAGGAAAACAATGCATAATCTACCTAGCGAGCTTGAGTAAATGAATGGCAGAGCTACAAAGGACAGGAAATTGAGGAGAGCCATGAATGTCAACGTCCTGAAGAAACATGGCATATAGAACAATAAATGCAATTTTCTTGCTTATTAACATTTTTTTTTTTTTCTCAAAACTCTTCTTTTTTTTTTACACTTTGAAGCCATTTTTCTTCCGCTTACTTAGCCAATGTTTCTAATTTTATTTTTTATTTCCAATGTTGCGTTCTCTTCACTCAGTAACTTAAGTAACATTATTTTGAGGGCTGGACGGGTCCTACTAATATTTTTTTTCATTTATCTTTATCTGTCTTTATTTCTGAGATGAGGTATTATGTACACTATTTACATTATTTGGACTATCGTCCTCATCTTTGTCGCCATATTTATCACAACATTTCGGCCATTGTATGCTCCGGCTTTCTTCAGGTGGTTGGAATATCGAACTGAACTCTTTATTTAGCTCGTTGGGCTAGACTGTTCTAGTTCCACTTGCCAGGTCTAATGGATGTCAGTTATCAGTCCTTGAGGACACATAGCACAGTGGATAAAGGCGTTAGTTAGATCCAGTGACAGGACTCAAAGAGTGTGAGTTCAATATCTGGTTAAGGCCGTGGAGAACTTGAAGAGGGGAATTAACAGGAGATAACTGATAACTGACATCCATTAGACATGGCACGTGGAACTAGAACAGTCTACCCCAGTGAGCAAAATGAAGGGTTTTGTTCGATATTCCAACCACCTGAAGAAGGCCGGAGCGTACAACGGCCGAAACGTTGTGATAAATATGGCAACAAAGATAAGGACAATAGTTTGAATAATGTAAATAGTGATTTATCTTAGTGTTACATTTTAGTTCGTTTTCTGGGTTTCTTTTGTCCCTCCCTATCATTTCATGTATAATTATTTTTTTATAACTTTTTGTAAAAAGACCCCCCCCCCCAAATGAAAAAAAAAGACATTTTGGGCTCTCATCAGATTTTTATCTCATGGGGTGTTTTTGTAGGTCCCCCTGTACATATGCGGTATTTTGGTGTATGCAGGATTTAGAAGTGATGGATAAGTTTGTTTTTTTGGGCGGGGGGGAAATTAGCAAATTGTAATGAATGAATGGGTCGCGAATCTGATTAACTAGGACTAGGATAGTTAATGAAGACCAGTCCCTCTTTTTTCTCCTCCAGCCTTGTGCCACAATTCTGTATGTTACAGAATAAATATCCTCCGTAACTTAAAAGCTGTTGATTTTGATGTTATAGCTTTTACAGCAATCTTCATTATATATTTGAAACTAAGAAATTAATATCAATAAATATACTATAATATACATTTATTTACAATATGATGAACAACATCCGAGCTGCATAATAAAACCTATCAGATGAGCTATTATTTAAAAAAAAAAACAATTATTATAACGAAAAATTTCCATATAATATTTGTACTAGGATATCATCTAGACATCACGAACATTGTTTGGTCGATAACAATTTTATTATAAAAATAACTTGCATAATAAAACTGATATGATTTATAATGTATTTTTATTTATCTCCATTATTTACAAACGGACTATTTGTGCCGGAAGTCACAACGACCGGAAACGTTTTGATAAAAACAACAACAAAGATAAGGACAATAGTCTGCGTGGAGATAATGCAAATAAGGATAAATCCTCGCCCCAGAAATTCAGAGATTTATATTTGCGGATCAATTACAGATCAGTCACGATAATAGTTTCCTTCATTTTTGATGCCATCGAGCAAAGTTAGTAATGCCTCAGTTATTAATGTTCTTTGAGGTTGGTGGCAATATCTTTCTGTCTTTTTTAACCTCGTCATAATAAATGTGTTGTTTAGCGTTCAAAGAATGTTGTAGATGATATCCCTAGACATGGACAGCGGAACGAGAACAGTCTACACCTGTAGATTAAATAAAGAGTTCAGTTCAGAATTCCCTGTACGTTACCCAGACCGATATACACCTGAAACGTTGTGATAACAAAAATAAAGATAAGGACAATAGTCTGAATATAAATAGCGTAAATAATAACAATTTATCACAGAAATTCAGACAGGAATTATTAAGCCTCTTCAAAAATATTGGAAATCTAAAATTTATGATGAAGAATCATGCTAAATTAATAAATGTTTCCTATTTATTCCGGATTTAATCATTTTAATCCATATCTTCACCTTACTTAAGACAATAAAAATATCCATCGCCATTTCTGAAACAAATGAGTATTTTTTTTTATTCATTCTGCCTGGAGTGTCTCAAACGAGTCTCATATTGACTACAAAAATTAGTCAACTTGACTGAAAGGAAAGAAGAAAAAATCTGAACACTAAGCTATATGCATAATTATATCTCAGAGAATCAAAAAGGTTTAAAGCTGTCTGTTAGGGGAGAGTTTTCTCCCCTAAAGAGTCATTGACTCTTCACGGAAAAAAGGGAAGTATCAGACAATAACATGGCTGCTGGAAAATACACCACCTGTAGACAGTGAATTGTTTATTCAACCCAATCCTGCTGTATCCTGGTCAGCGGAAATAAAAACGAATATTGTGTTTCAAAATTTATTTAACTGTGTTTTGTTGTATTTTGTTGATCCTAATATTTTGGGTTACAACACTATCAGTGCTAAACAAGAGAAAGCACTTTTTTCAACCTATTCAGAAAGATCAATTTATTCAGACTCGAGATCAAATTCTTTTTTCTTTCTTTCTGTTATTTTATTTTATTGGAACCAGACTGATTCAACTAATCAATTCTACAACATCAGGTTCTTTTTCCCTATAGTAAAAATTGGATCTCTTTTATCGGAAATATCTATCATAAATGATTGCAAATAGCGGGAAAATGAAAGCAAATATAATGAGTGGACTAAATGTTTGTCAAACACAAGCAACACGTGTAATACAAACGTTTCTATAATTTATATGTGGGCTTATTTTGTAATTCTTCACTTGTTATGCAATTAACTCTTCGCCGATTTGAAAATCACAATAGCCTCAGGTGTACATTTATTCTCAATAAATAACAGAAGAGCTTCTTTTAGTTTACTTTCTACAATGTTAATTGGACCTTATACCAAAGAGAATTTTCAACCCCGTCTCTTTTCAGATATGATCTGTTATATTAGACTGTTTGCCATTGTATATAGTGTTCATGTATTCCCCAATCCTGACATTCAGTATTCGCTGTTTTCTCCCTTGTATTCTTTGAATAAAATGAGATATTTTTCGTCATCTATTTTTCTCGTTACTGATCAAATCTAGTGAGGAGTTTGCGAATAATCTTTGTGTTATTGAAAACCACCATAATATTCTTCTTGTTTTTTTTGGTCGTTTTTCTTCCATGTCATAGTTTCATGGTCTTTTGGTCGTTTTCTTCCATATCATAGTTTTATTACTACATAGTTGCTGTCTCAAAAGTCTATCATCCAGTTCATTGTTTCAAATGTTAAAAGGAACAAATAATTATTCTTATAAAAGACATTGTTTATGTGCTTTAACTATTCCCTTCGATGTTTGGAATCAATTTTTGATGACATTTAATCAATTTTGAAGGAAGCAAAGTGTCTTTTCATTAAGAAATAATGGATGGTTTGAACTGAAATCTAAATACAAACCAGCGAATGTTGATTTCTCAACATGTCCTAAAACCAGTTGATATGCTTTTCCTGTTTTCCCTTTACAAGATAGAAACTGAGTGCCGAATATAGATAAAAATCAGTTTTAGATTTTTTAAAAATTGCAAAAAATTATCCTTAATCATTATTTTTCCTGAATCATGGTAACCTCAGTAGTTTAGAACTTTAGAATAGTATTCTTTTATAACTCCTTCCAAAACCTACAGAGACCTTTACCCTCTCACCCGTTACATGAAAACCCAGGAGCAAGCTGAATAGACTTTACAAAACAGGCCAGGTCCGGTACAAAACAATGCATCAGTAATAAGCACTGGAAGATCTGAGACCAGATTCGATCTTTTAGAACTTCACATATTGATTATCAGGGGTGCAGTGTCTGTTTATACTGTTCCAAAGGTATGTGAATTTGTCTGTAAGCTTCGTTTTGAGGCTATCCACAAATATTTATAGTTCGGGGAAAGGTAAACACGGATCAGGTTGAAACATGACCACTGTCTTCTCCAGACCGACAGCAAAGGCAAAAATCTTTGCAAAAAAAAAAGAGATACTTCATCCATAACAGCCTGCATTTTCTGTTCTGGTGGGGTGACCAAGTCACAGTCATCAACATACAGAAGGTCTCAGACAATATATATATATATATATATATATATATATATATATATATATACACACTCTGGTCACATGAATCTATGGAGAAGAACAAAAGAAAAAGAAACTAGGGAAAAACGTCGGTGCTACAAGGTGAGCTTGCTTGACACCATTCCGTACCTTGATGGGTTCTGAAAGTAAACCGCAAACGTTAAAAGATATTTCCATGTCATCATGAAACGTTTGGGTGACATCTACGAAATGGTGAGAACAACCTAAGTGTCTCAGTATTTTCCACATATTGTTTACAGTGTCGAAGGCCTTGCTTAATATCTACGAAGATATGAAATAAGGCTTCTTGTTCATACGACTTATCGATTTGCCGCTTTTCGCCCGGAAGACACACTGTAACCCTGGCATCGTATTTACAGTATGGACATTCAATCGAAACAGAAAATTTAGGATTTTACTTGCTGGCGAAAGTAAAACTATACTACGATAATGCCGACACAGTCTTCTTATATCTTCGCCTGTGTACAATACTATCCTGATTGCATCTCTCCAGCCATTTGGAACTCTCACAGCCTTTCTGGTAGCCACCCTTCCCTATGTTTAACTTTACTTCCTCTAAGATAAGAGAATTATTCATAGATTCTACAATGCATCATTTTTAAGGTAGTTTAAAGCAAATTGGTTGTACACATCTGTTTAGCAGATTCGAAAAGTGTTGTTTTTTTTGTTCATCACTTACTGATTTCCACCATGTTAGGAGTTTCGTGTAATCTTTGATCCAGAAAGCGTTACTGAGGTCGTTTTTGGCTCAAAGGCCTGCTTCATGAAGTTAAAAGGAACTTTACTATTCTTTTCTTGGAACTCTCACAGCATTCCATATGCTCAAGATGATTGTATACATGACATCAGCTTGGTGACCTCCACCACACTCAAAGATACTGTCCATTTCGCCAGCCTTCTCAATGTCCATCTTGCTTATAGTTGGCTTTACTTCCCGCAAGTTAGGAGAATCATTCATAGATTCCACAATGGGTCAATTTTGAAGGCGGTTAAAACAGATTTAATACCTATCCCCGTTGAGCAGATTCGAAAAGTGGTTTTTGTTAATCTTTTACTGATTTCGTTCTTTATTCTGAAGTTACACGTAGGTTCAATTTGTTCGGGTGGTTTGTTGATAGTTTTGCTTTTGTGCTTTTTTATTATTCGTGTCATGTTCTTGGTGCAACTGTAGCCGATTTTTACTGTGTTTTTGTTGAATATTTTGTGGAGACTGCTTGATTCGGAGTAGTGTTTCCGTAAGAGTTTGATGAATATTTTTCCTACGTTTGTTTTTATGATTTTGTTTTAAGATGGGTTGAACCATATATTGTTTCTCTTCCTGTTGGCTTTTTTGTCCTCTGTGGTGTGTATTTGATTGTTACCGGGAATCCATTATCTTTTAGAGCTGTTTCATAGTCTTTCTTAGCTACGTTGAACATAGTTTCATTCGAAGAATTATCGGAAAGCCTGCGTTTAATTGATTTTGGTATCTGCTTCATTATAGATGGCGGGTGATTGGAAAATGTTTGTATATAGAGTGGTTTATATATATATATATATATATATATATATATATATATATATATATATATATATAAATATGCGTTTCCCTTTGCCTCTTTAGCCAGCTTTCCCTGATGATCCGTTTAGGTGAAACCTAGGTAGGTTTGTCTGGCTCACTAGGTATATATATATATATATATATATATCTATATATATATGTGTGATATATATATCTTTTTTTTCCTGCGACTGCGTATAAACAGAGAAACGATGGGGAACAAGTAAATCCGTAAAGCATGAACGTGCTGCGAATTCGATCCCGAGGGGTTGTTGCAATTTCGTGCCAGTCTAAATTTGACAAATATCCGACAGAGAGAGAAATATAACAATAAAAGAAAATATTTCACGAGTCAGTTTTGACTTGCTGATACAACTAAAGCGTCCCTAGAGTCACGTGCTACTGGTGTCATGTGACCAAGTTAACTTGACACCATGGCCTTTCCTGATTGGCCGTACTCTTCCGCCGGCGGAATTCTCACACTGACCTCGCAGGCGCGCGAAAAGTGGGAGGTTGTTGAGTTTCAGGCCCTCATTGTCCGTTGATCCCTCACTTAACCTCGATTAAATAATGAATGGGCGATTTATGAAGAAATGACTTGAGGGGTTGGCGGAGGAGCTGGGAAATAATTGTGAACATATATTTCGTTCGTGACAAGTACATGTGCACTTAGTTTTGATCTTGAATACAAGTTTTTTAAGGCGCTGATTCTCAGTGTTGATGCAAGCGATGATGAACAGATGAGTAATAATAAGGTGTAATAAAGAGTGTTCCAATAACTTGGGCCGATTTTAAATGTGAATTAAGTTTAAGCGTGTAATAATTTTTTTCTTTTTCTTTCAGATTTACCAACTTAAGTCTTTGGCAATTTCAACCATGGAAAGATTAACACACAAACAACGTGTTACAGTTTCTAGAGTGCTATTGGAAAAATTGTTCATATATTCAAACAAATTGGGTCGGTGGCAGATGTGAAATCACCATTGCGTGTTCGTTTACACCGTTCAGCTGAAAACATTGCTGTAGTGCACGAGAATGTGGCCGAAAATCCAGACACCTCTATTCGTCATCGCATGCAAGAATTGAACCTCTCCAATACAACGTTACATCTTTTCCAGTTGCACTGTCTGTTGGTCGATTATGTTGACCAAAAAAATCGCGAACTGCGCGAAATGTTCCAGCGTTCATTTTCGTTACAATGTCCATTTTCGTAAGAGGTAACTTTAACACGTTGTTTGATTGTTAATCTTTTCAGAGATGAAACTGCTAAAGACTTAAGTTGTTAAATCGGAAAGAAAAAGAAAAAAATCATTAGATGCTTAAACTTAATTCCCATTTAAAATAGGTCCAAATTATTGGAACACCCTTTATATGCGACTTTGCATATATTGTTCCTTTATAAATGCACTCAGACTTTCAGGTTCTCTTCAAACCCGTTTGAAGGGAAAACAAAATCGCTTGTTGAATTAAGCTTGACTTTTGGCATACCGACATTCCCAACGATTTGGGGACTAAGTTCTATCAATCAATAAAATCCGAGCAAAAAACAATTGCGAAAAATTCCAGTTGTAAAAACAATCAACAACGTTTCTCCCTATTTAGACTAGTCTTTCTTACATTTCATTCTTCGGGTAGTGTAATGGTTATCGACGCGGAAGATGACGATCCGAGTTCAAGTTTCGACCTAGTGGTTGGCGCCCACTTTCACACAAATACACTTGGAAAAGCATCAATACATTTGCACTGCCCTTAATATGGATCTGATAGTAGAGTCGTTTAGAAGAAGGACTACTCTGAAGACTACAAGAAGTAGGGAAGCTGTAGAGGATAATGACTGTTTACTTCCTGAAGGGAAATGGCATTAAAAAAAATAAATAATAAATTTAATGCCCTTGAGGTATCCAAATTTCCTAGAAGCATTCTCGTTTTTATTAATTTTTTATTTGTTTATTTTTCATTATATGTGTGTTGTTTATTGCCACATTTGGATTCTGTTTACCTTAATTCTACAACAAATTAATTTATCAACATGGAACAGAAATAAGGAATAAGCTTTGGCTGATATTTGAACCCGCATCTCTTATCCTTAACGTGACTTATAGATTACGCTCCGGAAGCTCACCAGTAGACGTCAGTCAAATTTAGCCAGATAGCTGTAATCTTTTCTTCGATTTCCATTTTGTCACCATTTTCTTCTTCTATGTGCCGTGTCCCTTCGGGACGTGAGTGATCATGACTCTCTATAACTTCCTATCCTTTGCAGCTCTTAGTAATGTCTGTTGTTTTACTGTCTCACTCCCCCCGTTCCGTCATCTTTTTACACAAGCTTGTTAACGAGGTTACTCACTGTTTTTCACTGTCCCATTTGCCTTCAGTATTTCCTGTGGGTGTCATTTTTCCAAGTCTTCTTCTCTCATTATATGCCCTAGAAATTTCAACTTCCTCTTTACTGACATTCTCCGTCTACTTTATTCTCACCATCCTTCTGTAGAACCACATTTCTTATGGCTCAAGTCATCTTGATCTGTTTCTCGTGAAATTTTGCTGTTTCTTAATATTCTATATAGCTTTTGGAAGGCACCGATTGCTAGTCCATTGCATATTCGAATTTCGGTGTCATATTTTCCGACTTCTTCGCAGATATTTAAATATTCATACTTGCTTGATTTTGACATCTAGAATTTGTAGCTAGCATCTTGGTCTATTTCTTTTGCTTGCAACCATCCATTATGTCTTCTAACTATTGATAGTCCTTTCTTCCTACTTTCCTTTACAACCTTTTCTACTGGTTCATGTGGGTTTCTATGCCGCTATGCTATTTCTTTATCTTGGGCTTCTAATGCATCATTTCGATACAACAAATGAATTTATTAAACTTGCATAAAATCTGGCGTTTCATAGATTTGAGTCACATTTTAGCTGACAGAACCAACTAAAAATATATCTATAGGTTGGTGCAAAAATAATAACATAATGTCGTTTTTTGACGTTAAAAAATACGTCAAAAAACGACATCATTACGTCATTATTTTTGCACCAACCTAATATTTGTATCTATTCGTTAATCTTAGATTTGTTTGGCAGGACGTAATGTTTACGGGATTCATCTAACGAGGATCATATGGTTAATTTGCAAACTATTGCTATAGATTGAACACACGTACACTGATCAGGTCGCATATCGGGAATAGAAGTGGGTCGATTTGCGCAAATCCGGCGGTTCAGGGAGCTGGCATCTGGTCAACTCAACAGAAAAACGCTGCGAAAGTGGTATACAAATTTCCCTCTCTTGCGGAAACTAAAAATGGTGTCTGATGACAGTCTGACAGAGAACTGCCAGGTTTTCCAGACGAAATCCCTACGAAACACAGTCGCAGAAACGGTGCAAATGAGAGTGATTACACCTCTGGAAAGTTGATTTTTCTACCAGTAATTATTCCTACTATGATAACTATCAGAAAACTTGTGAGGCACGGGTCGCATCAGAAGCTGGTGGTCATGCGACAAACGTGGAGACTTCTCCAATATTTTCGTATGCACGGCCAAGTCATCATGATGATATGATGTGTATTTTGGTAGAAGTCCGTCAATATTAAAATTCTGATTAAAGCCAAAAACTAGAAATATTTCATTAGTTGCGTGCAAAATGTTTTCAGCATTTTTATTTTTTATAAAACGCTTTTTAACGTGTATTAAGAAAAGTGGGCTGGGCGGTTTTGCCCACATCATTTTTGTTTTCTTTATCTTTTGCAGTTTCCGTACAAATGAATGTAGATCAGTGCTTGCTGCACATACAAATTTGTGCCACTAAGCTATTCATTTAGCCATTATCTAAATTCTTTAAAAGACCTTAATACTTAAGGATATCGGAAATAATATATTTTAAATCAAATTTTAAACATCAATATTATAACGTTTTTTGTTCAAGATGATATCGCGCCCAAGGTAAAATTCTCTTTCACTCTTGGAAAAATTATATCAATCATTTGATAAATACTTTTAAAATGCCGATACTTTGATTTAAGAACTTTGGGGTTTTTAAGTTCTTTATTTTAATGATAAGGGCTTCAATAATTGGAAGACTTTTTGTTGTTTTTGTTCTTTTGATCTTTTTTGCAAGTTAGGAGCACTAGTGTATAGGAATTTATTCTGGGTTTGGCTTAGTTTGGGCATAAAATCAGGCATATAAAATAATATATTTCTTCGCCTTGAAATTAGTATCCTCATTTTAATTGTTATACTCACAATATTTCGGTCACTGTATCTTCTGAATTTCTTCAAACGTCTACAGAACACGATAAACGTCTCAGACGTCTATAGGACTCGATAAACTTCTCAGACGTCTATAGAACACGATAAACTTCTCAGAAATATATACAACACGATAAACTTCTCAGACGTCTATAGAACACGATAAACTTCTCAGAAATATATACAACACGATAAACTTCTCAGACGTCTATAGAACACGATAAACGTCTCAGACGTCTATAGAACACGATAAACTTCTCAGACGTCTATAGAACTCGATAAACTTCTCAGACGTCTATAGAATAAACGATCAAAATATATACTTAAACTTCAGACGTCTATAGAACACGATAAACTTCTCAGAAATATATACAACACGATAAACTTCTCTATAGAACACGATAAACGATAAACACGATAAACGTCTCAGACGTCTATAGAACTCGATAAACTTCTCAGACGTCTATAGAACACGATAAACGTCTCAGACGTCTATAGAACTCGATAAACTTCTCAGACGTCTATAGGACACGATAAACTTCTCAGACATATATACAACACGATAAACTTCTCAGACGTCTATAGGACTCGATAAACTTCTCAGATGTCTATAGGACACGATGAACCTCTTAGACGTCTATGGAAGACGATCAACTTCTCAGACGTCTATAGAACACGATAAACTTCTCAGACGTTTGAACCGAATCGTTTACTCATTTCAGTTTCCATGCTTCGGGGTCATCTTCTATCAGTTAATTCTCCAATCTTTTCACCTCTGTGCCGCTTATCCGTATGTTGCACTGAAATAAAGTTTATGATTTTCTGCACTTCGTGACCCGGAACTTAACTCACGATGTTCTAACCAACGTTTTAACCCATTAACTCATGTGTCTCTTTGATAATTCAGTATCAAAATTTCGGAGACTTAAACCTAATATCTATATCAAGTGGCGCAATTTTTATGTCCCTTTTCTTTCTTATTCAGATGTTCCCAGATGGGTTTCATCTATATTCTAGGTCTACTGAGGAAGTTGCCTGTGCTTCACATGCGCACTGATTTATTCAGTTGTTTTATCCTATACTTTTTCTCTGTCTATTATCTTGAGTTCATTCCAAGAGGTTGATGACTACATTTTTCCACCATACATGATCAGCCATGCTTGATTTCAGGTTCTCCTACGGACTCCAACCAATATGAGTATATTAATACGAAGGTAAATGAATAAAGAAATATCAATAATACATTGTGATCAAAGAGCACACAAATAGAATATGCCTTCTTATTAACATGCCAGTCCCTGTAGATTTTAATGTATCTTTGAAGATCCTCAAAAACCTATCAAATTGCAAGGATCTTGCAGTGGAAATCTCAAAAATGTAGCACATGTGGACATCAATGATTCCAGTTATAGCTGGAACCCTTGGTTTGATTGAAAAAGATTCGGGTAGACTCATTGAAAGGATACTTGGTAGCCGAAGCCTTAAAGAAATACACAAAATGATGCCATTTCTGACCTTAGAATTCTGGTTGGGACCCGAAAGTAAATTAGTATACAACAGAAATCAAAGGAAATAAAATAATAATAAGGTCCCATGTCATAAATTCCGATATAAAGGCGTAATAGTGGAGCAACCAAGAAGATCAAACTCACTCCACTCACTGAATTTTTCCAAACCAATTTACTGACAATAGCGCTACGATATACCACATCTATCTATCTATCTATCTATCTATCTATCTATCTATCTATCTATCTCTATCTATCTACGATGCATGGCTTAGTTTGCTGATAAGGCCACATGAACTCAATAATTAATAGTAGTGATCTGTAAAATCAATTTGCTATCGATTAGACTACGACTTGCCGTCTGTCTATCTATCTATCTATCTATCTATCTATCTATCTATTCATCATTATCTATCTATCTATCTATCTACGATGCATGGCTTAGTTTGCTGATAAGGCCACATGAACTCAATAATTAATAGTAGTGATCTGTAAAATCAATTTGCTATCGATTAGACTACGACTTGCCGTCTGTCTATCTATCTATATATCTATCTACGATGCTTGGCTTAGTTTGCTGATAAGGCCACATGAACTCAATAATTAATAATAGTGATCTGTAAAATCAATTTGCTATCGATTAGACTTCGACTTGCCACCTGTCTTTCTATCTATCTATTTATCTATCTATCTCACTCTGTACACATTGGCCCAGTATACAGTAGAAATAAAGTATTTATCAAATAAATATTTTGTAACCCCTATCACTACCACCACTAAAATCACCACCACTGTATCGAGTTTAATCTTTGTAAGTAAAAGCAAAACTTTAATGTAATTTTCATATAATACATGATTAAAGCATTGAACTGAATCACAAAGACACAAAGAGAAATATTCAAGCTTTTATCAAGACACGGCAATCATATATTTCTTTATATCTATCTTTTGCTCCATTATTTTTGTGGCTGTGGTGTATATCAACTGTAAGTAAGCAAACCAACGAATAGGAAAAGTTTGGAATGATTATATGCAAATGCAAGATGCACCCATTGAAACCCATAGCTGGGCATGCCCTTCCGATCGGACAGCTCCAAGACATTCGAATGTCAAATTTTGAAAACCAATGGAATGTTCGGCCACGGTAGCAATGACCAGCGCTGATAACTCCGAGCCACTAACGTGTGAATTAGATCAAAGAGGTAACTACAGGTGTATCGGCACCTTCCTGTTAGGCATGTCGAGAGAGAGGGCGTAATCTTGATAATCTTTTACTGCTGGACATTGATACTGGCATTGACACGAATGTTCGCACTGCTCGCTTGGACTGGTCAGCAGAAGGGCATTGGACAATACCCGATTCACCTTGCGCGTATCTCATTCCAATAATCACATTTCAATTAGTTTCGCCTCGAAGGATGTTTTTATTAAAATTCTCTCCGCCTTCTTTCACAATCGATTCCTCTCTCTTTCAAGCTAGACCGATTTTCCCTTCTTTTTCGATATCAATATATATTTCTTTTCCTCCTATTATCCTTTGATAATCTCTATCTTATAATATCCCTTTCTTCCATTTTTCTTTGTCACTTTCATTTTACAAGTTTGCTTTGATCTGCTTCTTCTCTCTCTCTCTCTCTCTCTCTCTCTCTCTCTCTTTCTCATGGCGTTCCTTAAGCATTTCCCATTTTAACACCATTGTTCCAATCCTTCAAGCACGCAAAGCGGTTTTCTCTAGTGTCATTGCAAAGGTGAAAACAAACCAAGGCCATTTCCCAAGAATCTGTCACTCTCCCACTTCTATTGTTCAGAGGAAAAGCTGATTCCTCCGCTTCTCTTTCGAAGAAAAATGTTAAGAATCTTTGAAATTGTAAATACAGTAAGAAAAATATACAACAATCCGACTTTTAACAAGAAACCCTTTCAAAATCGAAACTTCTCGGATTTAAATCTTAATATTTTATATTTAGTATGTTATCTAAAAGGTGAAAATAAATAAATACCAGGTAAAAGTTTCCAGTATTTGTATTTTAAAAACTGTTTTCCCCTGTGTATTCAGTCTCCAAATTTACAGGAAGGCACTTTTCCACCTACTTAAAATTAAATCATAACACATGAAATACTTTGAACAGAACAATTATTAATAATTCTATGACTGTACGTCTTCGAGAAAAATTTGAAGAGTCTGGTTGAAAACCAAAATTTGAATCAGTCTCCTGGTAATTGTACAAACAATAATGAGAAAAGAGCGACAGACTTAAGGGCAAGAAGTCCTTTGTTCAAATCACTAATCCATAATCAAATGGTGATCAACTATTTTCCAACAAAATTCTATCGCTCATTTAATCAAAAGAGCACAACGTTGTTAATGTACAAAAAATTATTTCTGTAGATATATATTCACAATATTGGAAGCTGTGACTGAACTAGAAAATAATTGCTTCTATAATTTCATTCATAAGTTTCAAATCAACGTCTCATTTCAGTTCAGACTGAAAATGTAGTACCACATGTGATACTAGGTGCCGTGAAACGTAATTTCCATGGTCTATTTCAAAATAGATGCCATGGGAATGTGTTAAAAAAATTTACAAACATTACGGCTCACAAAAAATTGCACAAATACACATGCACGCACGCACACACACACATATATATATATATATATTTCTTATACATTATTTTTATAGATACGAATATATACATTACATGTATATAGATACAAATATTTAGGCAAATGCTCTGTTTATAATAAACAGCATAAACAGAGCTTTTGCTTAAAAAAATATATGTGAATCTTTCATATAAAAATAACGTATAAATAAATATATATAAAATAATTGTTTCATTACAAACGACAGACAAGCTTTTTTTAATTTTTCTTGTGTTCGAACAAGTGTTTTCTTTTTGGGACACAAAGTGTATAGAAACTTTCCAAATTTTCTATAATTCCGCACGTTTTTTTTAACCATTATAGATGGTTTTATTTTTAATTTAATTGAGTGTGTGCACGGTTTTTATTTTCCGAACATGGTTGTGGCCGTGTTCGTATTCGAAACATACTAGCAAAAAATACAAACATAATAACCTCATCCACCTGTAAAAAAAAGATTAAAAATAAAAAAAGCTTAACAATAAAAAAAGAAAAAGCCAACACTTAATAATATTAATTACGAACACGGCAACAATGTGCTAACCGTGTTCGGAAAATAAAATAACACTAAAAACACACAACGCACACACTCAATTAAATTGAATAAATAAAATCATCCTTGAACATGCATAAATGATGGATTGCTGCCTAAATATATATATATATATATATATATATATATATATATATATATATATATATATATATATATATATATATATATATCACATACTATATATCACATTAAACGTTACATGCCTAAAGGCGCACGCTTGAAACTTCGGCAGTCGAAAGACTTGCTCCGTGGCCGAATCGGTTGCGGCCCGTCGAATCAGCCGTCGGTTTTCCACAGTCCGGCGGTTCAAATCCTGCCGCAGAGTGCTTATTTTGCTTTAAGATTCTTTATATATGTTCGTATATTCAGTCCAGCAGACGAAAACAGAAAAATATACTGCTTTATAAATAAAGGGACCATTTACTCATAAATACGAGTACCCACTAAACATAAAGTGCTGGATAAATAAATAAATATATATATATATATATATATATATATATATATATATATATAGATGTATTGCATCTCAGATAATTATCTACTTGTTAATATTTCATAATTCTTATAAAATTAATCAAAGGATTGACAGAAATATTTACATTGGATTTTGCCGGGTTTTTCAAACTTTACATTATTTGCCACAAATTGCTACAAAACCAAAACATTGACCGAAAAAAATCAAGCCATGACCCTCGTCAGAAACTTTCATATATCATTCATGACGACAGACCCATTCAGAAAAATATAAACGAATTGCTGTATACAGCTGCTTTCTCATATCAATGATTAAAAATGGCTTCCAAGGAATTAATCCTGGAGGTTTTAGCAAGGACCGTACGTTTTCTAACCTCGTGGACTGTCACTAAAGAACAAAAAAAAACCTCTTCGAGATAAAAGGAAATTGAGGACTTTCAGCAGCGGCAACAGCTAAAATGAATAGCAACATGTAATTCGAAGAGAAAATAATAACATAATCAAAATGTTGACGTTCCACACTACTTCAAACAAAAGGTTAGGAAAGAAACTCCCATCAATACTGGAAAGAGCGATAACTGCTACTGAACTTGAGAAGAGAGAATAATGACATAATCAAGATGTTGACGTTCCATACTACTTCAAACAAAAGGTTAGGAAAGAAACTCCCATCAATACTGAAAAATGTGATAACAGTGAACCTTTGTTTTCTTTATTTTTTTTTAAATTATTTCACCCCTATCAAGGTGATAATGTCACTAAGACAAAAAAAGTCGTAGAAACTAAGAAGACACTAGCGAGGTGAAAGACAATAACAATAACAGCATTCATGAAAACATTAGATGGCGATTAACGTCACATTTCAATTTTTGAAGATTATAGGTGTCAGGCAATCAAGAAACCGGAAGAGAGTTTCACAGGTGAGAAGTGCGAGAGAAGAAACTATCAGAATAGAACCTACGGTTACATTTAGCTATTGCCATTGAGAAACGTATTTTCTTTAAAAAAATATTTTAAAAGAAAGATGCTATAAATTTCAACCTATAGTAGCTGTTATAACCTAGAAAGGGTTACTGAATGAGGAATAACCAAAACGGGGGTTGGAAATGAATTGGTAAACTTTATAACACCAGCAAAATACAATACACGCCAGCGACGTGAAGTAGGTAAACCAATATGGACTACTTAGCATATTACGATATTTACCTGCCTCCCCACGAGGTTTGATGTAGCTCATGGCCAAATTTAATGTGGGGTAATCCGAGCCATTGGACCCGGGCAAAAATTGCCCGTAGACCCCGCATATGCGGGAACGAGTATCTGTCTACCTTCCCGGACGAGTCTCTGCACTTCGGCATAGCCTCGTCCGGGTTCCTCTCTGCCCGAAGACAGAGAGTTCGACACGGCAAGGGCTTCCCACGCTGCCACCGTAGACAGTATATTACTCCCACTTACAATAGTGTCTAACGTATTTATGAGGACTTGGACATAACCATTAGTGTTCGTAGGTACGGTATATAACAGTAGCACTGGACGTGAGGTTAATGAGAGTTGAATGTTTCGACATAAGGGAAACATTACTATTAAATTACTATCACTATTACCATTACTATTTCTATTACCATTACTATTACTATTACCAAAAGTTGCTGCAAGTTACAATATCAAACAGTCTGCACAAAATCTATATGAAGCCTGGTATCTTTACTTAACTACTAACATCGTGGACTTCAGTCTAACAGAAGTGGAAGGAATTGATTGAGAATAGTCTTTTTTTTTTAAACTCTCCACTACATTATTATACTGTTATGAAAATAGGTATACTTACTAAAGTTAATTCAGTTGGATCACAGTCGTTGAGACACCCAATGAGGATCAAACTCATTCTTTCTTTTTATGTGCCATGTCCTTTCAGGACGTAACAGATCATGGCTCTCCACACCCTCTATCCCTTGCAGCTCTCAACAAGTTCCCTCCCTCTGCTATCAGTGCCCCCAACCACATTCTGTCATCCACTTGCTTAAGTCCGCCATGTATGTCACGCGTTGTTTTCCCTTGTCTCTCTTTCCCTCTATTCGACCCGTGTGTATCAGATTCTCCAGGCCCTCCTTCCTCATTATGTTTCCCAGGAACTTCAGCTGCCGCTTCCTGATATTAAGTATTCACTCATTACCTTGGTAATTTGATCTGTCATACCAACTTATTAACAATCACTCAGCGAGATTTACCCATAGAGTAATTGGTAGACTGCATTTAATAGGCTCACTAGTGAATGCGTTTTATCTCTCTAGAAAATCAGCTTAACTTGATTCTAGTGAGGCCCTCAGTGAGGATCGAACTCACAATATTGATCTACGAGAAGACCCACTAAGTTATGAAAGGCGCCCTAAATGAGGCATTTTAATAGTAGACGGATTTTACTTTCACTGGCACAGGGAGAGTAACTGCTGGGGATTGTAGTAGTAATAGCCTAACTTGTTAAACACTACTATACGGCAAGTGGTCCTCCACATATATATACTTTGTGTAATCATGAAGAATTGAGATCTTTTCCTTATCTCGTTTTGTTATGAAAACAATACAAACCTCCGGATTTCTGTCTACATAGAGACAACGGAAGAAGATAGGAGCCAAGAATGAAGAGTAGCAGGTTGATGAAATCAAAAGAAAAGAATTGAAAATGGCAAGAGAAATTGCTTATGATGTTCATCATTTACAACGAGGGTAAACTGCTTCTCCAGGTGTGCTATTTCTAAGTGGTTGGAAATAGAGGTGATGGTGAAGTAAGACAATAATATCTTCTTTCGATTATTCTTGTTATCATCGTCTCAAAATCTCCTTTCTTCATTAACTTTTCTTTCTTTTCTCTTTCTATGCACATTGTTATTTATCGCTTTTTCATTTCTTTTTGGCTTTCTTTTTTTTTTACTTCCCTTTCTCCTTCTCATACAGTCTTTTTTTGTTCTTCTATTTTTCTCATTCTTTCCTATTTTTCTTTTTTTTTTTTTTTGCTATTTATTCTTCGTTTTCCGCTTCTTCTTTTCATCTTGTCGATCATTTTTTAAATTTACTTCTTTCTAATTTTCTCTTTTTCCCTTTTTCTTCCATATTATTTACCATTTTTTTTCTTTTCTTCAATTCTTCATGTTTTATTCATGTCTGTATTTTCTCCTTTTTTGGGCTCTGAGTTTTCTACTCTTTTCCTTTTCCTCATATGTATTTACCTTCTTTTTTAGCTCTTTTCTTTCTTTTTTTTTTTCATTTTACTCCATTTAACCTTCTGATTTTCTGAGTTTTCTACTCTTTTTCTTTTACTCTCTTTCCTTCCTCTCTTTTCAATTCTGCTTTCTTCCATTCGCTCGAATATATTTTCTTTCTTTTTCACTTTCTTCTCTATCTTCATCTATCATTTCTCCCATTATCCACGCAACATTTTTCTCTTCTTTCTCAAACGTTTCCTTCTTTTTTTTAGCACTTTTCTTTCTTTTTCATTTTACTCCATTTAACACCTTTCTTTCTTACTTGCTTTCCGCAAATAACATTTTCCTTTTGGTTCCTTTCTTTCTTCTTTTCATTCTTTCTTCTTTTGACTCGCTTTCTGTCTCCTCGTTTTTTTTTCTTCTTTCTCTCCTTTTCACATTTATTTTCAACCTTTCTATTTTTTTACGTTTTTTTATAACCCCCACCACTTTCCACCTCCGCCTCTTGCCTCCACGAATATTTCTTTCTTTCTGCCTTTTTACACGATATCTTCTTTATTCTTTCATTTTCTTGCCCTTCTCTTACTTGCTTCTCTACGATTCCTTACATATCTTTATCGACTTCTTTCTCTCCAAAACCTTGTTTCTCTCTTAGTCTATCGGTGTTACATCTTCACCAATGCTCTGCCGCCCGGACGTCTCTTTGCAACGATTACCCAGAATTAAATAATGCTTCTCGCTGTTTGTGGCTGCGATTAGTCGCTGCAAAAATCTTGTCCGGGAAATCGCTTCAATTTCTTTTTGCTTTTCCATTTAACTCACGGCTTTCCAACGGAACGAATGGCGAAATTATCCAATAGAAATCTACGTCATCGCGTTTCAACACAAGCGCACGTGTCTCTGCGTATAACTTGGGTGCACGTGTTCATCTTGATGAAAATGAAACTGAATGTGTTTGTATGAGATTTCGGTAATACATTTCGATGTTTTTCATTACAAACCAAGTGGCTGTTTGTACAAGTCACTTGCTAAAGGTTTTAAATTATGTTAATGGAAGCCATTGCACAGATCATCGTGTCCTTCATCCCTGGTAAGCGTACTGACACAGATCTTTCCAGAACTGCGAATCAATCCCCAAATAATTCAGCCATTACTCTTCTTCTTTACAAAAGAAATATACACATGACAAGGCATCCAGCAAAGTAAGTACACTTTTGTAAGAGTCAAATAAATTGAATGACGGTATTCACTCTTAAAACTAGGAAGTCAAATATAAAAAAAAGTGTATTAAAACCGTGCCGATAATTAGTATTACACTCATGGCTCTTGTTATACTTAAACATTTTCTAACTTTATCCTGTTATTAACTAAAACTTTTGTCTTTAGAGAAATTATTTGAATCCCAGATAATCATCTGGCGTTAGAGCGATGGGAAATATTAGACCCAAAACGAAATAAGAAAAATGGGTCGGAAAGAAAATTCCCTTTGAATCGATATTCAAGAAACTCCAAATCAAGGAATGAAACTGTTTCAGATAAAAACTTTTACAAACAGGAAATCTTCAATCTTAAAGTAATTATATATATATATATATATATATATATATATATATATATATATATATATATATATATATGGGATAAATTCCTGGAGCTTGCCAACACTAAAACGTTTGATAAAAAATGAATCGTAACGATGTTTTTTTCTAAATTTAACATTAAAAAGGATTGAAAAAAAGAAGAAACAAAAAGAGAGGAAAACAGAGGAACAAACAACAAATAAGGTGGGGGAAGTCATTTAAGAAGGAGATAGAAAAAAAAGAAAAAGTAAAACGTTGCGATTCATTTTTTTATCAAACATTTTAGTGCTGACAAGCTCCAGGGAATTTATCCCGAGGAGCGAAATGGCCATAAAAATGGGGTAAAATTGAGTTACATTTTTATGTAATTCATTTCTATGCTCTATAATAAATATATCGAGCTCTCTTTTGTGGATAATTTTTAATATTTTATATTTAATAAGATTCAAGTAGATTACTTACCCACGGATTTTACCTACCTACCTCTCTATCTATCTATCTATATATATATATATATATATAAATGATAGAAATTATTAGGAGGATTAGGTAATTATATTTAATTAATTCATCGAGTCTGAAAGAAACCTCAACAGAATGCACTGGACGGACGTTTCGTCCTATATTTGGGACTCATCAGCAGTGCGCATCCACTACCGAGAATTGAAACCTGGACAGTTAGGTTATCAAGCAATCCCCTAAATAATTTCTATCATTTGTATATCATTGCTTGAACCGGCTTCTAATGCTCAAGTTTGAGCGGCTTGATGATAGTAGACGTGGCTCCTGGGTGCACAGTCCTATGGTTAGAGAGAATCTCAGTTGAGTTCCACCACGGAATATGTGAGCGAGCGGCGCTATGTTGAGACTGATTTGCAATCTCTTCGTTGCTGAGGCCCGTTGGAACAGTTGGTATGATGTTTGCATGATATGATGTCAAGGTTTCAATTCTCGGAAGTGGATGCGCACGGCTGATAAGCCCCAAATATGGGGCGAAACGGCCGTCCAGTGCTTTCTGTTGAAGTTTCTTTCAGACTCGATGAATTAGTTAATTATATATATGTATATATTATTTGCTCTTTAAAAAGTTAAGATGTTCTAAAAATTTTCATTCTATACAAATTAAAATGTTTTAAGGACAAATAGATGAATATCGTGCATTCTTTTGCTGCAATTCCAAAATACTCCTAATGTTGAAATACCGAAATAAAAACTGCAGGCTTTTTCTTTTACAGGGCCAATTATTTTAAACACTACAAAATACGAGTTGATCTTTATATATATTACAGGAAATATTATGTGGTTCCTTTGTACCTGGCATAGAAATCAGTATATACGTTTAACCCTACACCTAAAAGTGAAATAGAAAAGCGGCATCTGAAAGAGGAGATTCTCTGTCATCAGACATTTGTCTGACCTTTTCTTGGACTGAAAAGGTATTCAGTAATTTACTTTTACCTTCCTTACCGTCAAGCAAGAGTCAGCATATAGGACGAAACGTCCGTCCAGTGCATTCTGTTGAGGTTTCTTTCAGACTCGATGAATTAATTAAATATAATTATCTAATCCTCCTAATAATTTCTATCATTTATATATATATATATATATATATATATATATATATATAGATAGATAGATAGATAGATAGATAGATAGATAGGTAGGTAGGTAAAATCCGTGGGTAAGTAATCTACTTGAATCTTATTAAATATAAAATATTAAAAATTATCCACAAAAGAGAGCTCGATATATTTATTATAGAGCATAGAAATGAATTACATAAAAATGTAACTCAATTTTACCCCATTTTTATGGTCATTTCGCTCCTTGGAATAATTTGTTTAAAAATCAAACAACCTTTCCTAAAACTGCTTTTTACTTTTCCTTTCTTTTATTTTTATTTTTTACGCATAAATAAATTATAGTCAGATTTATTTACAGTTAAAATATTTCTTTTCTAATTCTTTTCAAGTTATTGTGGTCTTTCAATGCTTAACACCGGCTATTTCGACATAACAGTAAATAAACAGCAATATACTCTTCTCTATAGAGGAAAGTTTTTTTATTCTTCAAATACAAAAATTAACAGTAGCGGTAAGAGAGATTAAAAAATAACATTTCTTTGTCGTAAAAAAAATTGCCTGAAAAATGGTCAATTTTTCAATATGAATAAATATTTCAACGCAACCTGCTGAAACGAAGCAGTATTTTCGCTCAACTTTGCGACTTTAAGGTCAGTTGTTTTCTTTGACAGAACTGTTCTGCGTTGAAAATTAAGAAACGAAATCCTGACTTACACTTAAGTTCGAACACCGACCGCTAGCTTCGGTGGGAAATATACAGCTCTTTCAGTACCGTGTCGAGACTCCAGATAATCTTACTATTGCTATAACATAGGGATAAAATTAATCTTATTGTTTTCTGGGTCCCTACTTCTAGGTTCAGATAGATATGGGTAAGGAGTCAGGTTTTAATATTTTACACAAGCCTTGATGTCTCTCTCTCTCTCTCTCTCTCTCTCTCTCTCTATCTATCTATCTATCTATCTGCCTATCTATCTATCATTCTCTTTCTCTCTGTGTTCCTCTCTCTCTCTATATATATATATATATATATATATATATATATATATATATATATATATATATTGCCAAAAGTACTTGCATGCAATATGGACTGAACATCTAATTCCATTGTACAATTAATAAAAACAAGAATCGTGTCGGTCAGCGAGTGGTCAGTAAATTAATGCCTTCTTAATCAGTTAACGAAGTGAGTTCGCCATTAATTACATTAACTTATTAAATTGATTTATTCTTTTAATGAGTAATTTACAATATTAATTAAGCTGTATTATATATATATATATATATATATATATATATATATATATAATACAGCTTAATACAACTATATAATAATATTTTAAAAATGCTCAAATCACACACACACACACACATGTGTGTGTGTGTGTGTGTGTGTGTGTGTGTGTGTGTGTGTGTGTGTGAGAATTTAAAAAAAATTTTCGCTTAGATTACTTATGTTTACTTCATGCACTTTAGAACATCCATGGACCCACTTCCCTCTGTGCTCTGTGACCTAGCTAAATATCTTGCTAAAATTCTTCATCAAATGTATGACATAATGGTTGATGGAAATGAGAATAGATAAGTGAAATCTCGGCAAATTACTTTAGCTGTTAATATCAACCCAAATCAGTTACCCCCCTGCTCAACCTTGAAAGTATACACCATACATGTTTGAAGCTCATAGAATACTAAATGGTTAGCATGGCAATATAAGTACTTCCATTGAGCACAGAGGTAACAAATAGCAAGTCATAAGCAGGCGGTATACTGATTTTCCAAACATAACTTAGATGTGGCACAAGGCCGAATGTAGGGGGCACCCAGTAAGGATTGAAGTCACTACTCAGTCGTAATTGTTCTAGCGAGACAAGCTTGCTAACCATTACACCACCTCGAGGGGCCCCACTGATTTTCCAAACATAGCTTAGATGTGGCACAAGGCCGAATGTAGGGGGCACCCAGTAAGGATCGTACTCACGACTCAGTCGTAATTGTTCTAGCGAGACAAGCTTGTTAACCATTACACCAGGTAGAGGTACCCATGCAGCTGGTATATCTGGATTTAAATTTCAAGTAAAACTAAAAAAAAGTGCATGTCGAAAGGTCCCTTGTCGAGTAAATAATTGAATTATATACTTGTAAAATCTTTTGAAACAGACATTCAAACGAATATTAATTAGCAGGCTTGCGCCTCTGCTTAAGCTTTTCCTGCTAGTTCTAATTTCAATTTTATTTGTAAGATTAAGTGAGGTTATTTGTAAGTTTGTTCTGTTTTTGTTTTTTTTGTTTGTTTTTTTTTTCACAACGCCATCGGAAATGTAAAAAATAAAAAAAAATGTCGAATAGCTAACAGGGAAAAAGAAAAAAGAGAAAGAAGCATTAAACTGTGGCAAGGGAAAATATTGTCATTTTTTATATCTCCTTTCACGATTAACTTCTTCATCGCGTTCCCCGACCAAATTAAAAGTAAGAACAGATCTTGTGACGTGCGCTAACAAACGCTACAGGCTCTTCCATTTTCAATGTTTTCAGCGTTACAATCCCCATTATTCTTTCTTATTACGATTATCGCCACGTTTATTATTATTATTTTGTTGTTGTTTATGTTGTTGTTTCCTCTTGCAGTCTTTCTTTTGACTCTATTTTCTTCCATTTTTATTTTATTTATTTATTTATTCATTTATTTTTTTTTTAGCAGACAGCGCCGCCATCGTTCTCAAAGAAGTAACTAGCAAACGGTAACTATTGCCAGGAGCAATTTTTTTATCTCCGGGATCATAACAGATACGATGCCGTTTTAATTTAGTTTCCATACTTTATTTGAATTACGGTGTTAACGCTTTTAAGTGGCTGATAACTAGGCTTTGTGTGTCTGTTATTTTTGTTGCGAAACCAGGGGCATTCATTTTCCGTTTACAACTAGCAAGCGAATAAAAGTTTCTATATTAACTTTGTCTCGTAGATTATCGGTAATTCAATTATTTTTCTTGCAACCTACATCAGAGTTCTTTTTTTTTTTTCCTTTCTTGTCACTCTGTCTTGAATAAATGACAATATTAACAATATCTCCGAGCCCAAAGCATTTTGTAATTTGAATAGGAAATAGAGATGTCCAACAATTTATTTTATTATGTCTACTAAACGGCAGCATCGCTTTTTTTCAGCCTTTGAAAAAAATAGATTAAATTTCTGTACGTTATATTTTAAAATTAATTTATGCCTATTTTTGAAAAAAAAAAACAATATATATGAAATAATCGTTTACAATTGTCTTAGTCTTCTATAATCGCAAACATTGGTGTAAAGAAAACACTGGTTGATTAACAAATTACGTTGATACTGATTTAGAAAAGTTCATTTCGCCGTAGAGCAATGGTTAGCAAACTAATCTTGCAGATCTTGCAGACTATTAATACTGAAGTGAGTTTGAACCCTATTAGTGCAGATTTACACGGCTATTTCAATGCAAAAACTGAACAACCTTTCCAAAATTTACCCAAATCCGATGATTATAAAATCCCAGAGAGAATTATTTATATAGACATGTACAATTAGATTAGATAATTTCTGAACACACCGAATCTTCAAAAGTGTGTGTTGCTTTATATTAAATAGTTTAGTTTGATATTACACTCTTACCTCGTGAAGAAGTAAATAAATACTCTAAGCTGCTTTTACAGGGAAAAGCAATAAGAAATAAGTATAGAAGTATCTCTCCATTTTACTAAAATAAGTGAAATAACGCTCTAATGTTTGTAGTAAAAGCCAACGGAACCTGGAAATTTGTAGAATATCTATCATGCGAAATTGAGTGGGTAGCCCCATATAAGGAAGAATGTAAAAATATGAAAATGCTCTTTTAAATTTTTGTTTAATAAATCTGGCAATTTTATATGTCATTTCGAATAGACAAATTAAATTTTCCAAAAGAATACTGTGTGTATGTGTGTGTGTAAGTGTGTGTGTGTGTAAGTGTGTGTGTGTTTATGTGTGAGAGAGAGTAAGTCAAGTTGTGATTAGCCTAGACCAGGAGTGGGCAACCCTTAGCACGCGTGCCAAATATGGCATGCCCATGACTTGTTTCTGGCACGCGAAACTTATTTATTAGATTCCCTCTTTGACTTACTTTTATTCTTTCTCCTTTTTCATGTTTATCCTTTTCATAAACCTTTCTCCTCTTTCATGTTTATCTCATGTATTTTTTTTATTTTCTGCCCTTTATAGATCGTACAGAATGTCACAATCATCAGCTAAGAAACAATGTCATTCAAATAAAGGAGATATTAGAGAATTTAAAGAATACTAGATTGACACATTTAGCATGATTAAGAAAGACAATAAAGCCTTATACATTTTCTGTTTCAAATCAATCTTTTGTAGGACTTCTTCTGTAAAGAGACATTTAGAAAGTGTCCATAAGAACTTAACCCATAAAACTGAGGAGAAACAAAGAGAATTAATTATTTCTAAACTGAGCAAGACAAAAAACAGGGTAATACTTTCTATGAACTTTATTTCAAGTAAGTCCTGTTCCAACTTAATTGCTGCTATTTTGGGGGTTTCAAAAGTTCTTGCCCAACATGGAAAGCCACTCATTGATGGGGAATATATTGAAGAAGATTGGCTAGACATTCCTTTTTGACAATTTTTCAGAAAAGGAGAAGATTATTCAGCGCATTAAAGATTTGACTGTGAGTAGGAAAACAGTTAAAGATAGGATACTTAAGTTGTAAAGTAATACAGCTGAACAACTGACAAAATATTTGTCTTCATGTAAGTTGTTTTCTATTTGTTTTGATGAAAATACGGACATTACATCATCAGATACGCTAGCCATATTTTCTCAATTTTGTAGGGATGATGAAGCAATGAAGAGATGGTTTTCCTTGCTGAAATATGACTAAAATATGTAAATATGTTTGCAAAAGATGTTGGTCATCCACTGATTTAGTTTTCATTGCATCTTACATGAGCAGGCTTTATGTGCAAAAGCTGACTTAAATAACTTCAGGAAGTGAGGCAAACAGTCACCAAGGTTTTTAATTACATTTCCGCTCGGGCTTTAAATAAAAGACAATTTCAAATTTTACTGATTCTTATTTTGAAATTTTATAGAATCTGTATATCAAGGCCTTAAGATATACAACAATGTTCGTTGGCTTAGCCGAGGTTTGATTCTGAAACGATTTGTAGAATCCTTAGAAGCGATAAACCTCTTTTTTAATGATCAACAAGTGTCTTTCCAAAAATTGTCCAACATATGGGTTTGTAAATTGATGTTTTTTTTGTTGTTGTTTTTTTTGCAAATTTTTGTGAACATTTAAATGACTTGAATCTTAAATTACAGGGCACTGGTTAGACACTTGATGTTATGTTTGGTTACCTAAAAAATTTTCAAATGAATCTAGAAACTTTTAAGAGGAATGTAGATTCATGTGAGATTCAGATACTTACCAAACCTAAAGATTTATATCAAGGATCTCTCAAAAGATGGTAGATCAGACCGCCAATGTCTTCAAAAGCTATTGGTAAACATCATCAAATCAACTATTGATTAATTCTTTACAACATTTGATAAATTAAGGGAACTGGCAGAGACAGCAAAATTTATTAAGTTTCCCGACAATATCAAAACTGAATGAAGTAAACTTGTAAATTTCTTCATGGATAGACATGGATGATTTTGAAATGTAAGTTGATTAAGTTTCAGAGTAGCTCAATTTGGAAGCAGAAATTTGTTGACCTTAGTATTGACTTGTCAAATATCGAAAAGGCGCAATTTGAGATGGGAGTATCAGAGAAAAATGCGGAAAACGAAGTATTAAGGGCTTGCAATATCATTCCAGAAAATTCTGTCTGTTTAAAAAAAAAAAATTGCAACAGCATTACTATCTATGTTTTCATCGAGATATATTTGTGAATCTTTGTTCACAATGATGAACATTGTTAAATCTGTTACAAATTCATGACGGTCGTCCTCGAGTATAGAATCCAGAGGTTGGCAGTGAATATTTCGGAGACAGTAGGAAAGCGTAGTGCAGGTTCGCAGTGGATATCGCAGCAAAGTAGCAGAGCGTAGTTCTTCCGTATGTCATGTTCGCCTGACAAGTTGGCTCTGGTCATTCCGGTAGGGTAAACAAAGATGGCCGCCTTTATACACGACGGATACAATGTTCTGAGGCTTCTGATTGGTCAACCTTCTATTGGTAAACTATAAAGGGAATTAAGTCATTTTGACTCGCTCACTAGTTACGAACATATATACACAAAAAACTGTAACAAAATCTACTAACGGGAGTAGCCTGACAGATGAAACTAGTAGTTCATGCATATCTCTCAAGGTTACTAAATATAAACCAGATATAAAATCTGTCATCAGCACTGATAATATATATAAAAAAAATGTCAACAAGTTTTCTGTCTAGTTTTATCTGATGTTTTCTTTTGAAAGTGAATGTTCAGGGTTGTTTAGATTTAGTTTGAAGGTAACTAAATATTTCTTTTTATGCATCATTAATAATAGATTTAAAATCAACAAAAAGATTATTTTTACTAACCTTTTACTGTGTTTTAGTCATAAAAATGTATAACTGGGCAAAAATGATGATTGATTAATCGAAAAAAATAAGAGTTAATTTTTTGTGTTGATGCTAATAGTGTCTTCAAATCGTATGGGTAAATGACCGGTACATTTATACTTACAACCTAATAAAAAATATCACAAAAATACATTTTCGTAAAAACCTGTCAGATTTTTTATTCAGTCAGTTTTACATGATTTACATAATTTCTTACAATACCATGTTTTTACTGATTTTTTATCATTTAAAAATGTTCGTCCCAAAGAGATATCAAATAATATGTTCTCAAAAAATTTATGTCAAAAACAAAAATGTGCCAGAGATTTGGCCGGTTTTGGCATGTACTCTCAAAAAAAGGCTGCCCACCCCTGGCCTAGGCTCCATACCAGATGGCAGGTATGTCATTCTATCCACATTGGCTTCACCATTTCTCTGCTTATGTGTCCCAGATTTTCTCTTCCCAATGCAAGTCAGTTTTTACTTATGCACCTCACAAGTCTTTCTTCTCAAACGGCTGTACTACCTGGGATTTGAATTCAGTTGGTCTATACTTTCTATTATGACATGCACTTTTGTTGTCAATACGATGTGACATGTTCCGAAAAAATAATTCTATCTACACTACCATGTAAGACGTTCCAGCACAAATTTTTCAAAGTTTATCAAAAGAAATATATATATATATTCGACTCTCCCGTCGAATTCGACGTATGAAGGTCAAGTAGATCAGTTCCTAGGAACCGACACCAGCACGTGAGATTTGATTATAGTGGTGAAGGTTTTGTGCAGAACCATCTACACTTTTTGAAAGGCCGAATTAAGAGACCTGATGCACTACGTGCCACAAGGTCTCCAAACGACCCTCCGCAGGTTTTGAATTCAGAGTTGTCTTTCTCCTAAACCAGTTGCCATCAAAGGCTATAGAACCCAGTCTGTCGTGTTATTTGGAGAGAGAAGGAGAGGATTCATACCTTTCCTAAGCACGTAAATGAATTTAATGGATTCGACTGTAATTCTAACTCGGCTCTCCGATTCTTCAATCCAAGCCGCTATCCATTACTCCACCGTGCCTTAATGAATTTAAATTTAATCCAACATGTTTATTACTCCAAACGTTATTTTTAGACACCACATACTTTAATATATTTTCTGTTTATATGCTATTTTTATAGATACAAATATTTAAATAAATGCTCTGTTTATAATAAAAAGTATTAACAATATTTACGGGCCTGAAATTTAGAAAAATTTCATAGAAAATATATGTTCTCGGATAGAAATCGAACCTGTATCCTACACAGAACCGTCATATAGCCTGACATGCTATACCATTTAGCTATAGAGGAAGCGTCTGGTTAGCAATGTAAAATTACTGGGGTTTTTTTTTTTTTTTTTTTTTTTTATGTTTTTGTTTTTTTGTTTTTTTTTGCTAACCAGACGCTTCCTCTGTAGCTAAATGGTACGTCAGGCTATATAACGGTTCCGTATAGGATACTGGTTCGATTCCTCTTGGAAAGACACATATTTTGTATGAAGTTTTTCAGACAATCAGGCCGGTAAATGTTATTAATACTGTTTATTATAAACAGAGCATTTATTTAAATACTTGTATCTATAAAAAGAACGTGTAGTCACCACATATGTGGCATATACTACATCTGTATATAGAGCACTCTGGGGTTAAGGGAAGTATTTGCACATGAACTGAAGATCATATTCAAGCGTAAAACTAACAGTAACCATGTCGTATTGATTCCTCTGTTCCCACTTTCTATATTTATAAACACTCTATCTCCAATACTGAGCAGTCTTCCCATATAAATATAGATACTTTGAAACAATATATATATATATATATATATTTTTTATGTTTATACGTTCTTTTTATAGATACAAATATTTAAGTAAATGGTCTGTTTATAATAAACAGTATTAACGACATTTACCGGCCTGAATGTCAGAAAAATCTACATAGAAAATATGCGTCCTCCAACAGGAACCGAACCTATATCCTATACGGAACCGTCATATAGCCTGACGTGCTTTTACCGATTTCGCCATGGAGGAGCGTTTCGGTTAGCAAGGTCGATTTTACTGTTTTTAAACTACAATTCTCCATGGTATTTTCTCGTACATTCATATCTGCTCGATGCGTATCCAAATGTAAATAAATGACGTCATACATTATGAAATGCCCGCAAAATTATTTTAAGACATTTTTTTATGTTTATACGTTCTTTTTATAGCTACAAATATTTAAGTAAATACCCTGTTTATAATAAACAGTATTAACGACATTTACCGACCTGAATATCCGAGAAATTTTCATAGAAAATGTGCGTCCCCCGGCAGGAATCGAAACTGTATCCTATACGGAACCGTCATCTATCTATCTATCTATCTATATATATATATATATATATATATATATATATATATATATATGTGTGTGTGTGTGTGTGTGTGTGTGTGTGTGTGTGTGTGTGTGTGTGTGTGTGTGTGTGTGTGTGTATCAGGGCAGCAATCTCTTTTCTACAAAATTCGTTAATGCTTTATTTGTAGCCTTTTTATTGTAGATGAGGTTATTATAGCCCTATTTTCTATTCGTATGTTGCGTACGGAGTTTGATAAGTTTCCGTGTGTGTTTAAATGGATCATCATGGAGCTACGGCCAGAGAGATCTTGATGTGAATGTAGTGGTATGTCCGAGATAATTATTCATAGATTTGGTTTGACCAGAAACGCAGGGACATGCCATTTCATACATACCTAGGAAGCAAAATAAATTCTAGTGAAAAGGATGTGGAAATTCGCATAGCTAAATCCTGGCCCGCCATGGATAAAATGGATGTCATCCGGAATTTTATCTACCAGACAACCTCAAACAGAGATTCTTTCGCGCCACTGTAGAGTCGGTTTTGATGTATGGTGCCACTGCTTAGACATTAACTAAAACTCTAGAGTCTAAGCTTGATGGAACCTACACTCGGATGCTGAGAGTTATACTTAACATCTCTTGAAGATAAAATCCAACTAAATCGCAGTTCTATGGACCTAGCCCTCATAGTGCTACAATTTTACGTGAACGCAGAATGCACCTTCCAGGACACTGCTGCCGAGCAAAACAAGAACTTGCGAGTGATCGACTGCTCTAGAGACCTAGTCATGTCGCAAGATGGGCTAGTCGCCCAGCAACCACTTACATTGACCGGCTATGAATGCCAAAATTAATGACCATCCAACCTTGATGCATGACCATGATGTCTGGAGATTCATAAATGTCTGTGATAGCGTGACCGAGTGATAAAAGTCATAAAAAATATCGGTCTCCTGTAAAATAATGGCAGCATTAATAAGAAAAAAGAAGAAAAAAACGACACTCAGTAATATCAACTATGAACACAGCCACATTATTCTGATCGTGTTTGTAAAATAAAAACAATTCCCGTATATATATATATATATATATATATATATGGCATTCACAGACAGTACTGTTTTGCTGTATCACAGCTCCTCAGTGCGACTAAACATCCGAATGTCTCAAGTCAGGATTGAAAACCAAACCGATTTGGTATCAGTCAGAGTTTCTACCATTGAGCTATCTTCATCCGACACAATGGAACAGCTAAATCTAGCGTTTTGTTTTACTTATGTAAACAAATGCCAATCAGCCATAGGGCTCTATTCATTTTACTGAAGAGCTTTGCATTAGTGCAGGTGGTCGTTGTTTATAGAATCATCATGTCATTCAACAGTGCTCAATTGAAATATATTTTCGAGAGCTAAATTATTAAGGAAAAAAAATAAAAATAACTTCCTGATAATAGAATAACCGAAAGTACTCGGATATGCAGAATATTTGAACAGTTTTTGCACGCATTATGTCCAGAAGAAAACACTTATATGAACACAAGAAAATTGAATAAAAAGATTAATTGCAGTATTTTGTCAGTTGTCTTCAATAAAACTTATATATATATATATATATATATATATATATATATATATATATATATATATATATATATATAAAATGTAAAAATTGCTATCCTATTTTCTGTAGATGGCTTGAGTTTTTTTTATGTAACGTTTATTCCTATTAGCACTGAGCACACTGTTCCTATCTATAAACGTTCTATATCCGATACTGACCACTCTTCATCATATAAATATAGTAAATTTTAAACACTGTATATATATGTGTGTGTGTGTGTCTACGTATGTATGTGTGCGCGCGCTTGTTTGTGTATGTTTATTATTATAAACAGCACAATAAATATTTAACTAGTACAAGCCAACAACAGATGAAAGCAAAATAATTAAGCTTTTTAATGTGGAACGATTAATATCCCTATTTTATCATGTGTGTAGAGTCTTTAAAAGAAGTAACTTCAATTTTAAAAATAAGCAGTGACTTAAACATACTAATAAACCAATGATAATTATTATTCTTAGTTACTACAGCTAGTTACTATATTTATTTTTTACCTAATAGAACATCTAGCAAAGTATTTTTCATTTTTTTTACATATTATATTATCCTATCTTATCCATGATTTCACGTTCAATCTAGAAATAAAAAAATCACAATGTATTCGCAGCGATGCTGATATACCAAAGAGAAATGATACTTTTAAGTTATGAGCCACGTAGAACAGGCAGAGTACTGTCTTCAATTTATCCATTTTGACATGTAGGTGACTACCGTGGTCTAGTAGGGAGCAATCTTTTTTCACAGTCCAGTTCACTTGCTTAGTGAGTTTCATCCTCACTACTTCCTTAATGTGACATAGAGACCGGATATTGCCACGTCTTGTAAATTACTATTGAGGGTGCCTACCGTTATTCTCTGTTTACAAATCATTTTGAACATGTTTCACTCTCTTACCACTGGATATCCCATTTAAGCGGATTTAAGTAAAATTTAATAAATAACTATATCAATTTTTCAGTATTTGTCTATATTTCTGAGATGAGCTATTATGTACACTATTTACATTGCTCGGACTATTGTCCTCATTTTTGTCGCCATATTTATTACAACGTTTCGGCCGTTGTACGCTCCAGCCTTCTTCGGGTGGTTGGAATGTCGAACTGAACCCTTTATTTCGCTCGCTGGGGTAGACTATTCTAGTTCTATGTCTAATGGATGTCAGTTATCAGTTAAATAAAATTAAATTAAGTTATTAATCTCCTGTTAATTCCCTTCTCCAAGTTCTCCACCGCCTTAACCAGGTATTGAACTCACACTCTTTTGGGTCCTGTCACTGGATCTAACTAACGTCTTTATCCACTGTGCCGTGTGTTCAGTTCGACATTCCAACCACCTGAAGAAGGCCGGAGTGTACAACGGCCGAAACGTTGTGATAAATATGGCAACAAAGATAAGGATGATAGTCCGAGCAATGTAAATAGTATATCAATTTTTGTTCACCTCCACATAATACTCGGCTATTAACCAAATTCGGATAGAGTACACGCCAGCATTTGTATAAAACGTTACAAACTTTCATTAAGCAGAAAATGGCCTCATTAGTTCTTTGCTTCTGTCATCTTGTGCCTCGACACCATGAGCTCTCAAATTGACATTTCAGTGCCCATCATACGAGAAAAGAGTGGCTAATTATCTGTGTAGAGAATAAAAACTTCTGCTAGGAGGATGAAATGACATCAAGGAACAAGGTTTACATCATCCGGCAGTGTGAGCTGACACGGACTGATCACAGGCAAAGCATCAAGCACCTCACGGATTTTATCCAATGTAATTCGATTTAACCCTCTTCGCTTGCCTCGCGACATTTTTATTAGGTGTGACTCGGCAGTATCATCTTTCGACCTCTCCTCACCCCCGTGAAACACTTTGGTCAACAAGACATCGTACTGGTCACAAGAAGAGCGATCTTGTCGCCTTATTCTAAGAATGAGGCAACATATAATTTAATATTGGCCGAATACAACCTTGTCTAGGTATTAATGTTACTGCTGGGTGAATTTATTTAAACATTTATCCTCGTCTTCTTATAAGATCTCAATTGGCTTGTTAATGTCTTCAAAACTCGCTAACTTAAACTATCTTCATAAAAATGATGACAAGAATGAATACCGCTTCTCGTTTTCCTCCTGTGTGAATTAAAGAATTCATTCAGTTGATATATCTAGGCTCGAATCCCAGCGAAAAGATTAACATTACTTATTGATAATATTTTATTAGGAGGAACTGTGGAAATTCAGATATTATAAAGTTTTAAATACCCGTATAATTATTTATTTAGAAATCCAATTAATAGAAGATAATTAAATACGTTTCGCTCAACAATTAATTAAAAGACAAGTTAATCATATAAACCTAAAGAGAGGAACGTAAAACAAAGGGTAAAATGTATTTTCGCACCTAGCTCCCGATGGTAGAAAAATAACTGTATCTAACATCGGATTATAGTTAATCATAGTCAGTTGATTATTGAAATAGTATGTTTCTCAAAAATCAATTTCTCCTTCCAAATACACCATCAATTCGTTATTTCTTCTTTTACGAAAGGACGCTGAAAATTTTAGTCCGACACTTTTCCCTAAATCGCATCAAATGACCAAACCATTTGCTTTTTTTTTTGCAAGATCTTCTTGGCCGGGTCGAAAAATTTTTAGCATCCATTCCTAATATCTCAAGTACAAAAAAAAAAAAATCAAAGTCTGTAAAGGATTCTAACTAAAATACCGGACATCAGATTTCCAGGAAGAATTGAATGACAAGTGTTGAAACGCTTAATCGTGTTTCTTTCTATTCGTTAAGAGTGATACGTGATACCCGTTCGTGCGATCATGTTTTTTTTTTCGATCCATGACTGACTAGGCAGAATATTTTTTCCGCGGGAGGGTGGCATTTCTTTCTTTCGGTAGACTAGTTGCCAACCAAGGCTATAGACCCACTGTTCTGCTATTCACCTCGTAGATGCCTTCATAACTTCCTCAAGGGCATTTGCCCATAAGTAAATGTAACGAACCCGACTGGAATTCGAACTATTCTCTCCGAGTTCTCATTCCAAGCTAATATCCGTTACACCACCGACGCACTATATGTTCATGGAAAAAACTTCTGACTTTAATAATTTTCCCGAAATTCCTCACTTACGAATATCTCATTATAGCACAAGTTCAAGCGTTGTTTATGCTGTATATTCATCTGAGCAAAAACCGCTATATTTTACCTACATTCACTCATGTTTGTCAAACTCGTCATATTTTACAAGTTTAGAATTGTAGAAAGGAAAAAACAAACTATACATAACCTGCAATTAAACATTATATTTAATGGGAACTGTACTTAACGGCGTTCGACCCTATAATTCTATTTAGCAGGTATTTATCTACAGAGGACGGTATTGAAATCTAAAATAATGCGCCGAATTTGACAATAGATATTACAAAGGCATCACATATATTCCAAAGACATCATCACATAATCCAAAGGCATCATCACATAATCCAAAGACATAATCACATAATCCAAAGATATCACATAATCCAAAGGCATCATCATATAATCCAAAGACATCAGGACATAATCCAAAGGCATCATCACATAATCCAAAGGCATCATCACGTAATCGAAAAGCATCATCACATAATCCAAAGACATCATCACATAATCCAAAGACATCATCACATATTCCAAAGACATAATCACATAATCACATAATCACATAATCCAAAGACATAATCACATAATCCAAAGACATAATCACATATTCCAAAGACATAATCACATAATCACATAATCCAAAGACATAATCACATAATCCAAAGACATCATCACATAATCCAAAGATATCACATAATCCAAAGGCATCATCATATAATCCAAAGACATCAGGACATAATCCAAAGGCATCATCACATAATCCAAAGGCATCATCACATAATCCAAAGACATAATCACATATTCCAAAGACATAATCACATAATCACATAATCACATAATCCAAAGACATCATCACATAATCCAAAGACATAATCACATAATCCAAAGACATAATCACATAATCCAAAGATATCACATAATCCAAAGGCATCATCATATAATCCAAAGGCATCATCACATAATCCAAAGGCATCATCACATAATCCAAAGGCATCATCACGTAATCGAAAAGCATCATCACATATTCCAAAGACATAATCACATAATCCAAAGACGTAATCACATAATCCAAAGGCATCATCACATAATTTAAAGACATAAAGATAAAACATGAAGATATTTTGCTGAAGCAATTTTATTAATGCTTACAATATAACGCCTTACAAATATCCAATTTATAAAATGACAAACTTCCAATCGTACAAAGTATCATATAGGCAGTAAATGATTTCTGAAATTGTGACCCTTTTAATCATTTTACACCAAGCAAGGCGGGAATGAAACTCGTATGGGGCGGGATTGAAAGTGTGAAAAAAGACTGAGTATAGGGAAGATTGAGGAAAAGACAAAATATGAATGGAATTCAAGAAGATAGCGATTAACGTTGCATTTAAATTTTTGAAGATTGTAGTTATCAGGGAAGCAAGAAAACGGAAGGGAGTTCCACAGGCGGGAAGTACGAGAAAGGAAACTGTCGGTGTAGAAGTGACGGTTGCATTTAAGTATTTCAACTGTAAACGGGTGGGAATTAGATACAAATCTAGTAGCATGCTTAAATACATGTAGTCGGGACACCACGGATGAAGGATTATTATTATGAATTATTCAAATAGTGATGGCACGGTGAGAATAACGATTTCCATAAACCAAACATTCAGCATTCATTGACCGAATAGTTAATGTTAGTGTCGATTGTAATTTATGATTTTTTCCATAAAACACATTTTAAGGGAAATTCTCAAAATCGCATATTGGTTTTTCTAGTACTGCTGGGCGTATAAAGGGGGTTCAGAAAAACTGTTGGCCTGAGCATGAAGTTTTTATTCTACAAATTCTTATGTTTCCTTACTTGGTTAGATTTAGGGGAGTGAGCCCCACCGAGAACTTTTCCCCGTTAAACACACACAGACACACACATTAGTAGCTGTAAGTGCTACTAATGTTTACAGTGTCTCAACCGTAGAGAAGTTATCTCTTTGCCGTTGATAGTGACGGTGCACCGTCCAAAAGATGTTAGAAGTGTTCAGAAATAACAGTTTGTCGTTGTGCACACCATCCTCTTTTTAAACCTGTTATGGTTGACACACACACATGGATATATATATATATATATATATATATATATATATATATATATATATATATATATATATATATATATTATGAAATGGACAAAGTCCGACAACTATGTTAAGACATTTTAATGTTTATCTCTAAAAAAAAAAAAAAAAAAAGAACGTATAAACATAGAAAATTGTCGGACTTTGTAAATTTCATAATGTGTGACGTCATTTATTTACATTTAGATACGCATCGAGCAGATACGAATGTACGTGAGAAAATCATGAAAAATTGTAGTTTAAAAACAGTAAAATCGACCTTGCTAACTGAAACGCTCCTCTGTGCCGAAATCGTAAAAGCACGTCAGGTTATATGATGGTTCCGTATCAGATACAGGTTCGATTCCTGTCGGAGGACGCATATTTTCTATGACAATTTCTAGGACATTCAGGGTCGATTTTGTTAATTTTTTAATTATATATATATATATTTATATATATATATATATATATATATATATATATATATATATATATATATATATATATATATATATATATATATATATATATATATATATATATAAAAGCTTTGATATGGCACAAGAACCATGCCATAATTTCAGAAAGTAAAATAAAAAAAATTGTGATAATTTTATTTTATGACGTTCAATGGACAACATTTCTTTTAATATGCGACAACTTGAAATTTATTTTTTTCTTTCTTTACTATAAGATAAGGCACGAAATAACAGCCTGCTTTTCAATTCTGACTTGTTGGCAGGATTTACATGATAAACGCAAGTTTTATTTAATTGTTGATAACACCCGAAAATGCCAGTCCTTCTTTTTATTCCCATGAAAGTGTGGAAATTCAATGATCCTCTTGAGTGCTGGAGCTGAAATTAACAGGCTGAGAAACATAGATATTGCAACCGCAGACATTAAGAGAAAACATGTCATTGTATTATTTGCTAAAGAATAACAAAGTGTAGAAATTAAGGAAGATATTGTTAAAGACGTGAGCAAAGAGCCAACCAAAAAAAATTATTCGAATGATAACAACAGGCAGAAAAGTACAACCCTTATTAACAGCAGATGAAGTGAAGAAGGGAGGAGCTATTTGAATACACAGGTGAAAACTTACACAGAGAGTTTTACAAACAAACAAACAAAAAAACCTAAGCAAAATAGGAAGCTGCCCGAAGCCTGGTGATAATGAGAAATATCTCTTCGTAAAATCAAATTAGAAGACAGAGTTATCTTCTCCTACCCACCCGCTATCGTTTCTGAACGCAAAGCGTTGTTAATCTTGTTTATTGGATAGATGTTGGGTTTCGCTTGTTCCAGCCCTTTGTTATATCACTTTCACCTGGTGCGTGTCTTCCCAGTTTGCTTGGATGACAAAGTAGCGAAAACTTATCGACATTTTCTGAGACTTGTCTTTCAGCATTCAGCAGAACAGATGTGATCTTCTGTCCGCGTCTTGACAATATTGGCGAACATTCACCTTTCAGTCGACATCATATCATCGCTTCGGGCCAGCGAAATGCTTAACTGGCCTTTGTTATTAAAAGAGGGCCTTTCAAAAATGATCGCAGTGCACTTGTTGACTTTAACGATAAGCTTTATGTGACCAAGTTATTTTTGACATATCTGCACGCACACACACACAAACATATACACAACACAGAACACACACACATATATATCTGTGTGCATGTTTGTGTGTGTGTACTCTATACATCAATAAAGCTATATAGATAAGGATAACAGTTCAAGAAATTGTATGAAAACTTTCAATGTAACGTCTTAGAAATATTTATAAAATACGCGTTTATCTATAAGTCAAGGCTGACAATGGATGTCACAGCGGTTCTTTTTTTTTTTTTTTGCTACTACCTGAGCAGCTAACATCGCTATGAGAGTCTGTTTTAATTAAGTGCTCCCTCACTCTTTTCTTCGTCTGTTATCGTGACATCCAACCAACGAGATATTTTATCAGAATAGCTGACAATGGGACAACAAGCAAGTAGGATTCATACCTTTCTCCGAGGGCATGGTCGAAAACAAAATAGAAATAACTTCAGTTAGAATTTGAACCCGTTTCGCAGGTTCTGTTATCTCTGCTTGTAATCTTTACTGCAACTAAATAAAACAACCATTTAAAAAATTTATAATATAAGCAAATGACAATTAAGAAAGCAGACATTCTAACATGGAGTCTGCTCATCACTCGCTGACTGCAGTTGCACATGTTGCAATGTTTCAAAAGCAAGAAAAACAGAAATTGTTCTTATTCTCAAAATTCAAGCAGGCATTAAAAGAAAGTTCCTGTCAAAAGGTATCTTAGAAGAAAATTGTGCAAATATTTTGATGTGTTACAGCCTTTTAAGAATCAGAACAGGGGATATTTCGAGGTAACAGACTGCAAGTTTACACCAGTTTAAAATCGACCCTCTTCTGTGCAGCGCGAATCCTGTCAAAATAGAATCAATAATTTGTAATAAAATTTATTTTAAAACTTGGTCAGGAGATTGGAAACATTATTGGTGCTTTGAAAAAACGTTTATGGGGATAATTCCCTGAAAATAGATTTGCTTCAAAGAAAGGAGAGATAGAATTGAATTTAATAAACCGATTCGTAAACCCATAACAAGATTTTGCTCGATGTTCGAGAGTAAATTGAGGCTTACACGACGATTGACAGCAGAAATAATAGCTAACATCTCATTTAATTCATTACCTACAACTTTATCTGAAAAATTAAAGCTGAGCACACTTTTTGGCTGTTGGGTAGCAAAATTGTTGCACACAAATCAACAAAAAAGAAGATCAGAGCATTCCATGGACATTTTGAAATATTGTGATCAAATTACTGAAGGCATTCTGAGTTCAATTGTAACTAGAGCTGAAATTTGACTTTACCAGTACAACACTGAAGACAATGCTCTCTCAGGACAATGACTACCCAACAGTGTAAAGGATGCATTCAATGTAAAAGAAAACGGGTTAGTAGGAAAGGTTATGTCATGGGTTTTCTCAAACGCTAAGGGCATTTTGATGCCTTATATTTTCGGAGTGAAGACGATAATAACATCTCCTTATTACGAAAGAGACAATTAGTGAAAATATTAACAAAATAATCCCGATGGAAAGCTTTATCATAGAATTCTTTTCCACGATGTCGCTGTCCATTTCTCTCATCAAATATTTCAAGAATTTCGATGTGAAATCATTAGACATTTCGCCTTACAGTGTTGAGTTAGGACCGTCTGAGTTTTCCTTATTTCTTAAAATTAAAAGGTTTTTAAAACAACCATTCTGAAACAAATGTGTAAAAAATACATTAACATGGTTAAATTCTCAGAACTCTCAGTTCAATCGGAATCGTATAAACGGTTGGTAGGTAAGAGATGATCTCTTACAGAAATAAGACGTTGTTGATGGAGCATATGTAGAGAAATAAACGCTGATACATTAAAACACTTCTTTTAAATCCACTTTTCGACAAGCTTTTTCAATGTTCCACATATATATCTACAAAATAATACCTTCTTCTTTTCTTTCAACTCAAATAAAATTATCCTAAATTTAGGTCGTTTGTTTTAAATATTTTCCTTATTCCCCTGACATTTTCTTAATTTTCAATAGAAACTTTTTTATTGATGTAAGTAGTAGCAATTATGGTAATATATTTGGGAACATTGCTTCCATTGTTAGCAAGATTTTATTAATAAATAATAAAATTGAAATTACAATGCATTGCATTTCCTATTGTTAATTAATCTCCTTTATTCAGAAAAGTCGGGATGACACACATGTTGAATTAATGTGAATTAATCCAGTTAAAGAAAACTGAAATAAAGACGTACATATGTGCTTTATACAAATGCATGCGATTATTCGTGAAAAATATATATTTTTTATTTCTAAATTTCGCTTCTCTAGGCAAACTGCCGATCTGTTAACAGATATTCCTGAAAGAGTCTATCAAGCTTCAGATAAAAATGGTAAAGCTCAAGCTTTGGATATCTTGAAGGCATTTCACACGGTTTGGCATATTGGTCTTTTACACAAGTTAAATGGTTCTGGGATTTCTGGGCGAATCTTTGAACTGATTCAGTCTTTCTTATTGAATCATGAAATGAGAATTGTCTTGAACGGTCACACATTTTACAGTAAGGCAGGTGTTCATCCCCCTCCCAGATCTCTATCCTTGCATCTACGTTGTGCTTAATCAACGAACTTTCTGATGGCATCAATTATTAACTCGGTATCCATGCTGATAAAACAACCATTCATTCTTGTCTTAATTGAAACTATGAGCAGTTCGATAAGGTTAAATCGGAAGATGGCTTGTTAATTTTAACGCTGTCAAAACGAAACTGCTCTCTTTTAATTTGAGAAAACCCGTTTTACCTTCCATCAGCATGGCTGATACTAACCTTGAAAAGCGTAAATCATTTCGCCTTCTCGGACTAACTTTTTCCGCTGACTTGAAGTGGAAAGATTATATTGAATGGGTATGTTAATACGAAAGTTAGTTCCCTGCGCCATGCTAGACAATTTTTCTCACCAGAATATATCTCTATCTATAAAAGGCAGTGTGTGTGTGTGTGTGTGTGTGTGTGTGTGTCTGTGTGTGTGTGTGTGTGTGTGTGTGTGTAAGGAATGCACGGCCGCAATTTTCGACGGATTTGCACCAAAATTTACATACACTTGCTCCAAGTTAGCGGGAAGGCCATGACCGACTTTGCATTTCCTAACTCCCATCGATAGTTGAAATAATCGATTTTTCATGCTTCTACGGCAGTTTTCATGTAGTTTGCGGACATTTTCTACTGGCCAGAGTGAGAGCCTATAGCTGGCTGCCACGAATAGGCAGGAAGATTCTATTGGCCAGCGTGAGAGCCAACAGCTGACTGACACGAATGTTAACGTTGATTCTGATTCCGCAGAACTGGGTTGGGTGAGAAAAAGTTATTGTTGTTAACATTCCTTTTTCATTCGGTTTTTCCATTTACGAGTCTTTTTTTTTAAGCTGATCGTTTTGTGTTCATTTTGTTTAGTTCTTTTTTCAACAGATTTAATGTTTAGTATAGAGCTTAGAAAAAAATCGCAATGTGAGAAAGGCAAGAAGTAAGGCATGTAGCAACATCAGCACGGCAAAGGGTACTCCTTTGAAGGCAAGAAAGGGCAAAAATATTTTAAGTCAAGTGATAGTGATTGCTGTATGAGTCGTACGATTTTTGAATCAAGCACGGGCAACGCCGGGCCATGCTGCTAGTCTTACATATTTTTAAGTCTACGATTTGAATATTGCTTGTATATTCCTGCTAAATCTGGTTTAGTGCTCCTGTTCTATATTTAGAAATTCGGACAAAATACAAAGAAGAATTTGCATCATCTCGGCTTCAGTCCCTTTCTCACTGCCATAACGTAACCTCCCTGTGCCTTTTCTATAAATATTTTAATGATAATTGTTCTAAGGAACTTTGCTCTATGGTACCTAGACTTTAAGAATTTAAGCACCGTACTAGATTGCCAGCAAGATCTTATTATTTTGCAGTTGAAATGGCAAGATGCAACTGTAAGTTCTATGCTTACAGTTTCTTCCATCGCATTTCTCACTTGTGGAACTTTCTTCTTCTTTCTTGCTTTACAGTCAAATTTGATCTCCAAAAATTTAAATGTAATGTCAATCGTTATCTAGTTTTCTTAATTCCTGTTCTTCCCTCACCTTTTATTTTATTTTTCGCATATTCTCTCATACTCAGTAACCCGTTTCGTCTCAGTGTCTTTATTCCCTTGCTTGGGGTGAAATGATAAAAAACGATATATTTTATAGATATTTTGTTATAAAAATTTTAGGAATTTTCTTCTAATTTTCATGAAATTAAATTTGTGTCGTGATGTAATCTTGTAATTCGCTCACGAGTATTTGAAATAAAGTATGACACAGAAAAATATATAATATCTTTTTTAAGTAATCCGATAGAGATTAGTTATATCTTGGTCGTTTCAACTGATGTGCTTTACAGTGTTTATCAGAAGAATATCTCCTGAGTTTAGATATCTAATTGTTTACGAGTTACCTAAACGCCGTAGACTACCAATAAATTTTACACATCCTAATTCCTTAAATGTAATATTAAATATAAATAGAGAAAGGATGTCTTATACACCATCAAATACGTTTTTCGGTAGTATTAACACTTTGCAAAATATTCATATTCTAGAAACAAATCTCCCCCCGTTGATACAACAATGAAATTTTAGGCCCCCTTAAAGTTGATGATGGTGTCAAGATAAGTGAAAAAGATTTGTTGTTAGTTTTTGGACAAGACGTGTTTTGAAAAACCTTTGAGATAAAGATTATATTCATGCATGCTTGAGAATACCAGGTGCTGTGGCTTGGATGTGCGGATGGTGTAATGGATAATGGCTCGGAACTGGAGATGAGAGAGCCGAGTTCTAATTCCAGTTGGGTTCGTTATATTCACTTTAAATCATTATTATCTACAGAAACATTCTGACAATCTAAAAATATTTTCTGGCTTTAAATAAGTTATTCGAACTTGTCTCTTCGATTTTTCATTACGAATCAGTCAGTTATGTGCCATGCGAGATACACGCTTAGGCGATCATGTATCTTTCGATACATGACTGACGAGGCAGATTTTTTTCCCGTAGTAGGTTGCCAATTCTTTCTGCGGTAGACCATGCCATCCAAGGGGGAGAGGGAGAAGAGGGTTCATACCTTTCCCAGGGGTATCAATACTTCCGCTGCTAACTATGGAGATCTTCGTTTTTCTTATTTGCTCCAGCTGGCTAAGTACGGAAACCTACGTTTTTTTTGCATACCGCTGGTATGAGTGTCCCGTTGCGCCATCTATCGTAAAATCACAAAGGACAATGCTTCAAAAGATACCCATTACTGATCTGGTAAGTCATACCCAGGTATATCCATGAAAATGGAAGGCTATAAAACACACTGGTGCCAGTTTTCTGTGTAATAAAATATGGAGGTTGAAATTTGGCATTTTCTTTAAAAATGGCTGGCCGGATGGGGGCAGCACTGGGCAAACGAGTAGCAGTGAAAGTGTTAATACGTAAATGAATGCAATGGATTCTAGTGAAATTCGAACTCGGTTCTCTGATTCCTCAATCCGAGCCGCTATCAATTGCTCCACCGTTCATTAAACCGTCGACATACCCAAGTTTGCACAAACGTACACACCAAAATTATAAAACAAGAGAAAATTTAGTTTTGAAAATATAGATTTTTGTTTATTTTCGCTGTAATCATAGACAAATACTTTTAGATCCAAGGCTATAGAATCTGGTCTTCACCTATGGGGGAGTGAGAATTCATACTTTTCCCAGGGGTATTAGCACGTAAGTGGATGTAATGATTCAATCGGAATTCGAACTCGGCTTTCCTTAATCCAAGTTGCAATCCATTACTCCACTGTGTCTACTAGTAGTACTGGTCCCTACAAAAAGTATTGTCACTATTCGTAACAAGAACTGACATTATAATTTGAAATTCCCACTATATATTGCTTATGTAAATACCAAACAGATCCAAACATTTTACTAACATCAGTTACTTAATATGGTTATTGTATCTGACAGCGTGTAGATTTCTATCTGTGTGTTGATATACTCTCAGTATTCCTTTAAAAATATAATTATTTGCTTATATAACTCAGTCTATTTGCATAAAGAGAAGTTTCTCTTACATCCCCTTTTCTTTCTCAACAGATTCAAAAATCAAAAGAGTTGTCGCCCCTGAATGTTGAATTTTCTCGTGCATATTAAAGTATTTCAATATTTTTTTTCAGAAACTTCTTTTCAATGATTCTGCTTCATTGACGTAAGTTTCCTGTGTAGACTTTTAATAAATAGTGATTTTAATTGGAACATTCCTATTCTTTTTGTAGCATGAACTGATCTAAAGGTGTGACGTTTGCAAAGTAGTTTGAAAATTCTTTTTAAGTATTCCACAATGACGTCAGGCTTAACGGGAAAAAAATTAAACGAATGAAATGAAAAAGACGTTTGTCTTTTCTTTTTTCTTTTTTTCAGAGCACCTTCAATTTCGCAAGTTGACTTTCTTTTCTGGTCTTTATTTTTACTTATCTGAATTGTTTCTTTAAAAATTGGTTCGAATTCAATTATCTCGGCAAAGAAATCACACGTGTGGATTTTAAAGATATCCGGTCACGACGTACAACAACGCCGCCGTCACATTATCTGCCTTCCTCGTGGCTCCCATTCGAAAGTAATGTTGCACACGTGTGAATGAAACTAAATTAACACTTGCCAGCCCCCAGACAAGTTTACATGTTGCACTATCTGTACACCATATATAGAACTATCTCCCTCTTTCTCTTTTCTCTTTCTCTCTCTTTTTTCTCCGTGTGAGTGAATGTGTGTATGCGTGTGTGTGTTTTGCATCTTTTTCTGGACTAAAGCATTTGTTTCTTTTGTAATTTTGTTTGAATTGTTTTTATAATAAATGTGATCTTTGATAGTCTGTCTTTCAGTCGCTTCTTTCGAAATAATTTTTTTTTACTTCAAAAAGAGCAAATATTTTATTCAATAAATTGCCTTTTACATACTTGATTCTAATATCTTCATTCCCTTTTTACTCCTTCTCTCTCTCTCTCTCTCTCTCTCTCTCTTTCTTACCTATTCTACTTTTCATTTGTCTTTCCCTAAATCACACTGACATCTTCCCCTTTTTCGTTATTTCCCATTCCCTCTCTGTCTCCATTACTAGAAGTGCTTTTATTTCATTCTCTTTCTCTCTCTCTCTTTTTTTTTTTTCTCTTTTACATCTTCCGCCTTACTCCTACTCTCTTTTTCATTTTCTCCCCGTTTCTCATTCTATTTCTATCTCTTCCTCTTTCTCCATTCTTTTCTCTTTTCGTTTTTCGCGCTTTCTACATATATATATATGTGTGTGTGTATACATATGCCTTCTTTACCCACATCATTTTTTACAATTATTTTCTCATCTATCTTCATTCAGTCTTTCTTTCTTTCTTTCTTTCTTTTTTCTTTCTTTCTTTCTTTCTTTATTTCTTTCTTTCTTTCTTTCACTCTCTCTCTCTTCACTGTCACCCTTTCCCTCTTCTCGAAATTTCTCACTTTTCTTTTTTATCTAATTCCCTCATCTCTCTTCTTTTTTAAAAAAAAAAAAACTTTCTCTCCACTTCTCTTTTTCCATTTTCACACAAATTTCTCCTTTTCTCTCATTCTTTTTCTTCATCTTTCTCTATTTTCCGCTTTATCCATCTTTCTCTTTTTCCCCTCTTCCCTGTTCTCCTCTTCATTCTTTCTCTATTTCTCTTCTCTTATTCTATATATTACTGTATATCCCTAACATTTTTAATTTATTTCTTCCATCACGCCTCTTTTTTTTATCATGATTTTTCAAAGTTTTTCTTCCTCAATCCCATTTACCCCTTATAATTTTACCTACCTCATATATATATATATATATATATATATATATATATATATATATATATATATATATTTTTTTTATATTTTCTTCTTGTCTGTCTGTCTCGAGCGTTCCTTCCTAATCATCACAATTTCCTTTTTGTTTTTATTTTTCCGTCCTTTTCTTTTCCGTCCTTTTCTTCTCGCCTTTACTTTTTTTCTCTCGCCTTCTCCTCAATTCGTATCTTTCTCCGTTCTATCGCTTTCTATGTTTTTTGTCTCGCCTCTCCTTATCTTTCTGTTTCCTCTCACAAACATGGCACTCTGAATATATCCCCTCCCGTATCTTGCCTAGATAACTCTGTAAATAACTTCTTTTTTTTTCTCTCTCTCTCTCTCTCTCTCTCTCTCCTCTCCATATATATATATATATATGTGTGTGTGTGTGTGTTTGTGTGTGTGTGTGTGTGTGTGTGTGTATGTGTGTGTGAGCATATATATATATATATATATATATATATATATATATCACTTAATCATTCGCTCTTTTAGGCACATTTCTTCTTTGATAAGTTCTTTGCCTTTCCACTCTATTCCTTGTGTAAAAGTATAAAGACAGAATGGTGAAGTGGGAGGTGAGTCAACTTTGAGTCTGTGGTTTGCGGTATTCTCATAAGTCAGCCTTTAACGCATGCGCATTAAGATTGTGGCTTTTGACTTTTATCTCAAGCTAATAAGACATGCTTCGACGCATGCGTACAAGCACTTTGCCGTAAAAGTTTCAAAAGAAAACATTTACAACGTGGTGCGCCGAACACGCAGGTGATAATGTCATCACAGACGAATTTTAAGATAGCAGGCGAAAAAAAAAGTGGGGAGATAGAGAACGTATTCTTGTCTATGCGCTCTCGACGCAGTCCAAGACGTAAATTCTTCAACGTGCCGTAGGTATTGCGACACGAGAAGAGTTAAACAGCGATCAAAAATTTTGGAAAGCGAGGTGGATGCAAGATTTCACTGCTACCTTAAAAAGAAAAGGTTACAGAGTGCTGAATTTAAACTATCGTACACACCGATATATGCAGATATATTAATACACAATTTGGCATATTCAGTTTTATGGCATAGCCAAAGAGAAATATGTCACTGTTAAGAAGAGGTGGGGTCAAGGCGTATATAAAAATGAACACGAAGGAATTCAACCTCTTCTTTCCACAGTTTTCCTAGTCCCTGAAAGGGTTCATCAAAAAATGACAACAAAAGTTTTACCTTGTTCACCCTATTTCTTTCTTGTTTTCTCTTTCGCTCTAAGTAGACTTACTTTTTCGTTTATTTGTGGATGTGCTCGTGTGTATGTATCTGACTATGTTTATGTATCTATTTGTGTCCGAGCAATTAGAGCGTTAACATTCCGATCATGAAACCCGGGTTCGAATCTCATCATTGTCAATCTATTAAGGAGTTGGTTCTTGAGAATGTAGGCTTTGGGAGACGACCCAAGCGTGAAATTCCTGAAATTCATACCCCAGGTTGATCTTTATGAGTGAAATTGGGTAGAATCGAAAGCTGTTGATGTGTGTGCCAGTACGAAGTCACAAATTCTCCTAAATAAGGGTTTGAACTAAATAAGGGTTTGAACTAAATGAGGGGTTGAACGTATTAGCCTTTTCAACTACAGATCAAGACATGATATGTACCCTCTCCCAGAAACTGTAACTCAGGTTTGCTTAGCAAAGATGAAGTATAGACTACAGGATGCCTGTGGACATTGGTGAAAGATAAATTTGCCTGAGTGAATGCAAGCAACAAAGATTAATTAATCACCCTAGCAGTTGGATGTGCTCGGAAACGAGCAGTCAGCCATTATCAATATTATATATATATATATGTGTATGAATGTTAATGCATGTGTGTAGATGAATGCGATGTACTGCTCCAAAGTTCTGGATCAAGATCATATTCTCAGAGATTTGGAATAATATGTGTGTACGTATGCATGTATAAATGCAATTAAATGAGTATATATATATATATATATATATATATATATATGTGTGTGTGTGTGTGTGTGTGTGTGTGTGTGTGTGTGTGTGTGTGTGTGTGTGTAGAGGAATATGAGTAAATAAACGTAGAAATAACGAGATTTTACACACATCTACAAATTTAAACATGTTTTCATTACTGGCATTATTTTTTAAAAAAGAAATTAATTACAAAAATTCTTTGCGAAACAACTTCACACAAAAATATCTTATTTTTCTTTGCAGTACAACTGAATCAAAAGCGTTAGTATAATAAAAAAAATTGAATGTGTTTACATATGAGAATGAATGTGTCACGTATTTACGTAGTTTTATGTATGCGTGTATTTTCAAGTAGCAGCAATTGAAGTCATTGAACAATAGCTGCATTAATACTACTGCTAACATTACTGCTATTATCAATAACACGGTACGTATGCTTTTTTGTATGCTAATCCTTTTTTTGTAATATAGTATACTAGAATAAATATGCGAACATGTGAGTATTTCATTATACTTTGAGACTTTCACTTTGTATAACAAATGAACGACGCTGGTCAAAACTAACTCTGTGTGCTAATACAATTTTCTACCGAGCGGTAACAGTCTCATGCTTGAACGCAATCTTCATGATAAAATATGGTTTATAGTATGTTACAATTATGGCTGAAAGTGCCTAAAGATTTCAACATGTCTTAAGACTATATTTTTATCATATATAATATGTACGGGTGTGTGTGTTTATGCGTGTGCATAAGGTTTGCTTGAAGCTACATATATAGGTGTATGCCTGCATTTATTTCTGTATATATTTAGGTGCTTGTATAGTGTATATGAAATATGTATTTGTATTTTATTGTCATATACTCTTTTCGGGAGAGTACTTTTTTTGTTTTTTAGTTAAAGTCTTATCAAATTAACAATGCACACGTTTTTCAGAAACCTTAAATAATGGGTGGAATATACCAAATATAGAAGATTCCATTAAATGATGCCTTTAAAAAGGCAGATTTAAAATTGTGAAGTACACTGACACGTATTTCAGGCACCCATTGTCAAATATTCTAAATTTTGTTTTACATTGTGTAGATAAACTATCTGACGTAAATGTACTTTGGTAATTTACGGTAATTGACTGAAATATGCATTATTTATTTAAATTAGGTATATAATTTATGTTTTTCTTTATTTTATTAGTCTATTCCCTTCGGATGTTTCCATTTTTGTAACAAGTGAATGTTGAAGTTAAAATTATAGCCGTACCTCCGTAATTCTGGCTTTTTGAGAGTTTTAAGGAAAGAATACAATGTGTTATTCAAATTTTATTATTAGCTCAGAAACACACACACACACACACACATTCTTCTCTTCCTTTATATGTCAATTTCTTTCAGGACGTGTGTGATCTTGCCTCTCCACTAATTTCCCAAAACAATGGTGCTATATCATTTGAATATATTTTGGTAAGTGATCCAAGCCAATAACTTTAGTTTCATATATCGTATATATATATATATATATATATATGTATGTATATATTTTGTAGACATTTTTTTATAAAATATATATTCTTTTATAGACACAAATATTTAGTAATGTTCTGTTTATAATAAATAGTAGTAAATAACATTTACCGGCTTGAATGTCTGAGAAATTTTCATAGAAAATATTTGTCCTCCGACAGGATTCGAACCTCAGACCGGTAAATGTTATTTACTACTGTTTATTATAAACAGAGCATTTACTTAAATATTTGTATCCATAAAAAAGAATGTTAAACATAAAAATCCTCTTTAAACCTGTTATGGTTCACACACACACACATGGATATATATATATATATATATATATATATATATATATATTATGAAATGGACAAAGTCCGACAACTATGTTAAGTCATTTTAATGTTTATCTCTAAAAAAAAAAGAACGTATAAACATAAAAAATTGTCAGACTTTGTAAATTTCATAATGTGTGACGTCATTTATTTACATTTAGATACGCATCGAGCAGATACGAATGTACGTGAGAAAATCATGGAAAATTGTAGTTTAAAAACAGTAAAATCGACCTTGCTAACTGAAACGCTCCTCTGCGGCGAAATCGTAAAAGCACGTCAGGTTATATGACGGTTCCGTATCAGATACAGGTTCAATTCCTGTCGGGGGACGCATATTTTCTATGACAATTTCTCGGACAGTCAGGTCGATAAATGTTGTTAATACTGTTTATTATAAAACAGAGCATTTACTTAAATATTTGTATCCATAAAAAAGAATGTTAAACATAAAAATGTCTTAAAATAATTGTCGGACTTTGTCCATTTCATAATAAGGGAAAATAAGGGAAAATAGAACCTTGCTTGCTGCGTAGATCTCTGTGGTCGAGTGGTAAAGCACGCTGGATCAAACGGTTGTTTCCCATACAAAAGTTGGAGAAGCACAGATTCGAATCATACCAGGAATGCGTTTATCTTTCTTTTTACTAAGAGTTATCCAATGCGTAGACTGATAGACGTACTACGCCCTGTTTAATAAATTAAAATGGAGTGTCTGTTTCAAATACGAAGTGACTTCTATAATAAAGTTACTAATAAAAATGTCGGATTAAAAATAAATCCATTATTACTTTGGTTGTTTTCACGTCTTCGACCAAAACCCTTAATATTATTACGTTTCTTTTTTTTCTTTTTTTTCCTTTTTTTTTTTTTTCATGTTAGCGACATCAGCTTCTTCAAATATTTTCTTGCTGGTCAATTTTTCTTATTTCTCCTTAAACTTTTTTCATTTAATTTTTGTAATATATTTTCAAAGTTATTTTTGTTTTTGTTTTTTGTTTTTGTTTTTTGTTTTTGTTTTTTGTTTTTTTTTTTTTTTTGTTTTTTTTTTTCTTTTTTTGTTTTTTTTTTTGCAGGTTGGTGTCCTATTTTGTTAAAATTTCCACTTTCCATTTTGTTCATCTCCTGATCTTTGTTCAACCTTTTCATAGTTTCCAACGCTGTGATCCCACCACTCAATAACTTTACAATATATTCTTTCTCTCTTTTGAGCTGATATCTTTCTAACGACCCATGGCAATCTTTTTTTATTGCTGCCATATATGGTCTGGAGCCCCTTCTGTTTGCCTCGGGGTTCTTGATAGGCTCCAGAGGCGGATATGCAATATAATTGGCCCTGATCTGGCATCTCGTCTACAGTCACTTTCTCACAGACGTGCCGTCGCCTCTCTCTGTCTGTTCTACAAATACTTTCATAGCAATTGCTCCGAGGAGCTGCATTCGCTGGTTCCCAGACTTCATGAGTTCAAGCGCCCGACGAGGCTGGCATCCCGCTCTCACCCCTTCACTGTCGAAACTCCTAAATGTAGCCGTCTCTTCTACTCCAATAGCTTCATGTCTCGCACCTCTCGCCTGTGGAACTCCCTTCCCTATTCTAGTTTCCCTAAGAGCTATAATCTCCAGCTATTCAAATGTAATGTCAATCGACATCTCCAGTTGCCTTGATCTATCCACTACCCTTCTCCTCATCCTTTCTTCTATCACTCCTGTCTGATCTTTTTCTAAATTTTCTGTAACCCCTTGCGTCCTAGTGGCTTCCCGCCTTGCTTGGGGTGAAACGCTTAAAAAAAAACAAAAAAACAAAACATTTCACCCCAAGCAAGGCGGGAGTGGCACTAGCACGCAAGGGGTCACAGAGAGTTGGAGAAAAGAGCAAAGAGGCGTGATAGAAGAAAGAATGAAGGGAAGGACGAGGAATTAGATCAAGGCATCTGAAGATGTTGATTGACATTGCATTTGAATAATTGAAGATTATAGTTATCAGGAAAGCAAGTAAGAGGAAAGAAGTTCCACAGACGGGAAGTGCGAGACATGAAGCTATTGGAATAGCAGTTTCGACAATGAAAGGGTGGGACTGTAATGCCAACCTAGTAGCACGCTTAAATTCATGCAGTTTGGGAACCAGCGAAAGTAGCTCGTCGGAACAGTTACTGTGAAAGTATTCGTAGAAAAGACAGAGGGAAGCGACGATACATTTGTGAGAAAGTGACTGTAGAAGAGATGCCAGACGACCAGGACCAATCACATTGCATATCCGTCTCTGGATTTTGCCGAGAACCTTGAGACGAACACCATTTATGTATTTGAAATTTAAAAAAATGAATATCAGTAACTGTGCTATTATATATATTTATTTACAATATGATGAACAACTGTTGAAATGTATAAGATCTCACTCCACAAAATAAGTTATATTTCTGATAAAACAGTTATTATTATTATCATTATTATTATTATTATTATTATTATTATTATTATTATTTCCTTGGATTTCTCTTGCATATTTTCCAGACACCTCTGTGCTATCTACACAAGTTAACCTTTTCTGCATATATTTTGCAGATTCTCACATCATTCTGATTATAAATATTGTCTTTCTTTTTGCTGAATCTCGAACAAAGCCATTTTTCTTCCCCTGTTACTAGACTAATTGTGATATAAACTTGATTCATTAGAACTTTTGTTCTTTAGCTTATCAATGATGTCCGAATTCATTCACATCTGATTTCTTTATTAACGTTATGAAAATTGATATTTCACAATACTCTCAACTTTATTCATTAGTTTTTATCAATCCCCGACAAAAAAAAAGCTACGATCAATTCCTTTCTTTTGACTTTTCACTTGTAGAGTATCTTGCTGTGGTTTGAAAGCTGACATCGTTAGCCAATACTGTTGTAGTGAGTTCGGCCATCACTGATTGCAATTGCGTTTTTGTTCCAGAATGATGTAAAGGATTCTCTCGGGGGATAATTTACGTGTTTAGAGAGTAAATTAGTTTCATGACAAATGAATGTTAAATAATAAAGATTAAATTTACTAAACATTTAGTTTAGATAAAATTAAATACAACTACTTTGAATTTATTTATATAAATCGATATTTTATAAAATTTCATACGTTGTAAAACATTTCAATAGCAAAAGTTTATATGAAACAATTTACTAAATTATTAATTATTTTATCTCTTTTGTCTTAAAACATAAGTTTATAAATGTCACCCAAGCATCTATTTATCTTAAAATCGTTTTGCTTCTATGTTGGCACCCTCACCACAACAATAAAGACTTTTTGTAATTACCTTAATTAACTTTTATCTGCAGGGCTACTTTCATATTTTAGGAGATAATTTAGTTCCATACTTTAATTTGAAATTAAATTTGAAGCTATTCTGAAAGAAAAAAACAATTGTTTAAAAATGTTTAATAATTAGTTTATTAAGTATAAAAAGTATACATAAGAAGTCATTATTTTTAGAAATGTTTTCAGTGTTATCTGGCTTAATTTTTTTTTTAAAAACAAACATTAAATACTTAAAAATTAAATATATATATATATTATCTAAAAAACAAAGGAAAATCTAGAAAAAATAATAGAAAGGAATACTTACTTTGAAGTATTGGCTTTATTTGAAGTCGGAAATATATATGCCTCTAAAAAGCACCGAGTAAAAAAATTAATAATCTTACTTTTACACGACGGATTCTCAGACAGAACAACAATAAGTGTGTTCAGTGGAGAGAAAAACAGCGAATGACAGCATTTTGGTAGACAAATGAGATGCAGTTATGTCTAAACGATCTTCCGTACATGTTAAATACAACACAGTTGTATGTAAAAAAAAAAAAAATTCAGTAATGAATTAAATTACCTCTGGTTTAATAAATCTCATGAAACTTGACATTTTTTGATTGTTTTATTAAATAACACAACTGCCGGGGAATAAATAATGAATAAGATTTTCTTAAAGTATTTTTGAAACACTTATTTAATTTATTGCTAAAAACATAAAACAAATCTTTAAACAGAATTTCTTCAACGAATATTATTTTACGCACACCAAATATTTTCATTAAAAAAATACAATCTATCCTTATATAATATTTATCCTTAGACGAGAAGCTGACATACTTTGGTGAGCATATGTTTTGCCAAAAACACCTACACAAGACATCACACAGTATCTATCCTTATTATAATATTTTTTAAGACAATCTTTTCTTCGGTATTCATAACAGATTTTTTTTTATATATATAAGCGATTCTATTTAAAAAAAAGAAAAATAGGACTGATTTGAATTTCCCTGGAACTTATATTTACGGACATACTTTTTTTTTTTAAATAAGATTTTTTATGAGAATTTAATGAAATTAAATAAGAAATGTCAACTAACTTAAAAATATATATTTCCACAAAATTTAATTCAAAATCCTTTTCGCAAAAATAAATTTAAAAATGGTGGACATCATCAACTGATGCTTCATTTGAAATCATCGGATATCGTCAATTAATTGTTTAAACTTCCTCCAACAATACAGACAACTTTCTTTCATGTTTCGAGTCTAAATGATTAATCGGTAGATGTAGAATTCATGAATTTACTATTTACAAAGATTCAGGAAGTTACATCATTTTCTGCAAACACAGCTTGAAGAACAAACCAAGTCAGTTCTATGCCTGCAGTCATACTTCATAAAGAAAAAAAAGAGGCAAAAATGGTGAGAACTTCGTGCAAACTATGCATATCTTCATTGTGCATGGAATGCTTCTAGAAATATTATACTGTTAAAAATATTAAACTTAGGAACATAGACTTGTTTTATTGCTCTTTTTTCTTTGTTTTTTATAATCTAAAAGTATTAAAATATCATTTTGTCTATGATCACGATGAAAATAAATAAAAATCTATATTTTCAAAACTAAATTTTCTCTTGTTTTATAATTTTGGCATGCACGTTTGTGCAAACTTGGATGTTCTGATGGATAGCGGCTCGGATTGTGAAACCGGGGAGCAGAGTTCGAATTCAAGTCGAATCCATTGCATTCATTTACGTGCTAATACCCTTGAGAAAGGTATGAATCCGCTTCTCCCCCTCCCACCAGCTATGAGTAAATAGCAGGACAAACCGGGTTCTATAGCCCTGGATGGCAACTGGTCTACCTCAGAAAGAAATGGCAACCTACTACGGGAAAAAATCTGCCTCGTCAGCCATGTATCGAAAGATACATGATCACCTAAGTGTGTATCACGCATGGCACATGACTGACTGACGTGCTAATAGTATGAATCCTCTTCTTCTCCTCCAACCTATGGGTAAATAGCAGGACAGACCGGGTTCTAGAGGCTTGGATGGCAAATGGTCTACTACAGAAAGAAATGGCAACGTACTTCGGGAAAAAAATCTGCCTCGTCAGTCATGTATCACGCATGGCATATAACTGACTGATTTATTCGTAATGAAAAAAAATAGACAAGTTTGGTTCCCAGTCGGGTTCATTTATATACAAATACCTTTGGGAAATGTAGGAAAGCATCTCCCCCTCAGCTATGGGTGAAATAGTAGAACTTGCATATAGTGATGCCATTATCATTTTCACAAAATTCTTAATAATATATGCAGTAAAACAAAAACTGTTCTTCCACTCAGAAATATGTTTCGGGTTTAAATAACCCCCAACTATTTAATAAAACCGTAAAAAGTCAATCGTGCCGCCTTTTCCAGAAGTTAAAGGGTTAATGAATAAATATATGAAAATTTTATTACAATCCTTTAATTAAGGGATTTTACATGATAAGAGGAAATTGAAAACCTTTGAGGAAAAAACAAACATTAAGGAAAACTGAAGGGAAGAGTTGGATTCATGCCTTCCAAAAAGTATGTGAATATAATGAACACGGCTAAAATTCGAACTCGGATCCCCGATTTCTCATTCCGAGAGAGTAACCATTAGACTAATCACAACCTCCGTCAGCCGTATGGTCCAGCACAATCATTACCTACTTCATGAAGAGCCAAATATATGCGTTGAAGCAATTCCGTGTGACTAAAACATATATATATATGCATGAATACTTGCTGCCTAAATATGACTTATATATATATATATATATATATATATATATATATATATATATATATATATATATATATATATATATATATATATATATATATATATATAATATATAAAAAAAAGAATATTAAAAATTAAAATCTTCAGACACACTGGGTTGTAGATAAATATTCTTTCGTTTTTTTATTATTATTTCATTTAGATTCCTCGACTAGTTTCGGTCAAAATGCCGATCATCGGGAGAAGAAATATTTCTGCTTGCTGGTAGCAGTAAACTTCAGAAATGAATGTCTTACTAGAGAAAATTTGTCTGTAGTTTTCATTTGTTTTTTTTGTTTTTTTATCTTTTTAACATGAATCTTTTAACATTCCTTGTGTTGGTCAAACAGTCTCTTTTAAGTTGTTACTTGAGATAAGAGCTGGATAGATACATGCTGCTCTGAATTCCCTGGTCAGTTTGACAGTTTTATTGAACCTGGAGAGGGGATGTGTCTCTGTTTAGTGTTTGTGTGTGTGTTATTTGGTTCTTAGGGAGTGAGTGAGTATGATATGTGTAAGCGTGTGTATTGCCGTGGGTGTGTGTTATCATTTGGCTCATTAGGGAGTGAGTGAGTATGATGTATGTAAGTGTGTATATTCGTGTAGGTGTATGTATAAGTGTGAGGCCTCAACACCTCCGTAAGCATGTCTGTCTTGTGTGGGTGAGTAATGTGGGTAGGTTTTGATTTGTTGAGTTATATATTAGTACAATCTATATTGTTAAATATATATATATATATATATATATATATATATATATATATATGAGGTATATTTAGGCAGCAAGTATTCATGCAAACAAGTTTGATGAAAAACAACTTCTGAAATTAACTTTACATAATTTGAGGATTATGTGGATTAGGATGAGGCCCCAAACTAAAATAGGCATGGTTCAATATGTCTGTGACACACTCCGTATAATATTTTTTTCACACGGACCCCAGCAGTGTCGAATGCACTCCTAACCTTATGGAGTCATATGGCCTCCGACTGAGAACCACACACACACACACACACACACTCTCTCTCTCTCTCTCTTCTCTCTCTCTCTCTCTCTCTATATATATATATATATATATATATATATATATATATATATTCTCGTGTAAAAGGTGAAGGGTCTCACGTGTGAAATTGAGAATTTTGGTAAATTTGATTTTCTAGCTTTAGGATCATAATTTTCCGGCTATTGCAATTTTTCTCGCAAAAAATAAAATTGTTAACTGAGATTAACTCTTTGCCCAAAGGTGAATAGATTGTTTTAATATTAACAGTTTGTACTTGATTATACAGCGAAGGAAACGGTGCTTCTGGGATGATCTTTTCTATTTCTTCTGACAAAAGATTATTTGTAGATTTTTAAACTCAATTTTTTCGTATATTTTATATTAACAACGTTGACATTGAATTTGATTTTTTATAACTCAGTAGCTACTGATTCTAATTTCTTTACATTCTTGGTAAAAAAAAAAAAAAAAAAAAAAAAAAAAAACTGCCTTATTATTTTTATTAATAGAAAACAAAGTATGTATTTATTTTTGCTAAATATATATGCGAACAATTTTTTTCCGAAACGCGAGGAGAAAAATCTATACAATTTAGTTCCCTTGAAAGAATAAGTAAATACGGAGTGTAATAGCTTTTTTTAAATAAATTTAAAAAGAAAGAGCAGGAACCGTTTCAACAGTGGTATTCCCCAGAAAAAAAAGTATATTTTATTCGTTTGGTCTTCCGTAGTGATAATCACCAATGGCTGATTTTACCGGAAATGTGCAAGTTCCCTCGGACAGATAAGGGTGCGAATTTATTTTTTACAAAATCGGATGGAAGATGAGATGAAGAGTGTTACGACAAAAGTTTTTTTTTTTTTAAAGAAATTGGAAGATAGCCGCGGTTCAAAAAGTTTGTGAATGTTTGCTTTGAAGTACTCATTTTGAGGTCTTACGCGCTTAAAGTAGCATTTCTGTCACGTTAAAACAGTTTTGTACAATCTGCTGTACTCTCGCAATACTCTTTTAATCAGGGTCAGCTCTTAATCTTGTGAAAAAATAACAAGAATTTTAATGAAGTCAAATCGTGAATATAGAAAAGCTGACATACTTTGGTGAGCGTATGTTTTGCCAAAAACACCTACACAGTATCTTTCTTTTTATATACCATGTCCTTTCAGGACGGAGGCGATCATGACTCTCCACCTCCCTCTATCCCTCGCAGCTCTCAACAAGCTCCTTCCTTCTGTTTCCTCCCCCAGACAACGTTCTCTCATCCACCTGCTCGAGCTTGTCAGATATGTCACGCGCTGCTTTCCTTTGTCTCTCTCTCCCTCTATTCGACTTGTGAGTATAAAGTTCTCCAGGCCCCCCTTCCTCATTATGTGTCCCAGAAGCTTCAGCTGCCTCATTCTGATGTTAAGTATAAGCCCTCTCCTTCTTTGTAACCTCTCTAAGACCTCATTGTTGCTCACATGCTCGGCCTATGGTATCCTTAGCATCCTTCTGTAGAACCACATCTCCGTCGCATCGAGTCTCTTCTTCATCTTTGAGGAAATCGCCCAACATTCACTGCCGTAAAGAAGAACAGACCTCACGTAAGAGCTCAGTATTCTTTTCTTTGTTACCAAAGAAATCCTATCTCGCAATACTTTTTCCCAGCTTTTGGAATGTGTCCTTGGCCATTCCTATACATCTACGGATCTCAGTGTCACACTGACCGTCCTCTGTCAAGATGCTTATCAGATATTTAAACTTCTGCATCTGCTTGATTCTAGTGTTCCCGACCTGCAAATCGCATTTCGGATTCTTCCTCTTAATGATGACCATGCATTCTGCCTTCTTGTAGTTTGTGCTTAGTCCTTTCTTCTCACTATCCGTCGATACATTCTGTAGGAGATTTTCTAACAACTCACAAAGTATACGTCTACATTTCTGAAATGAGGCATTATGTACGTTTATTTACATTATTCGGACCATTGTTTTCATCTTTGTTGCCATATTTATAACAACGTTTCGGCCGTTGTACGCTCCGGCCTCCTTCAGGCCGGAGAGTTGTATGCCTTTATCCCCTGTGCCATGTGTCCTTAAGGACACATGGCACAGTGTATAAAGGCGTTGGTTAGACCCAGTGACAGGACCCAAAGAGTTCAATACCTGGTTAAGGCAGTGGAATACTTGGAGAGGTGAATTAACAGGAGATAACTGACATCCATTAGACATGGCCCGTGGAACTAGAACAGTCTACCCCAACGAGCGAAATAAAGGGTTCAGTTCGACATTCCAGCCACCTCAAGACGGCCAGAAATGTTGTGATAAATACAACGGCCGAAATGTTGTGATAAATATGGCAACAAAGATGAGGACAATAGTCCGAATAATGTAAATAGTGTTCACACAGTATACAAATTCGATTATCTCACTGCCGACTGTGGAACGCCACGGGAGTATCGATAACTAAATGCGCACCATGGTTGGATGCCAAGTTATATGAAGACCGCGCAACTGGTTCTTGAGATATTCAAAATGGCTGGAGACTTTACAGACATTCCGTGTATATTGCACAGATTATTAGAATAGTTAGAACGCAGAATATCTTCTAGTTTCCTGAAAAAATATCTTTACTCGTCTTCTCCTAGACTTCAAACCATAATTCTCTTAACCTCCATTTCAATATGCAAATCAATTAGGCCATCTTCATGTACATGCATTCACAAATATTTATTTTATGCACTGTTGAAGAAAAGTTTATATTTAATGAAGCAAATTTTATTAAACGTAAAATGTTCAGTAGACGATTGTTATCAATGCATTGAACATAATCGATAAATTTAAATGTCTGCATTGCATTCATGGAGGCTAATAAAGATTTTGATGATCACCAGAAAGTGAGTCAAATCTTAATTGTTTCCCTGTTCGAAGCAAAAGTGTTATTATCTAGACGCGGAAAAGCCTAAAACAAAAAAAATAGTTATTCAATAACTCCCAGTTTTATAATCTCGCATTAGAACTGCACAGACTGTATATGACCACTAAAAATACCGCAACTTGTCTGGCGTATTTTTGCATTAAAATTGAAAATATGTTCACACACACACACACACACACACACACACACACACACACACACACACACACACACACACACACACACACACACACAAACGTTGAACAAGAGTGATAAGGAATTTTTTGCTTATTTTTTAGTAGTGAGGTGTTCAACATAATTATTTATGGGTTACCAGCCGCCTGTCCAGGTGACTGACGCTACACCTCTCCGATTAGGGCTCAAAACAGACGCACATAACCCAACGTGTAATCGTGCCAACCTCATTTTCAAACTAGTCGTGGAGAACACGAATGTGAGGCGCAGATTTCTCTGCAAAAAAAGGGTTTAAAAAAACATTATGAACACGGACACAGTGTACTGACCGTATTTGGAAATTCAGATCATGTCTACTTTCAACAACTTTTATACCGTCTACAATAGAACGTATACCGTATAGCAATTAAACAGTGGTTAAAAGTTTAGCCGAAAGCACTTCGAATGAATAAAGGTTTGGAAAACTTTTGCATTCATTAAGTCCAAAACAGAAGACACTTGTACGTATGCAATAAAAACATGTTGAAATAAATAAACAAAAGTAACTTGTTACTCTTGTTTAAGGAAACATGTATGAAGGAGAGATTGCAGATTAAATACACAAGTCTCTCTCTCCCTCTCTCTCTCTCTCTCTCTCTCTCCCTCTCTCTCTCTCTCTCTCCTCTCTCTCTCCCTCTCTCTCTCTCTTACTCTGACTCTCTCTCTCTCTCTCTACATACATATATATATATATATATATATATATAATTTATTAATAAGTAAAAACATCCATTAAGGTGTAAAAAATGTACTTAGTGGAGACAATAAGTTCCCATTGTTTGATGACAGAGCCAATATTTTTTATTTATAGAAAATTTCTCTCTCTCTTTCTCATTCTCTCTCTCTCTTTCTCACTCTCTCTCTCTCCATATATATATATATATATATATATATATATATATATATATATATATATGATGAAATATAGTTTTACCGTATGCTATATTTCAGGGGTAAGTATTCTCAATATCCAGGATAGAGTGTTTGTAATATATGGGTTGTGGTTGCAGAGATTATTACATAATGACAACAGTCTGTTTCTATAGTTAATCGCAATCTGCAGCCCATGTATTTTGAATGCAGCTTGAATTTATATATATATATATATATATATATATATATATATATATATATATATATATATATATTATATTTAGTCACTTGGGCTTTATTCGTAACGATGTCAGTTATTTTCAGTTTATTGTGTTAGTCTAACGGCTATTTTAAATTTTTATAACGGGTATTGATTAGAACTAATTATGCTTTAGAAACGCTTATTTTATATCGTGCTGTTTGTCTATTTTAATTCACTTTTTTATATATTAATAATTACTTCCTGTTTTTTATATTTAATCATGAATTATTTTCTGTTTATTATTAAATTTATATTGTTAATGCTATGCATTTATTCATACAGTTAGACTATTTAATTATTATTTTCTTTATTACTTTGGGGTTGGTTTAATTAGTTTGTTTTTGACAATATTAAGTTATCTACGTTGTATATATTATATATACATTTGGATTTTTCTTAGTGGTGTTGTACAAGATTATTAGCTTTCGATTTTAAGTAACACAGTAATAAATGTTTTGTATCCGAAATCTGAGATAAATTCTGGTATTTATTTAGTAATCTGTGTTAGTCTGCGAAGCTGGTTATAGCTATTTTAAATTCAGAGTTATTGCTGTAGGCTGGTGCTGTTTTCCTTAATTTCCGTGATACGAGTATATCAATGTCTTTATGTTCCCATTTAGGTTTAGAGTGACGTGTATTTACTGATGTTAAAATATATTGTGTGTGCGTGTTTTCTGTTTCCTGGGTCCTTCAGTCATTCCGGTGTATATTTTTGTTCATTATCTGTTGTTTTTACAGTGGTTTATCATATTATATTGCATTGCATGCACTTGCTGTTTGATGGGCATTCATGTTTTGCACTGCAGTTACAAGTGGTTTTGCTTGGCGTTGGTGATTTGTTGGGATTTTGAGCTTTTTTTTTTTTTATCTGTGTCATGTTTTCGGTACAATTGTTCTTGGTTGTTAGCGTGTTTTTATTGAATATCTAGTGGGGAGGGATTGATAGAGTCTAGTATTTGTGAATGAGTTTAATGAATATTTTTCCTACGTTTGTTTTTTACGTTTTATTGTACATTGGGTTAAACATGATTTTTTTTCTGTTGCCACTTTCGTGCTGTGTGGTATGTGTGCGTTTTGCTGAATATTCGCTATCATCTAGAGTTGTCTCAAAATCTTTTTGACCTTGTTAATGATGACATCATTAGAAGAATTGTCAGTTAACCTACGGTTAATTGCTTAAAGTATATGCTTGATTATTGTTGGTAGGTGGTTACATATGTGTATGTAAAGTGGTATGTCGTTGGATTTTCTTTATGGCGTATTTATACTGTTTCTGATGTTGAATCTGACGTCTTAAAAATTTACCTCTTTTAGGTCAGTTTTTATGTCTATGTCAAATCCTATATTTGAAGAATTTTGTGTCTTTTTTTTTCTTTTTATCTGTTACAGTTATTAGGATTAGTAGACCTGGTAATCCCTGTACAGACATATCTGTCTTATAAACTCGAACGTTCCTTCTGTACTTTTCTTTTTGCCAAGTAAGTTCAATGGCGAATAATGTATATATATATATATATATATATATATATATATATGTGTGTGTGTGTGTGTGTGTGTGTGTGTGTGTGTGTGTGTGTGTGTGCATGTGAGAGAGACAAATTCGTTCACACCCTAAAAGAAAAAGTCATTAATTCTACCAAAGTATTCATGTTTGAGGCACTGAACTTGTAATATATATATATATATATATATATATATATATATATATATATATATATATATATATATATATATAGGGGTGAATAAGTTACTAATTTTTATTCAAAATGAAAATGACACAAACGTTTCATTTTAACAGATATATTTACCAAAATTAAACAAAAATATCTTCAAATACTAAAGAGTAAATTTATTCAATAAAATCGCCATTGACTTCAATCACGGCCTCCAGACGACTTTGGAATCTCCTGCAAATCCTCTGGACGTTCTCCTAGTTAAAGTTGGTGAATGCTGCCATAATCCTGGCCTTCAGTTCATCTTTGGTGTTACAATGAGTTTTGTTTGCCTCTCACCCAACTGCTCGTCACACATAATAACCAAGGGATTTGCAGTCTGGGAAGTTAAGTGACTCAGATATAAGAGGTGATGTGTTCGAAGAATTTGTCTGACTGCCATGATTTTCTCCTGGTTATGTGGCATGTTTCAGAATCCTGTTTCCAGATATAGGGTCTTCTAGCAGCCACCCTCTTGAACCAGAGTAGAACTACATCCTTAAGGCACTTGATGTACGCCTCCGCGTTGAGTTTGAGCCTTGTGGGTAGATGAATGGAGGCATAGACTCACTCACCCAACTCTTAACGAATCTTCTGCACTGTCCTCAGATTGACGCCCAAACACTCTGAAATGTTCGTATTAGATCTTCCGCTGCGAATGCCAAGCACTACAGCATGCCGTTTCCAAATGTCTGGTGGAGTGAATTGCATTATGTTGGTCTTCTTCTCACAGCAGTGCCGAAGTGAACCTGTGTCGTCGACAAAGTAAAAAAAAAAAAAAAAAAAGCGCATGTGCGAAATTAAAAATACAAAATGGCGACAATTTAGCCATTGTACCCTGTAAATAATATATATATATATATATATATATATATATATATATATATATTTTGTTTGAGGAGCAATTCATGAGCTTCTTTTTTTTTTCAAATTTAAAAATGCACTTAGAAATAATACGCATTAGCAAAATGTTTTGTTATTTGAAAGAGAATGTCTTGCTCTATAAGACAATGCGTTTTGAGTTTTTAATTTTATTGATTTTTGTGTATTTTCAGCTCATTAAAATGGAATGCCAAAAGGGTAAAACTGAGCATTTTCGAAACCATTTGCTTTTTGTCTTTAATCGGGGTAAGATTGCCGAAGCAGTTCGTGTGATTTGTGCTGTGGATGGAGGAGCAATGCTTCAAAGTACTGCCGTTGGTTTTCGCGTTTCAAAAATGGGAATTTTGTCCTCAAGAACGGATCACACACTAGTCGACCAACTGAGTTTGGTAAAAAGCGATTGAATCAACCTGTTCACGAAAACGTCATAAGACCAGAGAATTAATGGTGCAGATGAACTGTGATCAAAAAACAGTGGTGAACTACCTTCACTCAATGGGGGGAAGGTTCAGAAACTCGGCAGTTGGGTGCCTCACACTTTAAACGAAAACAACAAAAATGAAATCACCACAATCGCTGTCAGTCTGCTCGCTCGATATCACTCAACACATGGTCTCAAACAATGTTTTCTTTACCGCATTGTCATTGATGATGAAAAATGATTACTTCACGTCAATATGAAGCAGCGAAAAGAATAGCTTAGCCCCCAAAATCAAGCGATTCCCCGAGCAAAACAAGACCTTCATTCTCGAAAGACGATGTTGTGTGTATGGTGGGACTGGGAAGGTATAATTCTTTACGATCTGCTTGAGAGAAACTAAGCACTCAATTCGGAGCTCTACGTTCAACAACTGCATCGACTCAACGAAGTAATTCAGCAAAAAAAGACCGAACAGAACTTCTGCAACACGACAACGCCCGTCCTCACATTGACAATCGGACCAAAGCCGCGATTCAAGAACTCGAATGGAAAATGCTGCCCCATCCTAAATACTCTCCAGGCTTGGCACCGTTAGATTTTCATCTCCTCTGATCGCTTTCTAACACTTTGAGTGTTGCATCGTTCAGTAATGACGTGGAATTGAGGGCTTAGTTTGACGAATTCTTTGAGTCAAGGCCGGAAAATTTATATCGCTGAGGCATTGAAAAACTTATTGAACGATGAGAAAAAGTCGTAAATAACAACGAAGAGTTTGTTATTGATTAATTTGTTGTAGATTTTTGTTTAAGATAAAGTTGAAATACACGCTCATGAATTATTCCTCAACCCAATATATATATAGATAGATAGATAGATAGATAGATAGACACACACACACACACACACATACATACATATATATATATATATATATATATATATATATATATATTGAACAGAATTTTTCTACCCGTGACGATTTATTTTTAGTGTGTGGCAAGGATTTAAGGTGTGCCCAAATAAATAAAACTTCTTTTTCTTTCTCCTGTCACTTTTAATTCTAGTTTCCCAGTAATCAAAAGTCAGGATGAGACAATTCCAACATTATAGTTCTATCCAATGCTTTACTTCCAGGAATGTGGCTCTTGTAACCATATGACTGTTTTATATTGCAAGTTGTAGCAAGATTACTTTTGTGTTATAGGTTTCTTTATTCTAATTTCAATCCAGACCAAGAACTGCTGAAATTTTGTGAAGATTGTCTACGTTTTTCTCAAATGAAGATTATCAAAAGAAGACAATGCCTTAGCAACGTATATAAATACACTGTTCAATATACACAATGGGTTTTGACAGAGTAATCTTACTTCTAATTTTAAATACTACTTTTTTAGGAGCATATATCAAGGCAGTCTTGAAATTCAAAATGTTTGTATTGATTGGAAATATCTACGTTCTCGAATTAGAAATAAACAATTCTAATAGAAAGTATAATAAATAATCTTTGATTAATTGTTACAAGGAAACAAAGTGTAGACGTCGTATCTTTACATCCAATTCTTTGAACATTATGCCATCATAGATTCGCTCATGGAAAAATCCGTTGTATGAGCTCATTTCTTTTTTAATCTAAGTTTTCTCCCATCAATTATCTTCAACATTGTTGTTTTTATCATATCCTTTTAGCTCAGTTGTTATTCGCGAAAAGAACTATACCCCGTAGTTCTTCATATATATATATATATATATATATATATATATATAGAGAGAGAGAGAGAGAGACAGAGAGAGAGAGAGAGAAAACAACTAAAAAGTTGCAAATTAAAAATAATAATGTTTTTATGAAAGTATTTATACTTTTTATATATAAAAATATAAATAAATACATTCATAAAAGACATTATTATTTTTTAATTTGCAACTTTTTAGTTGTTTTTCTATATATACATATTAAGAAAGTATACGTGGCTTCTCATTATGCTATATATATATATATATATATATATATATATATATATTTATATATATATATAAATGGATTTAATCCGACATATTATTTTTAATTTATTTTGGTTAAACGTTATTTTTTTTATGAATACTCATATTCGAGTATAAACTGTTTTTTAAATAAAAAACATTTTTTAATAAACGTATATTTTTTTTATCGAAGTACATCTACCGGCCTGAATATTCGAGAACTTTTGTCTTTCGGCAGGATCCGAAACTGCATCCCATCTGGGGAACCGTTATTGAAGCTGATGTGCTTAACAACTCGGCTACATAGGACTTCCGGTCAAACAAAGCCTGAATAGTCGTTTTTGAATACACACTCTCTGTCGATATTCAAAACATCCATATCTGTTGTGTATGGTATCCTAATGTAAACAAAGGACATTTATTTTTAGGGAATGAATTAAATCCGACATATTGTTATTTTTTATTTATTTTATTTAAACGTTATTTTTTATGGATAAACATGCGTTAGGATACGATACTAAGGCTCTATTCGGGCGTTGTTTTACCGGAAGTCCTACGTGTCCGAGCGATCAGGCACGTCAAATCCAGTGACAGTTCCCGATAGGAGATATAAGTTCGAATCCTGCATGTGGACGCATATTTTTCTGACAAGACTTCTCGTATAGCCAGGCCAGTAGATGTAGATGGATAGAAAATACTGTTTAATTAAAAAAAAAAAAACACAGAGCTTCTACTCGTTTATGAGTATCCATAAAAAAATAACGTTTAAACAAAATAAATTGAAAATAACATATATATATATATATATATATATATATATATATATATATATATATATATATATATATATATATTGTTATGGTGAAACACACCTATTCTATAGTTAATAGACTCTCCCACCTAATATAAGTAGGAGTAGAAAGAGAAACGAGGGTCAGTCGATGTCGGACGACAGTAGTCGACAGTTAGTCGAATACGAAAGTAGTCAGCGACCACAACAAGATTACTCTGCGTAATACCTATTATATCAAGTTCCTAACGTTTTGTACGTCGAACCTATTTTAGGACCGATTTAGTACAAATACAAGCTTCCACTGCGAAATAACTCCACAAGATATATATATATATATATATATATATATATATATATATATTATCTCTCGTGTACATCAATTAACAAAGAATACATAAATACCATATTTTATAAGGAATTGCAAGATTAGATTCCTACTAATAGCTCTCTGTCAAATGCGTATATTTCAACTTTTCCTTTGTCTAACATAGAATCTCAATTACGAGGCGCCCAGTAAAGATAGACTTAATTACTTAAAAGAATGAATTGTGGAACCTGATAACTAACTATAATTCTATGCCAAATGCCCAAATCTATAGTAAGCATAGCTTAATCTGACGATATTGAGGATCGAAATCGCCCCACAAGCAGTGAACAGTAGCTTTAGCATACTAAACATCACTTTACGGCGGGCACTCAGAGATTTATTAAGCCTAACAAAATGAGGAACTTCGACACAATGATGAAGTACATCCGGGTATAAATTTATGAGTAAATGAAAGAAAACAATTCCAAGCCTTTTTATAATGCATCTTAGCTCGTACCAGGACATGATAGGAAATTTTTATCTTTTTTTTTCTTTTCTTTTTTTTCCACGATTAAAAGAAATATTTTCTAAAGATAATGTATTGTGTTCCCGCAGTCATTTTTTTTTTTTTCATTCTTGAGAATTGGGAATTTCGGTTGGTTTCTTATTTCATTTGTCATTTTTTTTTTTTTTTTTTTTTTTTTTTTTGTTTCCTGTTCTGAACTACTTATTTGTTTCTTTTGTCTACCTTCTCCTAAACCTCTTTCTCTCCTCTTCTTTCTTCTGCAAAATCATAATTTTTCTCTTCCTTTTTCTCTTCCTCTTTTTTAAAAAATATCTCACCTTCTCGTTGTCCGCGTTTCTCTTCATCATTCTTCTTTCCTTTCTCCGTCTCTACGTTTTTTCTCCCTCTTCTTTTGTCTCTTATTTTCCTTCTACTTTTTCTTTTCTTTCCCGTCACTCTTTTCCATAAGTATTTCTTTCTTGTCTTTTTCTTTTTACGTCTACTTTCCTCTTTCTTTTTATCCACTTTCTCCTTCTCTTTTTTTTTCCATTTCTTCTTTTCCTTCCTTTTATTTTCTTTCTTTTCTTTTTCTATCTTCTTCTCTGTTTTTTTTTTTGTTGTTGTTGTTCCTCCCTTTCCTCTTACGTCATACTCGTCATTCTCTTTCTTGTTTTATTATTATTATTATTATTATTATTATTATTATTATTATTATTATTATTTTTTATTCTCGGGATTTTTTTTAAAAAATCCGTTTATGCGAAGATTCTACTGTAGTATTCGTTTGAGTGACGACACGTTGTTCGTGAAAAAGCGGGAATCCGTGCCGTAAAAAGTGTTTGCGTCCATATACAGGCGTGTGCGTCTGTATGTGTGGTTATACCTCCTCTATTTATGTGCTGCCTCCTGGCGGTGTGTCGATGATAAAATTTGGCCAACTTAATCGCAGTGAGTTTCCGGGGCATTTATGTACAAACTTTATATTTTTGTTCCTGCAGCAACTTAAGATTTCCCAAGTCTATTATTTTGGTAATAAACCTGATTTCCCTTCTGTATTAACTATACACATTTTAGGTTTCAACATGCCTGTTATCACTGAGCTATGGACTCTTCTTTTTCTAATTTTTTTTTCTCCTATTTCTAACCTTGTTTCCTTTTATTTCTCGGTCGCCCAGACTTTCTATGCCTTCTAGATATGTAATTTCCAGTTCTTTATATTCTCCGCGCTCAATTAGACTGAATATCTTTTGATTGGCTTTTAGTCTTCTACTTCAATACTGATATTTACTAAGCCTAATTTAGAACGGCACAAGGCCAGACAGGAAGATAGGAAAATATAAAGATTATGTCGCGTCAGTTTTCCAAATCGAAAAAAAACTTCTTACCTGTCTGCCTAAAGAATCAATATTCAAAATCTTGGCTTTTGATCTTTTTTTTCAAACATTGATCTCAAGAAACATGTGATTATTTCAGTAAAGAAGCAGGCGACCATCGACTCTATTTACTGCTGCCTTTTACCGTTGTTTCATTTGTTTTCCCATTATCCTCTTCTTTGCTTGTATTTGCTTGAATGGGGTTTTTTTGGGGGGGGTATTTTTTTAGTGGGGGTTGTCTTTAGGGGAGCGGGGTATGGGTTCAGGTGAAAACTCACTTTTTATTTCAGTCCTCCCTGCAAATTCCTTACCATCTATACAATCGGTACTTATTTGACACCGACTCCCCAACAACAAGATCGTTTTAATATGGGAGTACCACACATATAGAACTTAGACCCACCGGATATTTTATTGAATGCTTCAGGGCGTAACCCTGATCACATAGTGCAATGATGAGGTTTTGCTTAGTAAATGGATCCCCACAGGATAAGAATGGTTTAATTTTTACTTTGTCACACTAGAAGACAAGATACTTAAGATGTAAGACAGTTTAATATAGGAGCCTATAAGCATATTTGTCAGGACTAACAATTACCCAGTCCACGCTACACAAACGACAGAATACGCCGATCCTCAAAGGTTAAAATGTAATGAGGAGGTACCCTGAAAACGGTCTCTCGTCCCAAAGGCATGAAATGTTGCATACCACTCAAAGACGAGAATATGACTAAAGAAAGAAACATTCTGATTCTAGTCGGGAAAATTATAACCTTTCGGGGTCGTTTCAAATTCCAACTTTTATTTTTTAAGCCTAAGAAAGTTCCTCGACTATTATCCCAAATTTTGGCAAGTGCAGTGGATGTGTTGAAGATAGCGGCAGTGAAAATGAATTAAGCAAACCGAATCCTTGGTACTTATATTTATGTTCCATTCAGACTAATAACTTCCGAAAAGACGTTTTGTCTTATCGACACAAACTAAAAGAATTTATATTCCTGAATCAGCGCCTGGACAAACCTCTCTGCTATAAATAGTTTACTTGTTCAGAAAGAAACGGTTAAAATCTGTTTCTACCTTTATCTGCCTTGACAATATCCTATTGTATAAAAAAATTAAGTAAAAGTGTTATATACATGTTGTGTCGGAAACCTACCACCCCTCTTGAAGATGAACTTGTCTGCGTCTGTGAACAAAGACTTTAAATAGTGGCATGTCAGTTGACATCGGGGAGACAGATAGACAGAGAAGTTCTTAGCTGAGCTAGTTATTGACTACTCAGGCGATTTCTGTAACTTTTTACCAACCTATTAAAACCCTTTTTATTGTTACGTGTTATTTGGCGTTTGTCTCTAACCCCAAATCAACATCATAACAATACAAAACTTTGATTAGTTATGTTAAATAGTTTTATAGATTATGTATAGAATAAAACACTAAATTCGAAACCTGGCGACCTTTGAAATTCAGTTCAGAATCATTGTTAAATTTCTCATGAATTTTCCAATCACATAAACCATCGATTAACTAACATTTGGACAAAAAGTTTCATATGCAATATGAGTGCCAGGGATTTATTTCCCAGGGGTCACTTCCCCCGTTTCACTAAAATTAGACATAAAGCATTCTTTTTTTTTTCTTTGCAAGGCTCGCATTCAATAAAGCAACTAAGCGTCACATTCTGAGTCGGCTGCGATTACATATTCCCGATATCAAATAAGCAAATTTGTTCCAGATTTTGTTTTCGGCGTGATGAGGGAGTTTTGTCCCTAGAGGAAAGCAAAAACAGAAAAATATTTATCTATTTATTAGTAGATAGATATATTTCTACAAAAGAAGAAAGGATAATCAATGAGATGAAAGCTTTATCCATCGACGATATTTACGAAATTCATATGGCAGATGTGTGTAATAAATCTGCTCCGGAGAAGGCTATTTGATCTCCGAAATCAATATTCGAAATCATGATTTTTACGTGGGTTTGAAAACTGATCGCAGTAACAAATCTATAATACGCCGGTATCAAATTAAACCACACGCTTAGTTTAGTCTGGCACAAATTCTCGGTATCAAGGAAGTAGAAAAATCGAGGTAGAATTAAAGCGTTTGTAAGCAAATGAGTTTGAAAAACGGCATGTTAAAAATGTGTTGGCTTATGTAGTATTCAGAAGTAAGTGAGATCTCTCTTCCAGTCGACGGTAGATATAAGCAGTTGATTTTTTCCACATGTATTGATAAAGTGAAATAAAGCTTATCTTTAAATTTGTTCGGTCTTTCTGTTTTCCCTACAGCTTATAACTTATGGAACAGTCGACCAGATTGTTCGTTACTGTCAAACTCACTGCCTTGAGCAGAGAGGAACCCAGAAGAGGCTTTGCCAAAGGGCAAAGTTTCGTCCGGGGAGGTAGACAATCCCTGAACCCGTTTATGTGGTTCAAAGGGAATATTTTTGGCCGACCCTACGGGCTCGGAAATCCCACGTTAAACCCGGCCTTGTGTCACATGCGACTCTCGGGGGCGCCTGAATATTACACCTTATAATTTATGGAACAGTCGATCAGATTGTTCGTTGCTGTCAAACTCTCTGCCTTGAGCAAAGAGGAACCCAGACGAGGCTTTGCCGAAGGGCAAAGTTTCGTCCGGTGGGGGTAGACAGTCCCTGAACCCGTTTATGTGGTTCGAAGGGAATATTTTTTGGCCGAGCCTACGGGCTCGGAGAACCGACGGTAAACTCGGCCTTTTGCCACATACATCCCTCGTGGTGATGGTGGGACTGTTAAATATAACAGCTTATAACTTATTTATAAAAAGACTAGCAGGATAACCCGTCTTCGACCGGGTCTTTCATTACTGGGAATTTTTACCGTTCAGTTGGAGCAGTTTAAGTTTAAAGTAATCCCACCCGAAAATCAATGTTAGTAACAACAACTGGATGCAACTGAGGCACATCCCCAAAGGAGGGGGGGATAAAAATTTAAATGAGTGGGGAGGGAGGTGGCCCTGAAAAGGGCCGTTTTTGCGTTCCCAGTCTTGTTTCAGCCTCACGCGCAACAGCAGTTGAAGAGGCGTTTCTCCTCAGCCGCTGAGTCCTTTGATCAGCAGTTTCAGCCTCGCGCGCAGAAGCGTTTGGATGAAAACAGTGGAAACAACATCCGATCTCACACTCAAACACACATACACATACACACACATTTTGAGAATTATAGATATAAATAATATTGTCATAGTTTAAGCTATTTATTTTCATTAAAGTTTTTATGAAAGATATATATCCAAGAATAGTAAATATTAAAACGTTTCTGAGACTTATAATGGACAGAAAATAATGGAGAGCCATTGTCGCCAAAAATTTGGACTCAAAATCGGCACTGAAAAATTATCTCACAACCAAAAAAATTTCATGGAAATCGGATGAAAACTGTGGAAACGCATAAACAACATCCGATTACACACACACACATACATGCACGCACACACATTTTGAGAATTATAGCTATGGATAATAATGAATGAGGTATAATAAAAAAGACATTTTCAAGAAAAATTTGCTACAGCATCGAAGTTGCTTAGACTGATTGATGCGTGGTTAGTAAATATTAATTTATGTAATTGCTTTTCGGTATCTCGTTTTTGATATGACCCTTATTAGGGTTTATCAAAAGTATTTTCGTGTTCCCTTACAAGAGTTTTGTAGGTTCTTTGAAGTTTTATCTAATACTTTAGATCAAGTATCTTTCAACACTCTGAGCTTTTCTGAACCTTTCCGTGTAACGGTGGTCGTGTTCTACACAGCCATGACTTTGAAAACATCATTCTCGGTAACTGTTTTTTTTGGGGGGTGGGGGTCTATGGACAGGTTCAAACGCTTAAACTAGACATTAGGGCAGGATTTTATTCAAATTATCGAATACTAAATATAGTGAAGTTGTTTTTAGTTTGTTTTTTTTGGGGGGGGGGGTTGTCTGCTGCCGGAACACAAACGATGAGGGACGGAACGAACAGCATCACTGGAAAAAAACAAAACTGATATATCTCGGAAAGGGATATATTTGTTTGAAGTAGCAAAGTGGTTACTGTCTACTGTAACCGGATAGGACAATCTAGCAGGTAACCGTAATGGACTGGTCCTCGTCGTACTGGTAGACAATAGGCGTGGGCAATAGGCGAAAACAATAGGCGTCGTCCCTGCACCTCCACATCAGTCTGTATTTATGGCTGACACCAGCCAATCATATTACTGTGAGGGGGGACCCAGGTGTATGCATATTCATTACATCAAAAACAAAGCAAATAAAACAGACACACATCCGCAGCAACGAAGAACTCGACACAGGAACGACGAAAGTCGAACGTAACCGAGACACAGAAAGCGTCGACAAAGGAAAAAAAAAGGGGGAAATCATAATCACGAAGTTCTGTACAATAATATTACCGCTGGCAAGTCTGTGTTTACACAAGTCCTCCCCACAAGGCGAGATATGGCACGAGGCAGGATTTTCTTTTTTAACGTTGGGCGTTTCGAATCCGTAGCCTCGGGCAAAAAATTCTCTGTAGACCCTGTAATAGCAGGGTCGGTTTGTCTATCTCCCCAGAAGAGACCCTGCCCTTCGGCATAGCCTCATCTGGGTTCCTCTCCGCCCGGAGGCAGAGAGCTAGACAAGCAGCATATATCAAACTGGGAGCTTTGATATACCGCTGGCGACTAGGTATTTACCCAATTCCTCCCCACAAGGCCAGTTTTTAATGTGGATTTTGCCGAGCCCGTAAACTCAGGCAAAAATTCCCCGTAGACCCGTATAAACGAGGTTGAGTTTGTCTACCTCCCCAGACGAGACCCTGCCCTTAAGCATAGCCTCGTCTCTTTTCCTCTCCGCCCGGAGGCAGAGAGTTCGTCAAACAGCATATGTCAAACTCAGAGCTTTGATATACCGCTGGCGACTAGTTATTTAACCAAGACCACCCCACAAGGCGGGATGTGACACAAGGCCGGTTTTTTAACGTTGGGCGTTCCGAGGCCATAGGCTCGGGCAAAAATTCCCCACAGACGCTGTAATAATGGGGTCGGGTTTGTCTACCTTCCAAGGCGAGACACTGCCTTTCAGCATAACCTTGTCGGGTTCCTCTCTGTCCGGAGGCATAGTGGTTGACAAGCAGCGTATATCAAACTCAGAGATTAGATATACCGCTAGGGGCTCCCGTTCTAAACAGAAATCCGTCTGTTTATACTGAACCCAAAAACATAGGCAATCTCGCTATGCACGACACGAATCATTTGCATAATCAAATTCTAGGCACTTCTCAGCCCACCGCTGTGATCATATTTTTATTTTTATTTTTTTGCAAACGGATGTTCTCTTGTTCGCGATGGCAATCCTCTTCTGCATACGCAGCACACCAAGCGTTATTTTTTTTGATCGACGGAGACGGGCAACGTCATAGAAGATAGCCGGCAGTTCATTCCGCCTTTTCCTTCCACTACGGACTGTTTTATGATTTTTTAAGGATTGCTTTAAAACAATGCCATTATTGCCAGAATGGTAATATTTGTGTCCGTCATTATAACATTTAAAAAATTACAATTTAATTGTTTTAATACTAATGATAATAATATCTAGCCCGGAATTGAACTCGGCTCACCAATTTTATATTTCTTAGAGACAATTTTTCTCTCCAGAATCTACCATATATCTATAAATCTACCATTTGTTCATGGTTAGAATATTGCTGCCACATATGGTCCAATACCTCTGTCTTGATCAACTTGATAAAAATCTAAAGACTAATCAGCAATATTATTGGTCCGGATCTGGCATCTCGGCTTCAGTCATTTTCCCACCGCCGGAAGGTTGCCTCCCTCTGTCTTTTCTATAAATACTTTCATGGCAATTGTTCGAACGAGCTCTTCGCTATGGTACCTAGACTTTTAACATTTAAGCGCAGTACTAAAGTGACGTCGAAGTTTCATCAATTTGCAGTTGACCTGGGTAGATCTACCCGTAAATTCTATGGTAACAGTTTCCTTTTCCGCACTTCTCGCTTGTGGAACTCTCTTCCAGATCCATGCTTTCCAGCCAACTTTCATCTGCAAAAATGTAAATGCAATGTCAATCGCTACCTACTATCCTCCTGATTACTTTTTTTCTCTTCCCGCTCATTATTAACGTTTCTGTTCCTAATTCTCCACACCCAGTGACCCCTTTGTGTCTTAGTGACTTTAATACCTTGCCTGGGGTGAATCCAATCAGCACATCTACAAAATGTTAAAGATGACCAGATATTGAGTAGTTAAACCCCCTACCCCTACACATACATACATTTATAGAATAGACTCAGCTAGATGGCGTAATGTGACGTCATAAGTAGAGAGTTTAGAAGTGACGGTCTAGTTGTGGCTAACACTGAACGCGGACAGGATTTAACTTAATTTGACTACGGAATGCTTGCTGGGTCCAGAAAAGGTTAGTTGCTCTGTCTTCGAAGTATTTACTAATTTAGTTTTTTTCCGGGGTCAATATAGCAAAGTGATACCAGGAATATAGGAATTACACACAGACATAAACTGCCATTTGAAAATTGCTGACATCCACAAGGGATGCAATGGCAGGACCACCAGAAATTTACAAAAATGGTGTCCATTCAACGAAAGAGAACATGACATCAAATCATATCCTAATTCAACGCTGGTTCAACTCAAGATTTAAGACATGCCAAACTCATTCCTTTCAAGTCATTTTTAATCACTGATCTGAGAAAATGTTGTACTTCGATAGTAGTTAAAACATTTCGGAGTGAGTTAGAGGCTATGCATGACATCCATATGAGAGTCTCGATCTGATGAGGCTATTTAAAAACATGAATCGAGTTACCAGGTTAACATTCAGGCTTTGTTACTTTTTATGGGTTTCGAGAAAATTAGTCCTAACCTAATCTACCTGAGTTCAAGTTCTTTATTTTCTCTTTATTAACCCTACAGAATATAAAAAATGACACTATAATATATATTTATTTACAGTATCATCTTCAACTTGCATCATAAAATCTCACACTACCAGTTTATTGCAAATATTACTAATTAAAACATATAATAAAAATTTACGTGGCATATTTATCTTAAGAATATATCATGGACATTTTATCAACATCCGTTGGTTAATACTAATTTTATTATAAAAATAAAACATGATAGTTCCGTCCAAAAATTCTGAATAACCTTTAGTATCCGTGAAATTTAACGGTTTTGATATTTGAATTTTCTGCTGAACAATAATGCTTAAGTGATTTATTAAATACGTTCCTTGCAGTTTCTACGAATATAAACTACCCGTAAAAATTCCACAGTTAGTCTCATTAATATTTCATATTAACAACTTTATCAGAATATTGCACTAACAATAAGTATGAATGAAGGTCATTAAAGAAGTAGGCGTGTAGAAAAGAATATATTTGAAAATGATATTTTTCCAATTTACTAAAGCAGACGGTAAAAACACGAGAGCGTTATCGTCTGTCTGTCCGCCTTCTTTCTTTCGTTCGTTCATTCCTTCGTTCTTTCTTTCTTTCGTTCCTTCTTTCTTTCGTTCTTTCGTTCATTCTTTGCTTCTTTCTTTCGTTCCTTCTGTCTTTCGTTCCTTCTTTCTTTCTTTGTTTCCCTGAAACCAAATAGCCTCATTTTTCATATTTATTGATTGATTCTATTATTCATCATTTAAACAGAAATTATGATAATAGGAAGAATAAGTGCTCCATTTGACAACGAAGTCTTTAGTCTGATGTCCAATGGAAAATGTGTATGCGTCTGTGTGTGTGTGTGTATTTAAACATTGTTTTTATTACTTTTGACTAAATTATGAGAGCTGT
>CAHIKZ030000669.1:62500-110000 GCA_903632075.3 Acanthosepion pharaonis | reverse complement strand
ATAGCAGGACAGTCCGGGCTCTATAGCCTTGGATGGCAACTGGTCTACTGCAAAAAAAATAGCAACCTACTGCGGGAAAAATCTGCCTCGTTAGTCATGTATCTGATCTGACTGACTTTCTAGCGCCTACATAAATACGAGTATCCATTAATAATAACGTGTATATATATATATATATATATATATATATATATATCGTGCAGCACCCTAGCCGGTTGTCCAAGACTTCCAATACAGCGGTTGGTCGCTGAATTGACTGCTCCGCTTCAATCCAGGCTAACCTTATCCCACGTTGTGATATAACTTTGATCATAAGGCAGCTAAGATCGAAGCGTCGCAGGTATCTTCGTGTTGGGCTGGTCCAAGCAGGGCAATGACGTACAGAAAAAAGAATAACACTCGAATAAATTGAACAAAAGTAAATACTGTTCTTATATCAGCCCTCCGTACAGTAATTGGTTTATATCAGATTTCGCATGCAATTAATTATCAGCCCAGCCCGCATCTAAATCAGAAGTGATACTATCGTCGACCTGGCAAAAATTTGGATTACTGTTGTTGGTAAAGTTTGGCATAAGGCTGAAGTCGGAGACTTCTTTTCGGCAGGCAGTCACGTGGAGTGTATCACAACAGGTGGCTGGGACGAACTCCCTGCCGCCTTGTCTCTTTCTTCTACTCTTACTCGTCTCTCTTCTGGTGAATTCGCTTCGCTCATTCGTATTTATGGACATAATTTTGGAGAATTCCGTTCTCCCAATCTCTCATATCATTACTTCTCACTAAACCTCTTCAGTGAGCGTGAGTGGCTTATCTACCCTCTTCTATCTCGAATCAACTTTCAACCAGCAGAATCAATTCCAAATTCTTTACAGCTTGCATTTGCAGCTGTGTGTCAATCAACATCGCCTCTTAAGTCTGGGTCACATTTACATTATTCAAACTGCTCGACATACAATTCAAGTCGTTTATGTGTGCATTAAATCCTCAATTCTTCCCACGAGTTTGTGGTATTAACCCTTCTGGTTTCAATGTCTCACAGCACATGACACTTTCTTATTTTTTAACAAAACTTTCTTCCGTTTCAACGCGGCAACGACAAATAGTATCACACACACACACACACACACACACACACACACAGAAACACATATGCAGGGTGCGATGAATAAAATGTCGTATAAATTACGCAAAAATAAAAATAATACTGACATCCCATTTTAACAGCTATATTTACCAAAGTTACACAACTATTCTTCAAATAGTAAAGAGTAAGTATATTCAAGAAAATCGCCATTAGCTTCAACCACAGCCTCCAAACGACTTCGGAATTTTCAGCAACTCTTCTGGACGGTTTCCATGTTTAAGTTGGTGAATGCTGCCATAATCCTTGCGTGACTGGAGAGTTAGATGGCCAGATGAACGGGGTGATGCTGTCGCAGAAATTGTCTGACAACTATGATTGTGTTCTCCTACTTGTCAGTCATAGTGCAGAGTCCTGTTGCCAGACATAGGGTCTTCCACCCACTTGACTCAGTGCAGCACTACCTCCTCAAGACACTTGATGTAAACCATTATGTTGAGCCTGAGGCCCTCACCAACAATTTCGAGAGTTCTTTTCTTATCAGAACGATCAGAGTGAGTTTTCATAGCTGCCTTACCTTCATAATCACCCTCAGATTTATCCAAACCTTTCCAAATGTTCTGCTCTCTCCTCAGATTTACACACATACACTCTGAAATGTTCGTATTAGAGCTTCTGGTGTGAATACCAAGTAGTTCAGTTTCTGAATTTCTGGTGGGGGTAATTGCGTCATGGTGCTCTTTTTCTTACAGAGAGTTCCCAACTGATCTTACTATACTGTACAGTCGACAAAATCCGGAGATTTTTCGAAGATGAACGATTCCACACGACAGAAGTTGGTACGAATACCACGAATGTTGGAGAAAAAATGATTTTAGGTGATTTTTGTTGAGATGGTGTTGCTAAATATCTTTGGTATCTTATAGACATGGTGGGTTTTGGTAAATAAAGACCTGGACAGTCGGTTGTCTAATGTAACAATTGCAAGGAAGGAACTGGCGTAGACTGCAAAATAGTGAGGCATCGGGCTTGCCCACCGGAGGTTCTTGCTGGGACACTCTTCCATGCGCGACATGGTACTACAAGAACCCAGATATTATGCAACTGTTGATCAGAAGACGCTACGCAAGAAGTCGGACTCCTAACTACCAGACAGAAACAGCAACCAGAAAACTGCCAACCTGGTACTCTCAGTATGAAGAGACGTTGTCACTATCCAAACACATCGCAAATAGTTCATGACGGCACTACTATTAAGGTCTGAGAGAAAAAAAGGAACTGGGAACCCTTTCCTGAACAGGAAACAAAGTATGATATTTTACTCTTGTTCAGGGGAAAGGGGATGGGTATGGACCGGGCGATAGAAAAGCCTATCCACTCTTATTTAAAAAAAAATAATAAAAATAACGAACAAACAAAAATACAAACAAGAAACAAAAAACAAACAAGCAAAAAAAAAAAAAGTAAATTAATCAAAACATTCAGATAATTTGGAGAGTCAATCAGCGGCGATAGAAGTTTTGACCATGCAATGTTTAACTGACATTCTAGCATATTACGAGGGAGAGGAGATAATAGGAAGTAGGTGTATGTCTATAAAATCTTACAGGAGACTCGTCAATTGCTTTTTTGCAATATTTAGATTTGATATTTTATGAAAGAAGTCGACTGACTTTGGTACAATTAGGTTGACTTTGAACGGTTACAGAGAGTGGGAGTGAGAGTAGAGAGTCGTGACAGAGAAAAGGATGAAGAGAAAGACGGGGAATTAGATCAAGGCATCTGAAGATGTCGATTGACATTGGATTTTATTAATTGAAGATTATGGCTATCGAGGAAGCAAGTAAGTGAAAGGGAGTTCCACACACGGGAAATGCGAGACATGACATTATTAGAGTAGAAGAAACAGCTACATTTAACAGTTTTGACAGTGAAAGGGTGGGACCGAGATGCCAACCTAGTAGCACGCTTAAATTCATGCAGTTTGGGAACGAGCGAAAGTAGCTCGTCGGAACAATTACTGTGAAAGTATTTGTAGAAAAGACAGGGGGGGAAGCGACGACACATCTGTGAGAAAGTGACTGCAGATGAGATGCCAGATCAGGATCAATCACATTGCATATCCGTCACTGGATTTTGTCGATTCCTATTAAAAAAACAAAAATCAAACAAGTACAAAAATGTCAAACAAAACAGTCTTGATTCAGCGGCCATCAGGATAAACTCCATTAAAACTTAATATCGAGAATTAACACTAAATAATGTATTAGCACCTTGATCAGGCGTGTCCACCTGCTCGCGAACATATATATATATATATATATATATATATATATATATATATATATATATATATATATATAACATCCATCTGCGCTAATGGAAAGCTCTTCAGTAAAATGAATCGAGGCTGTGGCTGACTGGCATTTGTTTACATTCATAAAAACAATACGCTAGATTTAGCTACCTCATTCTGTTAATTGAAGATTGAGTTTCAATCCTGGCTTGAGGAAATTCGAATGTCTAGTCACACGGAGAAGGTGTGATACAAAACTGAATGACGCATATATATATATATATATATATATATATATATATATATATATATATATATATAAAAGCGGACATTGAAGTCAAACCCAGAAACGACAGTCGTCAGACCTCACGATTGTGTTTAGCAAGAAACAGACTTATATATATATATATATGCGTGTGTGTGTGTGTGTGTGTGTGTGTAATTATTATGATTCCAACACGCTACATAAGAGTTTTCATGTTTCAAAACAAGAGCCGAAAACTTCAATATAATTGGCATTAGTCTTTATCCACTGTGCCACAGTGGATAAAGACGTTGGTTAGATCCAGTGACAGACCCAAAGAAGGTGAGTTCAATTCCTGGTTAAGGCAGTGGAGAACTTTCAGAGGGAAAATTAGCAGGAGATAACTGATAACTGACATCCATCAAACATGGCACGTGGAATTAGAACAGATCGAAATAAAGGGTTCAGTTCGAAATTCCAACCACCTGAAGAAGGCCGGAGCGTACAACGGCCGAAACGTTGTGACAAATATCGCGACAAATATGGCGACAAAGATGAGGACAATAGTCCGACTAATGTAAATACTGTGCATAATACCTCATCTCAGAAATATAGACAAACTATTCAATATAATTATTTGAATTAAATTGAATTAAAGTACTAAGCTCTGTTCCATCTTCAAGCGAAATTTTTTGGGGGAATAACTTATTTCTAAAATTTATGCGTTTTATAAGCATATTCATTATTGAAATCAAAATGTCTATCGTAACGGCTAGAGCAATTGTTTAAAGAAAAAGGGGCGTAAGCTGTTAATAATTTGTATCAATATCTCAGTTACATTCACAGATGTCAAGTCAGGGTAAGGTTAGGGTGTCTAAATTTAAAGCGGAAGATGACATCGTCTAGTCTGGTTAAGTGTCTACGGAAATTTATTTATTTTTTTATTTTATTTTTCATTTTTTCTGAAAGGGTTTTGTGTATATAAAAACTGTCGTAAGTCGCTAACATTTATTTTTTGACGACTTCATAAAGGGTTATCTTTTTTTTTGTAGGGCATTTGAACTATTTATTAGGACTATGGAATTTAAAAATAATTTTATTGTTTGTTAGTTTTTATGCTAATTATTCAATGCGAAAATTTGATGATGTCGGCAAAAAACCGTTAACTCGTGTCTATTGTTTAAAAGATTTTTATTATATATATATATAATGAAGGGTGTCCCGTACAGTGAATTTTATTATTATTATCTACTCTAATCTTGTGGCTCTATAGCAGAATAAGTAAAATTTAATAAATACTTCGATAAAGATGCGTAAATATATTTGTATAAGATTTACGTATATAACACCTCTCTCTCTCTCTCTCTCTCTCTCTCTCTCTCTCTCTCTCTCTCTCTCTCTATTACGATTTTTACGCATTTCAATTATTATTCGGCTTAAAAGTGTTAACTGGAAAATTGTATTGACAAAAGGATGGCCCCCTAAACAAACGATAAATTGCGTGCATTTTAGAAAGCAACAATAGCATTTCACATTCCCTAAGTAATACCTCGAAGGTAAACTCCGTATACACTAATTGTAATAAGGAATTTACATAGAAGAACTGACCACTGAGAATATAACAGTGTCTTTGAAATAAGCGTTCGTTATTGATTCAACAACAGTAAATTTATTAACATGGAATTCTGTCCGTAGGGAAAGTGACGAGACTCTCAATGAATTTTTGTTAAAACCTAACAATGTGTTCACGAATTAAAAAGACAAATAGGTCTGCCTTTAACGCTTACTTATAACTACTTTTCTATACATAATAGTTCCGTTGTTTTCGCTTGTTTTTGCATTTTACTTTCCGTAAAACTACAATATCTTTTGTTGTAATCCCCAGACGACATAGATAGATAGATAGATAGATAGATAGATAGATAGATAGATAGATAGATAGATAGATAGATATGAGCAAACTGAGATAGATAGATAGATAGATAGATAGATAGATAGATAGATAGATAGATATATATGAGCAGACTCAGATAGATAGATAGATAGATAGAAATGAGCAGACTCAGATAGATAGATAGATAGATAGATAGATAGATAGATAGATTTTAAGGTTTTGTAGTACAAAAGTATTAACTTTTTCGCTTATTTATTATCGGCAAAAAGATTGAACTTATTTTCCTATAGGTTTTACATTTTACTATAGTATCTTTTTATTGAAAAGTAGCAAATGAAAGCGATAAAAACGGAAAAATCATTAATCATATGTCAGGAATAAACAGCCATTTCAATTACATAAATTGTTTCTGTTTCTAAATGTAAATCTCTGTCCTAATATTCTACAATAATTTAAAAATAAATATGGACAAATTCAAACAGTTTTTACAGACTACACAGATGCGTACACACACACACACACAAGTGTGGACACTGATGACAACATCGATTGGTGACAGTCTGTTTTATGCTTGAACACAATCTTCAGCTCATATGGGTTGGATAAACTATAAAGCTCGACTCTTTATATATGTTAGTCACTGTGTCATTATGGACAGTAAGATCAGTTATTTTCAGTTTATTGTGTTATTCTAACGGCTATCGAATACGAAAAAGGTTATTAAATATCTGGTAAGCGTCTTGACAGAGGACGGTAAGTGCGACACTGAGATCCGTAGACGTATTGGGATGACCAAGGACACATTCCAAAAGCAGAATATTGCGAGACAGGAAGATTTCTTTGGTAACAAAGAAAAGAATACTGAGCTGTCACGTGACATCTGCCCTTCTTTATGACATCGAATGTTGGACGATTTCCTCAAAGATGAAGAAGAGACTCGAGGCGACAGAGATGTCGTTCTACAGAAGGATGCTAAGGATATCATGGACCGAGCGTGTGAGCAACGATGAGGTCTTAGAGAGGTTGCAAACAAGGAGGAGAACCGATTTTTAATGTGAATTAAGTTTAAGTCTAATGATTTTTTTATTTTTCTTTCAGATTTAACAAATAAGTCTTTGGCAATTTCAACCATGGAAAGATTAACAATCAAATAACGTGTTATCGAAGTCTATTTCGAAGATGGACGCTCAAACAGAAATATAGGAAGCTTAAACTTAACATCAGGAAGAAGCAGCTGAAGTTCCTGGGAGACATAATGTGGGCCTGGTGACTCTGATACTCACGGGTCGAATAGAGGGAAAAAGAGACAAGGGAAAACAACGCAAGTGGATGAGTGAACGTGGTCTGGGGGAAGAAACAGAGGGAAATAAATTTTTGACAGCTGCAAGGGATAGAGTGGAGAGCCATGATCGCCTACGTCTTGAAAGGACATGGTACATAAAAAGAAAGAAAAAGAATAAAAAAATTTTTTTATGTCGGCATTTTGAGATAAGCTCTGATCTTTTATTTAGTAACTAGCAGCATGGCCCGGCGTTGCCCGTGCTTGATTCAAAAATCGTACGACTCATACAGCAATCGCTATCACTTGACTTAAAATATTTTTGCCCTTCCTTTCCTTTAAAGGAGTGCCCTTTGCCGTGCTGATGTTGCTACATGCCTTATTTCTTGCCTATCTCACACTGCGAATTTTTTCTAAGCTCTATACTAAAATTAAATCTGTTACGAAAAAAGAACTAAACAAAATGAACACAAAACGATCAGCTTTATAAAAGGACTCGCAACTGGAAAAACCGAAGGAAAAAAAGAATATTAACAACAAATACTTTTTCACATCGAACCCAGTTCTGCGGAATCAGAATCAACGTTGAGTTTAAGCAAGTGAATGAGACAATTGGAGTAAAGTGCCATGCAGATTTAAATTTTTCCCACTTGTGACGAATGCAGCTATCGATTTTTTTTTTTTTTTGCATGCTAACATGTTAGTTAACATCAGCTGTTGGCTCTCAAACTGGCCAGTAGAAAATGGCCGCAAACTACATGAAAACTCCCGTAGAAGCATGAAAAAATCGATTATTTCCACTATCGATGGGAGTTGAGAAATGCAATGTCGGTCTTGGCCTTCCCGCTAACTTGGAGCATGTGCATGTAAATTTTGGTGCAAATCCGTCGAAAATTGCAGCCGTGCATTCGTTACACACACACACACACACACACACACACACACACATCCTGTCTTTTATAGATAGAGATTTATGTTGGTCTGCAAGATTATTATAGCTATTTTCTCCTACAGACAAATTTATACTTTCTTGAGTTATTTTTGTAGGCTACGTATTTTGAGGATGCCATTTATGCGTTCATTCACTGATGGACAAGTACAGCTAGATCGATGTCGATAATGCGTGACAATAGCATATTTTAGTAACATATGTACAATGCTTTAGTTATATATTAATAAAAATTGAATTAGTTAATGATTGTAGCTTACTTTGGCCTCCTCGCGAATGTGGCACTAGTTAGAAAATTTACCTGGGCAATAATTACACTAGGTATTTACTCTGTCTCCCCACTAAGCATAGTTGTGATACAATGTCTTTTGGGCAATTATTACATTATACTGAGTTTGATTCTCATTTGAGATTTCGACAATTAAGGTTTTGTGCCAAACTAAACATAACTAATTTTAGTAAAATATCTATATAACAATACAAAGACACATCAACAATAAAAACCCACCCTCTTTTCACTTTTCCCCCTCATAATGTACCAATTCCCAACAGTATCTAAGTAATCTCTATCTATAAAAGGAAGGATGTGTGTGTGTGTGCGCGTGTGTGTGTGTGTATGTGTGTGTGTGTGTGTGTGTGTGTGTGTGTGTGTGTGTGTGTGTGTGTGTGTGTGTGTGTGTGTAACGAATGCACGGCCGCAATTTTCGACTGATTTGCACCAAAATTTACATGCACATGCTCCAAGTTGGGGAAGGCCAAGACCGACTTTTGCATTCCCAACTCCCTTCGATAGTGGAAATAATCGATTTTTCATGCTTCTACGGCAGTTTTCATGTAGTTTACGGCCATTTTGTACTGGCCAGAGTGAGAGCCTATAGCTGGCTGCCACGAATAGGCAGGAAGATTCTATTGGCCAGCGTGAGCCAACAGCTGACTGATACGAATGTTAACAAGCATCGATAGCTGCATTGGTCACAAGCGGAAAAAATTTAAATCTGCACGGCACTTTACTCCAAATGGCTCATTCGCTTGCTTAAACCCAACGTTGATTCTGATTCCGCAGAACTGGGTTCGATGTGAAAAAGTATTTGTTGTTAACATTCTTTTTTTCATTCGGTTTTTCCAGTTACGAGTCCTTTTTTAAAGCTGATCGTTTTGTGTTCATTTTGGTTAGTTCTTTTTTCGTAACAGATTTAATGTTTAGCTTAGAAAAAATTCGCAGTGTGAGATAGGCAAGAAGTAAGGCATGTAGCAACATCAGCACGGAAAAGGGCACTCCTTTAAAGGAAAGGAAGGGCAAAAATATTTTAAGTCAAGTGACAGCGATTGCTGTATGAGTCGTACGATTTTTGAATCAAGCACGGGCAACGCTGCTAGTCTCTATTATTTCTTTTCCGAATTGATGATTTATTAATCTACATAGCAATGTCTAAACCAAGAGTGTCAGAAGAATTGTTAAGTTTGTTTAAGGAGTAGAATTGTTGGATATCAGATGGACGACTCAATCAGCACAGAACTTTAATATCTATCTTGTTACAGAGAACAGGGTCATCGCTGAGTTTAGAAATTAAGGAAAAGAAAATATATCACCACATTCTGGACAATGTGAACCCTCACACGTGTCTCAATGCTGTTCAGCATCTATGGAGAGCAACCCGACAGAGAAATCTTCTGACATAGCAGCGGCTATCGTCGTGAGTCACAGAATAGCTGCGCAGTATCTCCACAGCATTGGCTATCTGGGAAAAGGTGCTTTGTGATAATCGTTTACTCTCCTCAGTTAGCATTAAGAAAAGAATGGGTTTATAGCATGTCGCATGTCGGAGAAGATCACGAACAACTCATCCTTTGCTTAATTCTCTGCCAGTGGATGTCTGGAGAAAACCCAGTCAAACGTTTTCATTGAACTAAATGCAACCAACTGTCAAAAACGGTAGGTTTTCGGTAAAACTTTACCAAGCAATTCGGGACAGTGGTCGCTTGGGCTTGGTAGAATGAACTGATAATATTAATGCAGTAAAATAATATGTTGATCCTTCAAAAAGGAAAAGGACACCACATATTTCATGCAAGACATCTCTCCATGGCATGTTGCAAAAGTGATCCGAGTATGGCTGGAGCAAAATGGGGTTCGAGTTTTACCATGGACAAGACTGTCACCGGACATGAGACCTATTGAACATGTATGAGCCTTATTAGACTGACCACTATACAAGAAATGAATGAAACCTACTTCCCGTGATGAATTACTTCAACTGCATTCAAATTGGGCAAAATCACTCAGTCGAAGATTGCAGAACCTTTCACTTTTACGTCTGAAAGATTGAAGGCGCTCAAGGACGCTAAGAGATTGTCGACTAAGTATTAATCGATGTATTCATTAAATAAACAATGTTACCTCAAACTCTAGTTTGCTAATTATCCTTGGTTTCTAAATTCAATTGTTGTCTATTTACTTTTAGGATGCCTCTACATAAATAAGAACTAAAAACATGTATGTATGTTTGTGTATCAAAGTGCGTTTGTTTATAGTTCGTTGTGTCAATATTAAAACGAAATTATTTGAAGAAAAATTTACGTCAGAAATAAACAACTACCATGACTAAAAAGATGAGACTTGAGTAAAGACAACAACAATGAAGTTTCATTTAACAAAAAGTCTAAGATTTTAGAAGAGTTCAAAGGTGAAATATTTTGTTTTTAATTGTTCAATTAATCATGAATGTTCTAAATGATATAATCAAAAAGATAATCATGCGTCATGAGTTGTAAATGTTTGTTTATACCTCGTTACAGGAATGAACCAGCAGCTAAGATGCCGGCAACATTTATTTTTCTCGTCTGTTTACAAAAAAAACTGACCACGTGACCAGCATCAGAAAAATATATCCTAAATGGCTGATTAAACTGAATTGAATCTTCATTTTAGTTAACCTTTAGAAACACCGAAAATTAAAGATGCAAAAGTCATTAATTCAACTCTGTTATACGAAGTTTAGAATACGTATTATTTGACTTAAGGTGGGGGTTCTCTTTTCTGATTGGTTATGTAAATGTTTTCTGTTTCTGATTGGTTGGAAATTATGAAATCTCTTTTAAGCTGCAATCCTATTTCTGTTAGGACTAAAAATAACATAATGTTGACTGACACAAGTTCTTTATTTAACACCTGAAAAAAGGTCTCAAGTTCAGTTTTTCATCCGCCTTCATAGATACTGAACTCTTTGTCGAATATTTCCTTTTGTCTACTGAAGCCGAAAGGTTTTTTTTTTTTTCTTTTTTTCTTTTTTTTTATTTGTATATTCCTAGTCTGTCCAAACTTACAAATTATTATTATAATTGCAGTCTCGATTTCAAATTGTGTTTTTGCAATTATTTTCTTCAATTTTTTTTATCAAATAATTCATCTTACTTTCATTAACCAAACTTATTTTTATTTATTTTCTATTTTTCTATCTCAAGTGTCTCATAATTTTCGCAAATGTAAATAATGCCTCAGACACAGTTAACTGCTTGTATGCGAACAGTTAATTTTTATTAAATGATATCGATTTTCAATTTGGCATCTCTTTGTTGTACTCGTATGAAAGACTGAAAGTGAATTGGCAAAAAAAAATATGTCCTGAAAATCCATATAAAAACAAAAGATACAGCTTTGTGTGTATGTGTGCGTGCATGCGTGTGTGAAAGAAAGTAAAAAGAAAGAAAGAACGTATGTAGGCGGTTGTCATTGTGTAGTAGCAAAGAAAATGTATTTTGTCTGCAGTTACCTACCTGTGTTATGTCTTGGCACAATGAAATTAGGTCCGGGCTATCGCTTAATCAAGTCCAATTCACAGCTTTTCCCAACCAGTTTCCTTGAAAAGACCGAGAGACTTCAATCAACTACTCTTAGACTGATTAATGCGTCTTTTCTGACATAAGTAATTTTGGCTGAAAGCAAGTGATACCAATATACTGCTGGAGATATATATATATATATATATATATATATATATATATATATATATATCTCTCTCTCTCTCTCTCTCTATATATATATATATATATATATATATATATATATATATGTATATATATATGTGCATTATATATATAGAGAGAGAGATTGAGAGAGAGAGAGAGATAAGGTGCGCCTGATATTTAAGAACACATCTTTAGCGAGACATAAATGTAAGCCGGCTGAACATAATGTTATGCGGTATGCCCAAAACTTTAAAAATTTCCCTTTCAAACGTATCAATAGTATTAACATACCAGCTTTACATAGAAAATTAAAAGACACGCTGTGTTCGTTGCACTGTCCACTAACCGCAGCGGCTCGGTGATAGCCATCTTCTTGAAAGTAACCAGGTCAACAGAGGAAACGACAGGTGGCTCCGAGCTGACCCTACGGTGATATATGGTGATGCCCAAGTAAACTTGGTTGCTGGGAATCAAGTAAACCTCGTCATGTCACACCACTTATTTCCTGTGACGCCTCGAGATCACTACCTACGTCGACATCGAAATAAGAGATACAGTGGCCAAACCATAGTTTCAATGAGATGGAAGGACTTTGCTTTCTTTCATAATTGTGCACGTTGACCAATAGTGGCTGACAGAATATCATCATGCTCATGTGAACCCCAACATATAGACTTCTAACCTTCCTGATTTTAATCCCACGGACTATTACGAGAGTATAAGCATTCATTGGAACCAAAATAGCAAGACTTCATCCAAGGCAGCCATTGCAATCTTGTGGACAATATGAAAACGAACCCCCTGATCCGAGATTGCAGTCATTAAGGCCGAGTTGAAGTTGTCTATGAAGCTAATGTCGCTTTTATTGAATAACGTTTTTTTCTGGTTTCCTAAACCTGTAATAAAAAATATAACAAATAATTATGTTTTTTTTTTCTATTAAACGTTTCTGTTTCCCTTGATAATTTGCTGTCCATTACTTTGTTCTCTATCTCCGTCTTCCTCAATCAATTGATATATATAAATATATATATACGCGTGCGCGTGTGTGCGTCTACTGAAATCTTTTAGATATGACTAAGAAGTGTTAACAGTGGAGACATAGAAATCAACGTTGCAAGGTAACTGCCTGTTTCACAATCCAGTGCGATCTTCAGACTGATAGAATACGCTAGATTTGGCTAACTCGTTCTGTCGAGTGAAGATGACTCAGTGATGGAAGCTCTGGCTGACACCAAATCGATTGGGTTTCGATCCACGCTTGAGGCATTCGGTTGTCTAGTCGCACTGAGGAGCTGTGGTACAGCGAAACAGTACTGTCTGCGAATGACGCACCCACACACATAAATATATGTGTGTGTGTATATATATATATATATATATATATATATATATATATATATATATATAGTAAAGAAGAACCAATTATGTTAGTCGGACAAACAGACAACATTCCAGAAGATTTAACACTATAGACAAGAAAAATAACGAACAAGAAAAAAAAGACCAAAATATATTTACTCAGTAAAGTGCTCAACATCTAGATTATCTCTACAGAGCGAAAAACGCTTCCCAAAAAGCCCCGAGTCGTTACTCGAATTTCACACTCTCACGTTCTAGTCATCTGAAGATCGTTAGAGCGTGAAACTCAAGGAAAAAAGACGCAGTATATATATATATATATATATATATATATATATATATATATATATATAAAGTAAAAGTTTCGCACTAAGCTGATTGATGTTACCTTCAGCATCCTGACTCCAGAGTTTCATATACGGAACCGCCGTCCACTCTTCACGGAGTATCAGGAATATATATATATATATATATATATATATATATATATATATATATATATATATGTGTGTGTGTGTGTGTGTGTGTGTGTGTATAACAGCGGCCTAACGATTGCGTCTATCATGAAACAGCCTGTCGCCTCTGAGTGTTGACTTCAATGTTCACTTTTATATTTATATTTATATACGCTCTGTCTCTGATATTGAGCACTTTAGCGCATAAATATAGCACACCTTAAAACTATATTTCTTTATATATATATATATATATATATATATATATATATATATGCAGTTAATCCGACGTTATTTCATATTATATACGTCATATTCAGTTGACAATCTATTTCATTCTTAAACTCAATAGTTAGGCCAGATGTACACTTTTATAATTACATATGTTCTATCCCAGATATTGATCACTTTAACCTATACATATATCATACATTAAAACTATATTTTATCATATATATATATATATATATATATAAATATACATATATATATATAATATATATATATATATATAATTTTCTAATAAAAATGATATCTGTATATAAATAACTTTAACAGGCATCCACCGAAAATCCATATAAGGTAAATGAATTAATTTATTTTTTTTAATAATTAAATAATAATATATACATACCGTTATTAATAATATTAATTCTAATATGTATGCATTATATATATATATATATATATATATATATATATATATATATATATATATATATATATATATATATATAGTGCATTTTGTCGTGATCAGCTAAAATCTATTTGAAAATTTGTCGCAGTACGATCATCTTATCCCTTCAATTTTTCGCATTCGATTCGGTGCAGGACCAAGTTTAGTATATTGATAAATTGACGGAAAGGTTATCCTACAGCAGCACTTCATTCATTTCATAAGACCATGTATCTGTTTAAATCGCTTTCTGTCTTGCTTTTACTTCTTCCTACAACACAGTCTACCCGGACTTCGTACACGGAATCAATCTGCAGTCACACAAACAGCAGATTGTCTGGATATCTAATTGACAAAGGCAGGTCTGTACTTCTTCGTTGTGGCTTCGACATGAATCCAATTTCGCATTCCTTATCTTTCACTTTGTGCTCTGACCTCTGTATCCTCTGGGGACGCTCTGATTACTTCAGGGACGTACAATCCCAGATTTCTGGGCGTTTGGTGTGAAGCGGGTCCCTAATCAGGAGAGACAGAGAGTTCCAGGAAGTTCCTCAATGGCTCGCTGGCAAGGACAGAAGTTTGACGTCACAGCTCAACGCTATGGACCGGAGAGCTCAATTCGTCACCTAAGCCGAGTTACAGAGCATCAGCCTAATCACTTTTACCATCCCACGTCACTAATTGTGTCAAAGGCAAAAAAGTAATTCTCCAAATGATCTTCCGGCCTCACTGTTTTTTCTTTCGTTTTTTTTTTTTCCAGAGAGTTGAATGAAAAGTGAAAACTACTGCCGTTTCATTCTTTTTTTTATAGCTTTCTTTTATTATTTTGCTGTTGTTGTTTTTGTTGTTGTCGTTAACTTCATCAGAATTGGTAAGATTTTCTTTCTTTTTCTGTGACTTCTGTCAATGTGTAATTCATAAGGCGTATCAAAGAATCGAACGTTAACGATAATATTGTTAACGCGTATTTTGTTCTGCTTTGTTTTCATCAACGGAAGGCAGTAGAGAAAGTGTTATATACCGTACTTATGAACACTAATAGTTATGTCCCAATCTTCAAAAATACATTGGACAATAAGTAAGTTGGAGTAATATGCTGTTTAAGTAGTTCACCACTAGCAGTGGTTTACCTACTTCACGCCGCTGGCGAGTATTGTATTTTGTCGATATTATAAAGATTACCATTTCATTTTCATCCTCCATTTTGGCTATTCCTCATTCAGTAATCTTTTCTCGGTTACAACACTTTCTTTCCTTATTTCTTTCTTTCTTTCTGTTACATACCGTACCTATGAACACTAACGGATATGTCCCAATTCTCATAGATACGTTGGACACTATTGTAAGTAGGAGTAATATGCTGCTTAAGTAGTTCACCATAGGCAGTGGTTTACCTACTTCACGCCGTTGGCGAGTATTGTATTTTGTCGATGTTATAATAAAGATTACCATGACATTTTCAACCTCCGTTTTCGGTTATTTCTCATTCATTTGTTTTCTTCGCCAAATATGATGAAGCTTTTTTTAATGCATAAAAATAATCTTTCTGAAAGCATTTAACTTCTTCTCGAAACATGACTCTATGTGTATCTTTAAAAAATAATTCATCTCTGAGCTATCAACGTAACATCATATGGGATGCGCCATAAATCCTCCTATAATCGAACACCAAAACATCTTCCAGCTCATCTTGTGAGAGTGGCTTCCGCCAGTATTCATATAAGGTTTGCTACATTCGTTTAGCCCATCGATATTAGGACGGAATTCTTTGATAAAATGAACGGCTGAAAAAAAAAAAAAACTATCTTCATGTATTCTGTTCAATATTTCTTTTTATTTTCTTCGTGGATGTTTTTGAAGGGGGTCTGGAAATTAGTCTCACAGGTTTCACAACTCGATGTAGCACCTTCTGATATTTTCTGTTCTTCGACAAACGAACGTCTAAAAATGTGTTAGTTTCATAAACACAGATGTTCTCTTAAAACGGGACCCAGACCGCAAAATAAAACCAGAAACTTGTTCTTATCATACCAACACAACAGTTATCCAAAACCCTCAAAAAACTTCAGCACACGATCATTTATGTAGTTTCCGGCGTTGTTTTACATTTGCATGCTCTGAAGTTATTAACATCTTTCATTTTCTACCAAATCAGTTTTACGACTATTATAACTTACTCTAGTAAGGTTATTGTGATAACACACACTCTTATTTGCTATGACGTAATTCGTCAAAGTATTCTCTTTACGTAATGCTTAGGCTATTGCCGTAGCACCTGAGTAATTATTATGAAAACTGACTCCAATACGATTTATATCTACTCATTCATCCCACTGAGATGGGTTGTGACACAATGTTGTTATTATTGTGATGAAAATGAGCGTCACCACCCGGGCCATTGGTCAAAGTTTACCCAGTCCGAAGGCAGGAGGTCTTTTTCTGTCGTGAGGCTGACTGAGAACCGCCTGACTCCGATGCTACTGGTATCTACTCAGTCACCCCACTGGGACGAGTTGTGACACAAGATCGGGATTATTGTTGGGAACCCGACAGTTTCCAACTGGTTGATTGGTCAAAATTTACCCAGCACCGGCGGAAGCGGTGCCTGACTCCAGTTCGTTTACTAGCGACCGCATACAATTGAACTCTTTATAATATAGGACGATTTCAAAAAGTCAACGGTGGTGTATTCTTTACTCCACAACAACGACCCATTTTAAAGATTCAAATTTGCAGTGTGATTATTAATTAGAGACTTAGAAATTCAAGACATACAAATGACTTCCGTGCGCAAAATGGTCCGGTGTTCATCCTATCTGCGCAGATATGTTATCATCGTTCAACAAATAAGCCTTTAGATTGCATTAAGTATTTAATTTATATGACGATGAAATATGGTGTGGATAATATGAGAGAGTCAAAACGCAAGAAGTATAAATATTTTGAATGATTTCAGTGGCTGTTCTACCATGAAGTAACGGTTAGCAAATTGCTCCCACATATTGCTTCTTTCTTATACATGTGGCACTGTGTAAAATTATGTTAATCGTAGTTAATAATTGGAATGGCTTCAGTGTTTATTAAGAGATACACGTATTTAAACCTTAAAAAATCAGTTAAAAACCATTTATGCGAACTATTTGAATATCTAATACTAGAATTACAAAATCTTCAATGACTGCTGTTGTGCAGTTCATATAAAAATTAATAATAAAATGAAGAGAATAAATAGTAAAGGATAAATATCCGACATGAAGACAATTTTTATTGTTTTTAACTGCAAAAGTAACAACTGATTTTATCCGTTCCCAATCGCTAAATACAGGTAACGAAAATTCTTAGAGACCAATTTGTTAGTTTACTAAGTTTGATCTTCAATGAGTATCGTATTAATGTGGTCATCTGCCAGTCTGAGGTAAGCTTAGTAAATATTTAATTACAAATGAATGTATAACATTTCAACCACAAAATGCAACCTAAGAGATACCTTTACAAAATGGCAGTTGTCAGTTTATTATTGACTACAAATCTTCACGTGAACTACAACAGGAAAGGGCTATTTGTTGGATTGAGTCCAAATTCCCAATTTAATCACTTTCTGAATTCAGGGAAATATCATATTCTCTGGTATTTATCTCACCACCGGTTCCTAACTCTAATCCCAAACATTGTTACCTATATAGAGGAGAGACTGGGAAAATGGTATTTTCTTTTATGTATTACCTGATGACAAGAATCTCCGCAACCACGACGCTTTGACTACAAAGCTTTATCGATAGAGACATTTTTTCTCAAGCTTCGAATGTACCAGACATTTTCTCTTCACCCGCTGAATCACTAACGCAATCCTTTTATTGAGTTTCGTTTATATTTTCAGTGATAGTGTTCCCAGTACAATAATAACAAAATCTATGTATACCAACTCTGGACCTATATATATTTCATTTTTAATGGTTCCTTAGGGAAATTCTAAAGTCACACACATAGAAAAGTGTAACGGAGATTTACAAGTTAGTCTTGTCGATAAACCAACTAATTACACATCGCTAAAACCGATGTTTGTGATGAATTAATTTATGGGTATAAAAATGATATAAAATGATATAAAAATGATATAAAAATGATATAAAATGATATAAAAATGATATAAAACCGATGTTTGTGATGAATTAATTAATGGGTATAAAAATGATATAAAATGATATAAAAATGATATAAAATGATATAAAAATGATATAAAATGATATAAAAAAATTAAATTAAAATTAAAAAAATGATATAAAATGATATAAAAATGATATAAAATGATATAAAACCGATGTTTGTGATGAATTAATTTATGGGTATAAAAATGATATAAAAATGATATAAATGATATAAAAAGATTAAATTAAAAAAAATAAAATGATATAAAATGATATAAAAATGATATAAAATGATATAAAAAATGATATAAAATGATATAAAAAAGATTAAATTAAAATAAAAAATGATATAAAATGATATAAAAATGATATAAAATGATGTAAAATGATATAAAATGATATAAAATGATATAAAAAATTAAATTAAAATTTTAAAAATGATATAAAATGATATAAAATGATATAAAAATGATATAAAATGATATAAAAAGATTAAATTAAAATTTTAAAAATGATATAAAATGATATAAAAATGATATAAAACCGATTTTTGTGATGAATTAATTTATGGGTATAAAAATGTTAATATTTTTCGAATTTAGTGTTTTCCGTAAAATAATAACAATTCCAAAACTTTTTAAAAAAATTCTGATAGTATTTATTTTTATTTCTTATCGAATTCCATGGCTATAACTAATTTCTTCTCGGGTTTTACATATATGGCAACAGCTTGTCTTGGAATTTCCAACATGCTAAGCTGGAACAGCGATCGTCAAATTCCTCTCGACGACAAACCACACCAATATTCAACACAGAAAGCTGAAGTTGACGTCAAAATATAAGTTGTAAAATCTTCAATGTTCGATCAGTATAAATATCAATATGATATCAATCGAAGATTGATCGAAAATTTCGATAATCGAATAGATGACATCGGTAACTCGCGACTCGTAAGAGATCTTCTTCAATGGTGCGTATGTGTTGTAATTTATTGAATTATGTCGAGGATATAATCTAAGCAATGTCGACGTTGAGAAACCTCTGAGGGCCAGTTAATCTGCATTTGTTCGTGTTGGCTGGAAGAGGATTTGAACGATAGAGTAAAAAAAAGGGTCATAGCAGATGTGGGTAGCAGGGATGTGTCGCTAGCACCCGCAACCTTCGTCAGAAGGAGTGAAAGAAGAGACGAGAAAATTTCACAGCCCACTTTTCCTGGCGTGTAATATCTGTCCCCAGGTGTAATCTCGAAATTGGATCAGTTATTGTCAACACCCAGCGATATTTGAGTAAAGAGATGGTATAAAAAATGACTGCGGCCTGGAGATGGTGCGGTGGAGATGAAAGTCGGGCGATGAGAGTAAAAAAAAATAAATAAATAAAAAAATAAAGAAGCACAAAAGAAGAAAGGGTGGAAAAAAAAGAGAGAATAAATGAGAAGAAGGAAAAAGAGATAAGACATTACGTTTGTAAAAGCATGTATGTACATGCGTGAGTTTTGTTGAAAGGTAGAATTATATTAAGTGTTTATGTTGGAATATATGAAAAGTATTTTCGTTTTTGTTTTTTTTGTTTTTTAATAAGAAGCGTTTTTAAGCCTGTGTAATATTTTGCATATGGTATCTTTCGATGATTCTATAACTCATGAATGTTTTTTGAGCGCTGGTGGTCAGGCTCTCCTCAAACTTGCATTTTAAAGAATCATAAACCACAACTAATGGTCGTCGACTTCTGGGAATTATTCCAAGGTTCAAGTCACCAACCGTAAAACATTTTTTGAGCAGTAAATCAGATTTTTTTTTTATTTCCCTACATTTCCCAATTTCTGCAAGAAGTTTTACCGGCTTTAAAACCTAGTTTAAAATAACGCCTCAAAATTAGCAGCATCGATATGATTACATGATTTGAAACAAGAGGTACAGATGAAATATATATATATATATATATATATATATATATATATAAAGTATATAATTGGTATATACGGAATGAATTCCAATAACCAACAATTACTATTCTTAAAAGAGTGCTCAATACAAAGTAGAGCAGATATAATTATTTTTTAAAAAAATTATAAATAAGATTTATAAGATCACTACAAAAATAGCCATTTTGTTTCAACATTCATCACTTGAGAAGACACAGAATGTTGAAAAAAAAAAATGGCTATTTTTGTAGTGATCTTATAACATACTTATGTTATAATTTTTATAAAAATAATTATATATATATATATATATATATATATATATATATCAATTTGTAAAACATCTACTTTGACATGTTTCGCTGATGAACCAAATAAAACTTACACTAGCGAAACAAAACGGGATTCACAATTAGCGTCTAAATGGCTTATTTTTTTATCATAACTGTATCGTTATAGAAATTAAATTTGAACTAATTTCAAACAGAAGTTTTCAAAATTCTCTTATATACTAACTACACCGTTTGATTTTCATCCAATTTTATGATATTGAGAACACTTTCCTATGAATCAATCAAATATTAAAACAATATATATATATATATATATATATATATATATATATATATATATATATATTGTTTTTCATAAAGTTCAGAGCAGATAACACCAGAAAGATTTTAGAGTTAGGTGAAAATAAGTGGATACAACGTTTAAAAACGCACTATCCAGACGGGCTTAATCACAAATTTAACAATATAGATAGTATTAATATATAACCCCACAAATCAGGACCTATCCACATTTCTCACCCACACAAGACAGACATGCTTACGGAGGTGTTGAGGCTTCACACTTATACACACACCCACACTAATATACCCACTTACACACATCATGCTCACTCACTCCCTAATGAGCCAAATGATAACACACACCCATTAATATACACGCTTACACACATCATACTCACTCACTCCCTAAGAACCAAATAACACACACATACGTTACAGAGACACATCCTCTTTCCAGGAACCAATAAAACTGTCAAAATGACCAAGGGAATTCAGAGAAGCATGAATCCATCCAGCTCTTATCTTAAATAACAACTTAAAAGAGACTGTTTGACCAACACAAAATTCATGTTAAAAAAATAAAAAAACAAATGAAAACTACAGACAAAAGTTCATTTTCTCCATCAAGACATTCATTTCTGTAGTTCACTGCTACCAGCAAGCAGAATTTTTTTTCTCCTGATGATGGCCATGTTGGCCGAAACTAGTCGAGGAATCTAAATGAAATAATAATAAAAACGAAAGAATATTAATATACAACCCAGTGTGTCTGAAGATTTTAATTTTTTAATATTTTTTATTGATCAATATATATATATATATATATATATATATATAAAGAAGAGAGAGAGAGGTGTGAGGGAGACATAGTTTTTATGTGAGTACATGAAATAAGTTTTGGAATAAAGATTCGTAAAGGACTAATGAAAATGCAAACAAACAACTTTTTTTATTTTATATTAATAAACAAAGCGCGCGTGGTGGGTGTGACTGAAAACGAATACGGGAGACAAAAATGTTGTATGGGTGGCGGTGATCACTGAGTGGGGAGTAGGAAAAGTAAAATAAAATTAGTTGTACCAGACGTTGTAGAAAATGAGGGACAAAACAAAAGGTAAGGGAGAAAAAAGAGAAGTGGTAACGAAAACAATAAAACCGAGTATAGTAAGGAAGACTAACGACAACAAAATTTAAATAACTATAAAAAAAACAAACCGTTTTAAATAGTTTGATGAAAAAAAAGGTAAAGAATAAAGAGGATCTTTTATGTGTGCTGCTGATTAAAATGGCCACAAGATGTAAAACAATTGGAAACTGAGGCAAAATGAGAGAAACAGAAACAATTGGATCACAGAGAAACATTCGGATCACAAATTTGTGCCACTTTTAAAGAGAGTTGCATAAGAAAAGGAGAAACTAGTATGGATGCTTAGTTCGAGTCTTCCATATTTGGTCTATGTAAGCAGTTTTCTTTTTCCTTATTAACCAATGTTCTATTTAACGGGAATCCACAGTAAATATGAAATTACGATCTGAAGCAGAGAGTGAGAGATAATTCAGTAAAAAGAAAATATAAAAGCTTTTGGATAACAGGAAGAAAAGATTATTAAAAATTCAAAAAGAATTAATCAAATAAATAGAAATTTAAGTGAAAAAGTAAAACTTCCATACAGTTTCGGATTCGGGCTGATTGATTATTCGTAAAGAGACATTGAACATGGCATGATCTGTCGAACACCCATCAATGACTGGATATTCGAATGATCCCAGTTTATTACCCAAGCATCTATATTACGATCTACATAGCTTTGTACAGCCCAAGATTAAATCGGTGTGATGCGAAAAAATGTAATCCTGGCTTTTACCTACTTATTTTAAGCCGATATTTGATACCCCCACCAACAAACGGTCAGTCTCAACAGCAAACACAGAAGAAACTATTTCCTTTAGACTTACACGATTTTTTACATGATTTATTAGTTTATATACCGTGTTTGTCAGTCTATACATTGCTTTTACCATCAGCATCTGCTTAAATGTTTAAATCGAGAATTGGAGGTGTCCTTCTTAACATAATACCACTGCATTAAAGGCACCTACCAAGCTACTTATTTGTTTATTGAGAATGATCGAGTAGTGAGGTTCGATCGTCTCCTCAGAACAATTACGACTGTCCGATCCTCACTGGATGCCCCATACTTTCGGCCTTGTGCCATCCGAGCTACGCTTGGAAAATCACGGCGTGGTGTAATGAGAATGATCAGCTCGAACTATTACGAATGTTTGTTCGATCCTCACTGGGTGTCCCTTTTTCGTCACGAACCACATCCATAAAATCACAGAATGATCAGCAAAAAGAAACAAATGTTTGTCAAGCTTTCTTATCTTTTTGTCACGAACTTTCCATCATTTTTCATTTTCTTTTTGTCTTTCCATCATTTTCATTTTCTTTTGTGTTCTCTCTCTCTCTTTCTTTCTCTCTCTCTCTCTCTCTCTCTCTCTCTTTCCATTGCAATTTCCCTTCTATCTCTTTTAATTGGCTTTTTCATTCTTTCTTCTTTTCCCTTTTAATTTCCTTTTTCTCTCGTTCATCTCACTCTACTTTTCCTCTCTAGTTTCCTAATACACTGTCTTTTCGCTCTCTCTCTCTCTCCCTTCCTTTCTCTCTCTCTCTCTCTCTGTCTGTTCTTCTACATTTTACTCTTCCATTTCTCCCTTTCCTTTTCTTTCCACTTCTTATGTTTCCTCCTATTCTTTCCTTTTTACTTTTCTTTCCTATATTTCCCTTGTTCCTCTTCTCAAATCGTTTTCAGTTCCTTTGCCCTCCCTTTCTCTTTTTTATGTCTCCTCCCTCTCTCTCTCTCTCTCACACACACACAGCTCTTCACTGTCCTTTTTTCTCTTGCAATCTTTCACATTGCTTTTCGTCTCTGTCTTTGTCTCTCCTTTTCGCTTTCTCTCTTCGTCCCCTCGTTTACTTTCTCTTGTTTTTCCATCAAGGTACCCTAATTAGTAAGTAAAAAAAAGTCCACTCAAGACACGAAGACATAAATTGTAAAATATTTACTCAGTCGAAAAATAAATGCAGCAAAAGCATTTCTCGTTTGTTTTCTGTTTCAAGTTCCATGTTTAATAGGTCTATTCCCTTCCATATTCAAAATAACTTGTTTCTCGATGAAAACACACTTTCTTTCTGTTTTTGTCGCCTCTCTACTTAGAAGGCGATTAAGTTTGTCACTACAAAAACAAACTTGCTTTGTTCGCCATTTTTATGCAAAAAAAAATCGATTATTTATAAATACGTCTCTCGTTTCTGTTATCAGTTTTAGACAAAACTTGTTTTCTAATAAATTTATTTTTAACAATATGGCGGAGATTTATAAATAGAACTTTTCTTGAAGTTGTTAATCTCAAAACTATTCCCATTCAAGCTATCACGTGATGAATACACGTTACATGCCAGACAAAATGAACTCTGATACAAGATTAATATAATCGATGATAACAGAACTCACGACCAACGTCCTGCAAAACTAACACAAGTGATATAAAATTACTAAGCCTAGTTTAATACAGAACACCAGTTTAAACGGGAAGAAATAGACGATAGGAAGATTGTATAGTGCCAATCTTCTAAGTAGAAAGGATATGCTTGCTTTGAAAATCTTTTTACTTGGGTTCAAACTGTAATCACCGGGCACGTAGGAAATATGAAAGTATTTCAGCTACCAGAACATTCTTCATTATTTTTTTAAAATTTGAATAGTCATTATTTTACTTGTTATTTCAATTCGTGCCTATTACCCGCAGCCCCCAGTTTTCGAATAATTATGGTACGATTATACTTCACACTTTCTGAAACTCTTGGGCGATATCCTTGTAGTTTTATTCGTTGTCGTTCAAGAACAGTTTAATTTCTTTGTTAAATAATCGTTAATCAGTTCTTTAATTCATTTGAAGCCTTCTTTCTTCTTGTTAATTCTTCAATTCAACTTAAACGTGCGAAGGAGAAAAAAGGAATATCAACATTAATTTACTCCTGTCACTGTGAGTTATCCACGCGAAACAACCACGGTATGTATGGGGTTTTGTCTTTGTGATTAAAATACACAAATTCAAGCTCGAATACGTTAACAATCGCCCAAATCCATCGTCAATCTAGTAACAAAAGAAGTGTTCCAATCTGTTTTATTATCCAGCAATATATAGTGTAAAAGTTACTAAAGAAATACATCAAAACCTTAATTAAAACTCTAATTACATAAATTTAATGATTCCATTGACAGTAACACTTCAAATTCTGGAGCGACGGTGAAATAGAATATTGATGATACAGTGTAACCCGGATATAAGAAACCCGGATATAAGACAGATTTTCTCTGGTCCCAAATTAGAGCCTGTGTTAATGTATATAAAATAGATCAAACCCGGATATAAGAGACTTCTTCTCCGGTCCCGACAACTCTCTTATATCCGGGTTACACTGTAGTTATACTGAAGCGCCATCAGCATTTTTAAACTTTTTGTTTAAAATAATTATTCTAGTGAAATAATAATACATAAAAATATGTAATAATTTAAAAAAAAAAAACAAAGGTATCATTATTTTACGGGTATCAATGTTTGTGGAGGAGGGGAGAAATAAAAAGCCGGTAATTTTCTGACATTTTTAACCATTCACTTCTTAGAATTTTAACAGTTTTTTTTTTTGTTTTTTTTATTATATTTTCATTCAACAGCGAACAGCATATTTATTGAAAAATCGGCTAGGCCCGGAAATGACAATGGATTAACGTCGACACGAAAACAATCACATGAGATTAACGCGATAATACAATCACGTGACGTTCTGAGAGTCAGAGCCACAAGTTTCCAATGTATAACGGGGCCGCGGAGTGGATATTGTCATAGGATAAGTAAGTATTTATTTTAAGTGTCGCTTCATAATCTAACTCACCAATGCTATAAAAAGTCCTAACAAGAGTTTTTGTTTTTTTCTTACTGATATACATACATTCTATGTATACGTTCCACTCTTGGTAAAAAGCCAGCATTTGAATACTGGTTTTAGTTGTCGGTCTACCAATTTGAAAGATGAAGGCAGCACAATCTTCTTAATACTTTTTCCATACATTAGGATTTGTTCAAAACTAAATTGAGCTGAGTAAATATCTATATAAAGACACCAGAAATCAAAATTAATCTGATTGTTCTCACGCTTTAAGTACCGTTATCTCATTACATCGAAAGCATTTGAGTTAATATATTAAGTTTTACATGAGGTTATTTTTATTTATAAAGTCTTTTAGCAATGTTGGATTTAAGATCTGTAGAAGAACTTATCAATTCCCTAGATATGAAACTGTTCCCAATTCAAAGTTCATGTCCTAGTATCATGACAAGTAGATTTATTCCTCTGAAAAGGCATCAGCAAATATCACTTATATTGCAATCCTTACACTTTCTGTCATCTTCATCTTATATACTCTCACTTCGTTCATTTTTGAAAGTTTATACTGGTGCCATTTGTCTGTACGGTCGAAATCATTCGTACAGTTTTCCAGAATATGTCGTTTCTTCTTAAAATCCTTTTTAACTCGTTTCAATTTATTAATGAAATTCTAAATTTGTTCCGAAAGGACGCTGATCTAATTTTAAAGCAAGCTTTTTGTTCTGTTGCTCTCCGCTTTCAACAGACGATTTGATTAAACCAAAAGTAAATCTTCCGCCACTGGCTACTCAGATAGATAAAACTTATATTCGTTAAATTCAAGTTTTGTTTTTGCTATCTTATGATTGTTATTCGAAAGTTGAAAATATCAGATGGTTAATAAGAAGTAGGTTTTTTCAATTAAAAATCTGGCGCTATCACACTTTCGCACCCCCCACCCCAGTGCGTATTGTAACCAAGTCAGAATTGGCGTTAGTCATTCTAGTTGTTCAATGATGGAGACACGATGAAAAATGACTCGCTTAAATATTCTTCCAAGCACATAACGAAAGTAGAATAATATAGCAACAATAACATTATATGAAAATCATATTAAGAACAAAAACGTCATATAAATAATTTCAATATTAACGATACATAAAAGATTGGACGCCTTAGAGCAAATCGTGGGGCTGCGAAAGTTTAATAGCGCTGAAAATCTTTTCATATATTTTCCCGTGGATCGCGGAATATTCAGCTCAAAATTTCTTTCGAGATGACTCCATCTGATGTTTTTGTAATATTGGATATCAAGAAGATTTTCATTAGAAAAGATGGAGTATGTCGTCATGTGTAGTTGTGAAGGGGGGGACACATTTATTAAAAATTATCTTCTGACATGAGCAACGAGCATTTCTTGAATAGTCGTCGTTTGCATCCATGTCCTTTTTGCTAAAGAGATAAAATTCGTAGGAAACATAATATCTTGTACAAGCCGTTGAGAAGTGTATCTATGTAATCGTTACCAAGTATAACACCGTCAGATTGGAACCGGAGCAAATGAGTGGGAGAATAGTGTGTTTGGCGTAACACACTCTTCAAGGGAGAGCTATCGGAGCTATGACAATGAACGTAATTAAAAAAAAAAAAAGCCAAGAATAAGATAAACACAACTGCTGTAGGGCGTAGTCGGTATAGAAATAGAAATAGACACAAAAAAGAACCCCCCACCCCCAAAAAATAAATAAAATTACTGTGCATACGGATTAAAAAGAAAAGGTAGATACGAAAGGATAATAGTGACGAGTTATCCTCACGGCTCGAAATCTCACTTTTTATGATCTCGAACTTGAGTCTTTCGACTCCAGTGGTCAATAAACACGTGAGTCAATTATGTTCCATGCATGATACACGCTTAGGCGATCATGTATCTTTCGGTACATGACTGACGAGGTATATTTTTCCCGCTGCCATTTCTTTCTCCAGTAGACTAATTGCCATCCAAGGCTATAGAACCCGGTCTCTCCTGCTATTTACCCATAGCTGGGAGAAGATGATTCATATCTTTCTCAAGCGTATTAGCACATAAGTGAATGTAATGGATCTGACTGGAATTCGAACTCGGCTCTCTGATTTCTCAATACGAGCCGCTATCCATTACTGTATCGTGCCTCCCAATAAAAACGAGACTGTCTAAATTTCAAGGCAAAATCCTTTTGTTTCTCCATTAATTCATTAAAATTATTTTTCTTGAAAACCTACGTCAAATAATTTTGACAATATTTTTAACTAGCAATGGATCAATCAGAATATAAGAAATTCCAAATAAAATCTTTTGCACGTAGGTTAGTGTCGTGTCTCGATTAGCTAAGCCGAGATGTATTGCACTGAGAAATATCTATTTGGCCAATTATCTGTTTGTCAAAATAGTATCATGTGTATATGGTAGGGAAAAGCGCAAAAAGAAAGATTAATATCTGCAAGGTTAGCAGTAGACAGAATTAAATCTACAATTGAAGTTCGTGCTGGAGTAAAGCCAACCATATGAATTAACTTTAAATAATTTAGCACGAGAACTTACAACAATATCGACAGACCAGAGTTATTTATTTTATTATTTATACATAAAAAAAACTCGTTTAAATTAATAATTAACAACTGAACTTTAGTAATTGAGTTAAATTAGTTTACATTGCATTCTTTAAAAATGTTATCCATACGACTAAAGAAACTTACATCTGTGATTTTATTGCTAGTTTCATCTTGATTTACCTCCAGCCAAATCCCTCTATACAAGGTTCAATCAACAAAACAAAAAATTATTTAAAAGAATTTTTCACATTTCCTTAGTGCAGATGATATTCTAGGAACTTACAGGGATTTTTTTTTTTTTTTTTTTTACAATTTAAAGAAAAAATCTGTTTGGGGCTTCTTTATCGGGGTAAGCCTGCGAGAGACCCCCCCACACACACACACACACACTTAAAAATAGCGTACCCGAGTCACCCACATTTAGCGTGAGGGTGGGGGGATCGTAAAGGTCAACCTCACCCGAGTGCAATGGAAGGGCCTCACTCTAGGAGAATTTGTTTCGAATTTTAGTAAATACAGTGTAACCCGGATATAAGAGATATTTTCTCTGGTCCCAAAGTGTTCCCATACTTACCTAAACAAAATAGACCAAACCCGGATATAAGAGAAACCCGGATATAAGAGACTTCTTCTCTGGTCCCGACAACTCTCTTACATCCGGGTTACACTGTATAAATTCTTTTTTTATTTTGGAGTCAATTAATATTTTGTTTTTGCTTTACGGCACAGACCTCAATGGGTTATTTAATGCCGACAACATTTTTATTGCTGATAATATTTTTATCTTTTATTTTTTAAAATTTATTGCTGCCATTATAATGTACAGCTGGTAATAATTTTTCTTCAAAACTTTTTTGCTAATAATAATATCTTACAAAATATTTCTGGTATTAAAGCCTATTTTTACACTTTCATAGTGTTTGACCCCAGCTTGGGGTTAACTATTTACCAATAACTCGGACCCTAACAGGTGCTACCACCCCGGGTCAGGGTGGACCTGAGAACAACATCAATTAAGTGGTGGTTCCACGCTCCTCAAAATCTCCTGATCAGAGGCCTTGCTGTTGGACGTAGTTTATCGTCTTACCCAGGACGCGGAAGTAGTTTATCGTCTTACCCAGGACGCGGAAGTAGTTTATGGTCATACCCAGGACTTAATATTTTGTGGTGAATTAACAGAAAATATATTAAATAAATCTTCATTGTCGTTTTTTTTTTTCTTTGTAAACTGTTACAGATGTTAAGATTAGCTTAATCTGACACGAGGTTGCAAGAGTGAAAATCGAATTCACTATACAATATTAATGGTTTGCTCGCTAATTATTACTTCACCACGGGGATCTTTCAGATATTTCACTAAGTGTAAGTTAGTATTGGGGGTGTGGAGTATCGAAAACATTACAGAACTCTAATACTTTAATTATTACACAACGGCAAAACACCTTAAGAGATTTTCTAGGCAGAGTTTAGTCTTGTACAGTATAGCACTTGTAGAGCAGGGCACTCTGTGAGGATCGAACTCTCTATATTGGCAAGTAGTCTAGCTCCCGCCAAACTATTAATGATTTCATATTTATATAACTGAAACAAACCAAGCGATTGGTAAAACGTCAGAGAACAAGCCTAAGCTTGCGCCCCCTCAAAAAAAAAAAAATAATAATAAAGAAGTGAAAGAAAAACCCAAGAAGAAAAAACGGAGCAGTAACAAAGCAAACAGTACTTAAATGCTCGTTTTTTGTCAACTGACGATCATATATCGTGAAACTCGGCTACAATTTGAGTGCTATTTGTCTCTTTTAGTGTGTGTGTATGTGTACAGGTAACAGATCCGTTGGTATACAATCAGGGTGGATCCTAATAACATCAAACATTAAAAGTGATTCGCAAAAAGAGCTCGTTGTATTTATTATAACAGAGCATATATATATGAGAGATAGAGCATTTGTTTACTAATATATGCATCTATTGATTACAAAGAGAGAATGAAATATTTTCTATTTCCATTGGCATGCCTTGCTGATAAAAGTGCTATTCGTCCGACATAATTTTTATTAAGTAATACTTGTACGACATTACATACGTGAGACTCTCAACCATGTAATCCCAGATACGCATGTTAATGCTAATTCCGTTGACTACATGTAGAATAATTATAAAAGAAAATTCCAAACTTTTCTAGAGGGATTGTGTCATCATCTCATTTCAATTAATTTATGTGGTGGCAGTAATATATCCAGACACAATGTTGCTTTGACAGTTTCTTACTTCTATGCACTTCTTTATTTATGTAATGTTTTTGAATTCATAGATATTAGGGAAGACAAGAAAGACAATAACAGGCCCGCAATTTTATGCTGTTGCTTTTTAAGTTTGTAATTTAAGTCGGTTTTCTCTTGTGCTTTTTTTTATTTCATATTTAAACTCGTTTTACCCTCAGTCGGTTGCTTTACTTCTCAAACTTTATTAACTTTTTTAATTAGGCGCTTAACTTCATGTGATGGAGAAAAAATCACTGGGGTAGTGAGTTCTATCCTCACAAAATGACCTTTCGCCAGACTAAATTTGACACAATCTAACATAACATAATGAGTGAAAAGTTCGTCTCTGTGCAGGTGTAGTAAGTTCGATCTCCAGTGGGTGCTCTTATCTAGTTCGTTTTTCAGACGAATTGGTTTCTGTAAATTCTTTCTGGCCACTCTGCGGAAAGATTTTGTACTAAACTAAGCGTAATAATAATCGAATTCATTTTTTTTTTATTTTGTTATCTTTGCGTGAATTTCTTCCGATTTCCATATCTTTTTTTTTATATATCTTCATTATTTTTGTGCCAAATTTTAATTTAATTCTTGGCACCACCGAATTATCATTAAATCGTGCCGCCCCCTCTTCTAGTAACAAAAAAACAAAGATGCTATCACCATACGCAAAAAAAAAAAAACACAATTATATTATTTGGCATCTTTTTTTCTTTCTTTTTCTTTACTTAAAGCCATTTCCTTTCAGGATGTAGGCGATCATGACTCTCCACAGTTTCTTATTCTTTATCTGTGAATACTTCAGACTTCTTGGGTAAGATGAAATGGTTTCCCGTTGCCTTCTCCACGGTGCGGAATTCAGTTTTCTTTTTATTGTATTGGTAACCATCTAAGGCCCGAGAGCATCTACACTGCTCTTTAACCCATATCTGGAGTAATAAAAGATTAATTGATATCTTCCCAAAGGCATTATTGCGAAAAGTAAGACTGTCGGAATTTAAACTCGGCTCACCGATAATCTACACTATTCGTATATTCTCTACAGTTTAAAAATATAGTATCCACCCTTACCGTCTGCAAGAAGTCTTTTTGCTTTGACATATCAGAAATTCTTATTCTTTAATTATTTGGTCCCCAATACGTTCTTTTTCATTCATCTGGAATAAAACTTTTAATCTCTTAGCGTTTCGTTATTTGCTTTACCCTTTTTAAGCTGAGTCTACCCGCTAGTGCTTATATTGATCGAGTCTATCAACATCAACGCTCTCCTCTAGCCTTTTTAATTTTCTTCCTTTCTCTTCCATTTTTTTTCACTCATTTTTTTCCATCTGTTTCGTTTGTTAAGGAAATATACTTGTTTGTTTTTCTCAACAGTTGCTTACTAATCTGCTACTTTTCGTTTTGTATTACAATATCTGTCGATGACTTAATATACAGATAAGAATCAATGCTATGTTAATGTTGATAATATTCATTATGGCAATCCATTTATTCAGGGCATTAATGTTAAGTTCAATTACACAGTGCGATGTTGTCGATAGGTTATCAACTGCCGACACCAGAATCATTTTAACTCTAATTGCTGGCACCTTTTAATAGATTCTTGATTTAAAAATAAAACTCTAGAGAATAGACATCACACATAAGAATGCACGCACATATTTTTATTGATTTTTTTTTTTTCAAACCGATAAGAGATATAAAAGAAATCACTACGTTTATAAGGGAAGAGAAATGGCTAGCGTTTATAAGGGAAGAGAAATGGCTAGCGTTTACAAGGGAATAGAAATGGCTAACGTTTATGAGGGAATAGAAATGGCTAACGTTTATGAGGGAATAGAAATGGCTACGTTTATAAGGGAAGAGAAATGGCTAACGTTTATAAGGGAAAAGAAATATCTGTCTGAGATAGAACGTTTATAGATAGTGTGAACATAACAATCAACAGTGCATTTATGACAGTTTCATGACCCAATGCGATCTTACTCTGAATTAAGGCATGAAACTAACTTTTAGGTAATTGTTCGGTTAAATTGGTTCCTCGAAGTCATCATGACATGCCAAGGACAAAACTTTTGATGAGATATCTATGGGGAAAGTGTATGTGGAGAAATAGACTTGTCAAAAATATTCATACTATTATATAAATTCTAAAGTATGGTTCTATAAAGCTGTCAACCCATTCTATTTTAGATTGCCTAATCTCCAATCCTTTAACTATTCCTCCTCGAACTCTTTCATCAGCGTTACTTCCGTAACATTCTCAAAGTGCACTCGAATGAAGTACTCAAGTATCAACCATGAAAGTGACTCCTTAAAACGCACACCACACACCCACCCCCGTATCTACAGTATCAACTACTACAATTGGGTATTTGACAGGCTTTTTTAATACTACAGACTTTCCACGCGACGGCCCTCACTGAATCAGTCCGCATGATAAGACGGAAGAAGGGAAGCAAAGCTGTAAATTTGGCGCGCTTTTCAGCCACCAATCATGCCCTTACCGACTGCGGAAAAAATATTACGTGTGTGTCTTACCATTCACTAGCGACAGATACTCGAGCCCTATTCCAGAATCCTCGTTCGTGTGGCATAGCTCTGATATATATATATATATATATATATATATATATATATATATATATATATATATATATATAATGCACTAAATGCTACCAAAACCGTCTTGAATTACTCGCGCGAACTGAATATCATTCGTTATTTGCCTATGTGCCGACAAGAGATAACTTTGAGGGAAAGTGTGTAAAGTAGGTATTGTAATTGTTGTTTTATGATAATTCTTCCATGTTTTTGATATATATATATAAAATATCAATGCATGCGCGTAGCCGAGTGGTTACAACGTTCGCTTTCTGGCCATGTGACCTGAGTTCGAATCTCACCAATTTGTCAGGAAGGAGACTTCCTGATGGTACCGAGGTCGATCTTTGGAATGTGCCTGAAAAACATACCCCGGGTTGAGCCAAGCCTTGTGAGTGGAATTGGGTAGACGGTACCTTAAGGACAATTGTTGATCACGATAGATAACACACTCTCTCCCATAAACTAAGGTCTGCTCAGCATAGTTGGGCTCTGTGGGTGTTGAGCAAACACAAATGTGACTGAGCGAGCGTCTGCAATAGTGCTAGTAATACGAGTGACCAGCTATTATATATATATATATATATATATATATATATATATATGTATGTATGTGTATTTTCGCTACAACTGTAATCATCACATTTCCCACGACGATGACCTCAAATACCTTTTTTTATATATTTAGCTTCACAGTAAGGTCTTGTTTAAAAAAAACATGTCTGGAAAATAAATATTAGAGTAAAGCTTGTTAACCATTGCTTTATAGCAGCAGCAGCGACATCAACAACAATATATACACTTAAATGTATCTGTTGTTCAAAATAACTTTATTTGATTCCAGCAAATATATCAAAGTTTCAAGCAGTCTAGTAAGAAAAAAAATCACGTTTATTTTATTATGCCCATTATGTTGGTTGATGCTAAAAGTTTATTTTATCATCACTCGAGACATAAACCTATCATTTCTTCTTTTCACCGACAAGCTCTATCCAACGGTTTCCGTAGTCACTGAGCAGGTAATCATTTCGTAATGGCTCTATTTTCAGATCATAATCCAATATCTGCAAGATTTTTTATACGTTTTTTTTTTTTTGTTTTTTTGTTTTTTGTTTTTTGTTTGTTTTGTTTTGTTTTTTTTTTTTTTTTTTGTTTTGTTTTGTTTTTGCACAATACTCCCAATGATCACTGATCGACCTGGATAAAACGATAAACTACGTCCAACAGCAAGGCCTCTGATCAGGCGGTTTTGAGGAGCGTGGAACCACCTCTTAATCGCTGGTGTTCCCAGGTCTACCCTTACCCGGGGTGGAAGCACCTGTTAGGGTCCCAGCTATGGACAAATAGTTAACACCGAAACTGAGGTAAAAAGCATTATAAAAGTGTAAAAAAAAAAAGTTTTAATACCAGAAATACTTTGTAAAATTTATTACTAGAAATAAATTTTTAAAGAAAGAAATAAATATTACCAGCAATCTATTTTTGAAAAAAAAATAAATATCACCAGAAACAGATTTTTGACAAAACAAAATATTACCAGGAGAAAAACGTTGTTGACATTAAATATCCCATTGAGGTTGATATGCCGTAAAATACAACAAACCAAACCAAACCAAACCAATGATCACTAACTCTGCAACTATTTTTTTGCTATTATTTCCAAGACCTTCAGAATTTCATAGTTTAAATCATTGTAGTTGCCGACCGTTTCTTTTTTAATCTGGTTGATTCTACTCTAAAATTGTCATTGTCTATCGGGATATCCCACAGGATTTTCACTTTGCTATTCTCCAACACTTTCTTTTCCTTTGTGGCAACATGTTCGTAATACTTATCACTACGTTTAAACCTTTAATTTTTTTACAAAATTTCCAATGAATAATGGCAACTTTATCATGCCTTCATTTGTTATACTCATCCTAAGCCATGCACCTACATTCTGACACAATATAGCTGATAGTCACCTCTTACTCTGACTACATCAACATTCACCTTTACTCAGTGTGTCCGCAATGCCTGATCCCAAGTTGCCATTAGTAATAATATTATAATAATTTTATTTTTACTGCTGTTATAATATGCTCGTACAAGCTGCTTGATAGCTGGTGACTGACTGCAATTTCCCCACACAAACTCAGTACAACTGTGGTCAGGACAGTTTTTTTATTATTATTGCAATTGATTTGATCGTTATTAAGAAAACCTTAATCGGGCACAAACCTAATGTAGGTGAACTGAAGCTAAGGAAATTGGGTTTCACTTTGTTTTTAACCAGGGCGAAATTGTATAAATTTTAAAGCGATCATTTCAAATTCTAACGTTTCACTGAAGCTCGGATGCCAAATACAAATGTCAGTAAAGATTGTATAGTTTTTTTTTTAATAATAAAAACAGTTGCATTGCTATTCTCATAGCAAAAGCTCAAAACTTCCAGGGATTTCAAAACTAAGCTCAGAAAAAATTTATTCTTGTAATAATTTGAATTACGCTTCCTAAACTCTTTAGAGGTAACATTTAAGTAATTGAGTTTTATTTTGCTTCTTTTTTTTTTTTTCTTCTTTTTTTTCTCATTTTTATTAACACTGGAAGTATCACAACGTAAAAATATAGTCGGTTATATGCAGTTACAATTTCATAATACTTTTTTTTGTGCATTTTTCCTCCCACCTGATATATAAATTGGGGCATAAATTCTTAAGTGTGCCTCTCGTTTACTTATATAAATACATAAGACGGATATGAATAAAACCGGCGAAAGAGAATATTATTCATAGATTTAAATAGATTTGTGATGTACACGAACTGAGAAATAGGTAGGGAATCACACACTGACTTAAGTGGAGATAATAGTCTTCAAATCATATATTTACTTTCTCTATCATTTTTCACAATTTTCCAAACGATATATATTTCGTGTCCTGAGATGGAAAACCCAACAACTAAACATTCTGTCAATCAGTTCTCCGCCAATTACAAGGTTGACCGTGAAAAGTAGGTGTGTTTTTTTTGTGTTTTTTTTTTGTTTTGTATTTATTTTTTTTTGTTGTTGTTGTTGTTTTGTTTTTTGTTTTTTTTAATATCTGAGCTTTTTTTTATCCTTAATGGATTGTGGTTAACAAAGTTCACCAACTCTGTACTGAGAACAGGAAAAAAGAATGAGTGGCCTCCAGTCCTATGTTCTGCTGCCACACCCAGGGACAAAGGAATCTTTTTATGTTAAAAATGGAAGTGATATCAATTGCACCCGACTGACACATTCAGCAAATTTGTAATCAGGAGTTTTCATTTCTTTTTTTTTTTTTGTTGTTGGTGGGGATGTGTTTTTAATCTGTTTCCTTCCTTAATTGTTTTTAGCTTTTCCTTCGATACGATTTTCTCAAATTCTATCATACAGTATTTTATTTTTTAAAATTAATCTTTTTAAAGCTAAGTATATCAAACATTAATTTTAAAAAATCTAACATTAATAATATTCCTTATTTTTATTAATAGGATTGAATAAAAAATAACAAGGTCGTGGTTGTCAGTTAAATAAAATCTAGACAACTTTCATGAAAGGGGGAACATTTTTTTTACAAAGACATGTAACAAAAAATGATTCTTATTAAAATGATATCTTGTCAAATAAATTCATTTTACACAAAAATATGAAGAATAAAACATATAATTTCCATATGAAATGAGAACGAATCGAATATAAATTCGAACGTTCGTATCATTAATTTAAAAAAGAGGGCTCAATCCAATCCGATAGTAGATCAATATTCTTTATTATAGGATATTACATTCAAACATGTAGAAAAACGTTACACAGTTTTTCGCGTAGCGTTTTTCTACATGTTTGAATGTAATATGCTATAATAAAGTATGTATGTATGTGCGTCCTTGATGATAAGCAAAATGTCTGAAAAATTAATCATAGTTTAGTGAAAAATGGAAATCAGAATATTAATATTTTCCATAACATTTAAGTGTTGTATTTGTATCTTTAGTTTCGAGAAATGTTCAGGTGACTGATTCAGAAAAATGACTTCAACTCACTTCATAAAATCTTTAAAATACAGGATTATTGAAATGCATATCGTTAGAGAGACCATCTTTAAACGGATTCTGTGCCTTTGAAACTATGAACGTAATCACTATTGAAAGTAACTGTTTAAAATTTTATAATGAACATTTTTCTTTTTTTTTTTTTTTTTTTTCGATAAATTTTTCAGTATTTCAAAGTTCAGTATTTCAAAAATGTTATTTTTATTACCGTTTGTACAAAATTTCTGAATAATTGAAGTTTATTAGAAATACCTTACTGATAAATTTACTTAGTCTGAAAGAAATGTTTGTGTTAATGACCCACACCATTTGGCACTATTGATGCAGTTATAATTTTATTTTTCTCTTTTTGATCTGCCAATCTCTCTTCCTCCCATCATAAACACACACACACATATCTATCTATATATATATATATATATATATATATATATATATATATGACCGATTAAATATGTCAATCAATGTCTGATCCTTACCCCCACCTTCCTCAATATTAAGTATTATAATAAAAAGAAATCTATAAAAATAAATTTTAAAACTCTCCCTTCCCTCTCTAAACTAGACCATGTATCTCATACCATTCCTCACCACCTTCTATGTCAACTTATATAAGCTTAATACTGCCCGTCAAAAGTGTAAATTTTAAATTTATTTTTCATTTCACCTTTCGAAAGTGAAGTTTGAAGATTCAGAAAAAATAAAATTCTCTGAAATAAATTATTACAAACGGAGCTTTAAAATGGTCTGTTTTTCTTTAAATTCATATATATATATATATATATGGGTGTAAAAAAAAAAAAAAAAAAATTACCTGTGCCTAGGCTCATACTTATAATTGAGCGTGATAAATGAACAGAGAAACGCATATGTATAAATGATCAGATATTTAAAGAATGGGGCAAACAGATACATAAGAGTTAGATAAATACATATATTTCAAATGAGCAAATATTGATAGATATTTAAGTAATAATATAAAAGTTTTTTCAAATTCTTTTTTTTCTTCAGGTCAACTGTTTTGATATCGGAAAAGAGAAATTGCGCATTGATTTCTTTGTTGCTAAAATGAAACGAAAAATAATAAAAAATAAAGATCATATCGTTTCGAGATTTTTTTTCTTTATATTATTATTGCTCTTAAAAAAAAATAAATCTTTAGCTGAATTAACCTTTCACTGCTAATAAAAAGCAAAACGGAAGAAAACATTTAATCAAAAAATTAATAATTATCAAAGTTATTAACAACGTACAAATTGTCTCGCAAAGTACATATCAATCTATTTATTAATAGATTTTTATGTTCTCTAACCTGACAAATGAACCAAATTTGTTTTACAAAGACCAATGACGTCCTAAAGCACAATACGTATCACACGAAAAATATTTTCCACTTTGTCATAGATTTTCCCAAGGTTGTTCTCTCTATATAATACCACATATTAAAAATTAGTTTATTATAATTGGTTTCACTTATACATCTTTATTTTAACTATACTCTATTATGATTTTCTCGTTTTATATATATATATATATATATATATATATATATATATATATATATATATAATTCCTCCTTTACATATAAAGAGGACTGACAAGGTAGTGCAATTAAGTTTTTATTTAATTTTTCTTGTATTCATACAAGTGTTTTCTTTTCTAGACACAGTGTGTAAAAACTGTCAGAAAGTTCTGCATTTCCGAGCTCTTTCGGCTATACATCAAAAGTATAGGCAAAAGCGCTCGGACATGCAGGACTTTTGAACAGTTTTTACACAATTAGTGTCCGGAATGGAAACACTATCGCAGTACCTTGTCAGTTGTCTTTAACGACACACACACACACACACACACACACACACTATATATATATATATATATATATATATATATATATATATATATAATGTGTGTGAGCAAGAACTTCAACTTTTGACTGTGCAAAGCTCTTATTTTTCTTACTTTATATTTTTTTAAACTTAGAATCCTGATTATTATATAATAAAAGTTACCTGACACATGACCAATGAAATTATGTGATACCCTCCTCATTATCGGCTAGTGATTGTCATGATAATGGCGAAATACAATTCCGGATATTTTTCTTACTGGTTAAAATATGAGCGTATCATTTTAATACATTGTCCCCAACAACAATAAAAAAATTATGAATCTAAACGGCGTTTAATAAGGTTTGATGAATTGAATATATTTACAACTGTCTAGAATAATCACCATTTTTATTCCATATATTTGTAAATAAATATGCACATAAAATACAAAGATGTTTTTTTATGAGATTTTTTATTACCATTTTACACTAGAAAGAGTACGTTCGAAAAAGAAATAATATCGCTAAAAATGAATTGAATTTTATAAACATTACTATGAAGTTACTTCTAATTAAGGGACAAATTATCAATTTAATTAATCGCCCATTAGAAGTGTTGTTGATTTTCTAAATTTCAAATTAAACAATTACTTTTTTTAAAGAACTGAAATATTTTAAACTTCCTCCAAACATTTTTTGATTTTTGTGTGTGTACGTGTGTCTGTGTAGCCTCCATCTACCTTGTTGCTGATTATTTCAAGAGTTGACTTGATTTGACGGTTTGAATAATGTTAAGCCACTCTCTAATCTCCTCTCTGCCTTTTCTTTCAGGGTTTAAGCTTTCGAAGAGTGAGTCATACTTAAGCGGGGTGGAGATCTGTACCTACACGGATGCATTAATAACATTCTTTATAAGCAATCATAAAATAAGAGTTAAACTATGAAATCAAATTTTCTAAAAAAAAAAAAAAAAAAATTCTCTCTCTTTATATATATATATATATATATATATATATATATATATATATATATATATATATATATATATATCTTTACCTCTCTCTCTCTCTATATATATATATATATATATATATATATATATATATATATATATATATATATATTATATATAGCACGTTATATATAATCATTCTCTCTTTTTTCTATTGTTTGTTTTTGCGTTCCGTTTTGTTTGTTTTTGCTTTTGTTTTATTCTTTTTGTGCATATATATATATATATATATATATATATATAGTGGAGTTTTTCAGCACTGTTTCATATGTAGATGCACACACATGTGCGTGTGTATTTATAAAAGGACAAATAGGAAATATGTGTGTGTTTGTGTGTGAGATAGTGATTTTGTTGAAATAAAATTCATCACTAGAACACGTCAAAATGGATTTAAATTTGTTTTATAGATGAGAGAAAGATTAGAATTTTTACTAATGCATGTGCCTTTAAGCGAAGGTTAGTTTTTAGCGCATGCCCATAAGTATGTTGAGTTTTTTGTCTGTGACACCACGGTAAGACTTCCACGTAGAAGTCGATGAGAATTTATACTAATAAATGAATAATATGCAAATTTTCGAATAAAAAATTTTTTGGTAAATGACTTACAAAAGGCTCAACAGCGATTAATCAAATATATTTTACACAATTTTCATTGTAAAAGTAAAATCATATATTCATTGTTGTGTACTAAATAAAAATGAAGCAAGTATAAAGCAATATTTTTAATTTTATAATTTTAAAAATTCATTTGCTTTCTTATACTTGTGAATCTTTACATGCAGATTTATATATCAACTTTGTACGAAGACTTTCCTGTCAAATTATTGGTACAGATTTTATTTTCTTTACGCTATCTAATAATTTTTTTTTTTTTTTTTTTTTTTAATTATGGGTGCCTTTAAGCATATAAGTTATTGGAAAATGCATTAAGCCTTGATAGATGAAGAAAAATAGATAAATGTAAGCGCTGGCATTTTGTTTTTCAAAATTTTTAAAACAAGAACTTAATTTCATGAGGAATAAGTTTCAAAACTGATTTTAAAACTGTGTGTGTGTGCGCGCGCGCACGGCCTTTAAAAAATATACATCTCCAGAGTACGCACACATTCCTGAGAAAAAGGCAAAAGTATGCAAAGTAAAAATAAGAGGATTTCAAACTACGATTTGGGATAAAAAAAAAAAAGTAGGGCATTTTCTTTTGAAAGATCGAAGCAACAAAACATTCATCGATTTAACACCGAGCTAAACTTTACAAATATTTCTTTAGTTATTGGAAGCAGGTCGAATCTCTTTCAAGATATTCTTCAGAGGCCTTCAGTATCTTTTGATCATTAAAAATTATTTCTGATAATAGCAATCTATTCTAAACACACAGATCCAAACGTATCACTATTTAGAAAATATAGATAGATATAAAATCAGCTTGACCATGAATACACACAAAATCTAAGCAACTCAAAATGCAATAAATTATCTGCATCCATAGAGAACATACGTTTTAAAACATTTATATCGCAACTTTTTCAAATGAACTTCCATTTCAGAATAATGCAGATTTACCTGAAAACCTTTTTTTTTTTTTTTTTCTGCGGTTGCTTTGCTAATTGAGGAAAATTTGAAATCGGCAAGTAAAGAATTTACGGAAGGAATATAACTGTAAGCACTGTTATTTAATAATTGAACAAATAATTTTCCTCTGTATTTACTAATTCTATTTTGTAAAAAGCTTTTATATTAATAAGCATTTGTTTATTTTGCATACGTGTTTATATGGATAGATGGGAACAAAATCAGTGGACACACACACACACACACGATTGTATATCAAACAGTTTTGGAAAACAAACCAGAAATAATTTAATTTAGGAACGCATATGCAATTCAGTAGATTACTTTTTTATTTTTTCGAATGTGAGAGAGTAAATACAAAGAAAATTAAATTACATTTTTCCGGGAGATTTTATATATATATATATATATATATATATATATATATATATATATATATATATGAGATAGATAGATATATCCATCCAATAGTTTGGGATGAGGGTGATAGATAGTTTTGGGGTCTTGTTCAAAGCTGTCTGTGGAAGTAACTGCATAATGACATGAACAAGTGCTTATTCGCCTGATCTTTTCAGAGTCAGCTATCGTGTACTATCAGTGATGATACATTTTTATCAAGATATTTCATAATCCGACAGAATATAGGAAGTAATAGATTCATGCCTTTCTAATTAAACCACATCCTCTGCCTGTGTGCGTGCGCGCAATATATATATATATATATATATATATATATATATATATATATATATATATATATATATATATTGAGTGATAGCAATACCTATGTATATATTTGCCTCTCAATTATTAAAAAAAACTACCTACTTATAATCACATTTAAATAAGCTTTTTATCTCGTTATTTAGATTATTTTTTTTTAATTCCTTTTCCTGCGATTTTCCCATTTCCCTAAAATTTATTTACAAATTTGCGTAATGTTTATTTTGTCTTTGTTCCTAAAAGACGCATTCCCTTTGGCACAAATAAAGCAAACCGATAAAAGGTATACAAATTACTTACTGAGGTATATATGCATGAATTATATATGATGTATACAATACATAAACAATCATTATGCGATTGAAGTAGTTTTTGAAATTTTCTTTTTGAGATACCGATGTGATAAGCGTTTTATTTTATTTTTATCACATATAGACAAACAGATGATATATATATATATATATATATTGTGTGTGTGTAAAAATTTCCGAGCGTATATCTGTAAAAGGGCCATATAAATAAAGACAAAAGGAAAATTTTTCTTTATATAAATATATATGGACATGTGCGTGCATATGTATGTAAGTATGTACAAGTATACAAAAAGGGCTCTAATATATGTATACGCGCGTGTGTATACATGTATATACATAAAAAACACTAGTTTCGGTAGACTGATTTTAAACCCAACAACACTAAGCAGTTGTTATATATATATATATATATATATATATATATATATATATATATATAAAATATCATCTGTTCATTTGTTTTCATAATTACTATTTTCCAGTAGTCGCACATCCGGATTTATAGACAAATTACCCAAAATTCATAATATTTTTGTTCGGTTAATTTCTAACATGTCTAGTCATAATATGGAACTTTAACATTATCAGTGCCACAGAAAAAGTTTCATTAGCTTCAAGGCATTTTTAGAAAGATTACATTTCTAATTTAAGTGTACGGGCAACGTAAACAAGTACTGTAGTAAAGGCTATACATTTTTGTCAAAATACCACCATTAGGGTGTCATAAAGCTTGATAAAAAGGACTCAAAATAGTCGAAACTACCATTATATATACAAAAAATAACCCACCATGCTTTTCATTGCAAAGATAGAATTTTAAAATACTTGAAAAAAGAAAAATTATATATTCCTCTTATTAATTAGCTGACGACGTTCACAATGAATTAATATTGCAACAGCCAGATCAGTAAGGCATCGTTAATATAAGATTTTATGTAATAATGCGGAAAGCGAGTTCAAGTGTCACCAGAGGTAGCTTCTTACACACATTATATAATATATAATATATATATATATATATATATATATCCATACTAAATATTTGTGGGGGTTATCGTGACAGCAAGTATAAATTGTCAAGCACCACTAACGTCAGAACAATCTCGACCCAATATCCTCATCATCAAAATTATATCATGAAATTCTAATGATTAAAAACAAATTTATTTTATGCAGCATTTATTTCTTAACATAATCTTCTTTCCTTAACTTTATTAATGTACTTAATTTACAAAGATCGTACATTATATATTGAATGTTTCAGACCAAAATTCATTTAACTACGTGTAATCCTCGGACTTATAAATACATCTTTTACATCTTATAATATGAAGTAACAATAGAAGAATTTTAAGATTTTTGTTTTGTTTTTGCCATCCGACTCCTAGCGACAAGCACATGATAATCTGAATATTATTATTACTGGGTAAAAAAGAACAAAACTCAGAATAAATTTTGCCTGTAAACGAAGGCAAGTGGGATTTTGTTTATGACAGATATTTATTCACTCATTTTGGATTTGATTTTCAGAACAATTGTTAAAATTCAATCCGTATAATAAATATTTATAATTAATTTCTTTCTGAAAATTGTAGCCTATACGTGTGCTGTTGTGTCGATGATGAGGCGATTAGCTCAAAATGGGCAACCTGATATTCAATCACAACTGAAGCCATAACTTACTACCACATTCCTGGTATCGAGGGAATTCAAACAAATGCAAAATAATTTCTGCTTCTAACAACCATCTTTTTTCTTAAAAAAAAATGCTTGTAGTCAGTAAAATGTTTCGTATATGAAATTCAAAGATGTCTCATGATATCTTGAATAAATTAATAATTAATTTAATTAATCTTTGAAAAACAGACTAAATTTCAATAAAAAATTGAATTTATTTCCTTATATTTTTAGTTTTTTCAGTAATTGCTGGGCATGTTACATCATATGTTTATATATATATATATATTTAAACGTTACATGAATAAAACGGCACATGATTACACACACACACATATATATATTAGTGTGTGTGTGTATGTATTTGTTATTTATAGTTTAAATCAATATCGAGGCAAAACCTAGTCCGAAATGACCAGTCCTTGCCGATTAAAAGTGTTCAATACAAGCTGCACTGGAATCCTAAGAATGTTTTATAATTATAGGATTTAAAGAAAAACAATTTCAAAAATTCTGTTTTAATCCCCTACCATTTTCTTTCTTGAACAAAAAATTCTACTTAAAAAAAAAAAAAAACGATAAAAATTCATCAGATATACTTGTACTTGTCAACTCAAAGACTGTCCTATTAATAAAATCCTGCCCGTCCCCACCATCTTTCTGATGAAAACAAATTGATTGTCGTGATAACATCTAAAAAGCGGAGATATTAATTAAATTTAACCAAACACACTCTACTTGTAGAAAGATATTAAAGCGGTACGTTTTTTGTGTTTTTTAATGTAGATATATGATGATTAGGGAGAGAGTTATCTAAGAATCTAAAATAACAGAAGAAAAATTGATTGGCAGCGTGAAAAACTCACTGAATATAACTCATAACTTTCTGTTGGTCATGTGAGAAGCGTTGCTTTTTATCTGAATATTAACGTAGAAATATAAATTATAAGTCTTTTAGTGAAAGAAAAAACTCATTATTTTCCCCACTCTCACCTCCGCACTTTCTTCATTTTGTGTGGCACTAAACACAAATACCTTGCCATTATTGTTATTATTTCATGGATTTACGCGTTTACACTCGATGACTTTTGGTTATCTTTAGTTATTGAATAACAGAAGTTTCCTCAAATTTCGGGGACCTTCCTTTAATATCCGTTCAGATCCACGCAAATTCGTAGTCTAGGTGGCCTTAACTCTTCCTTAAAATTCTAATTATTCTAATATCGCTTCTAGTGTTTGGGGAACACGTTCGAAATACGCAAACTATTATAGGCACGACCCAAAGTCTTCATGTTTCACACTTTCTTCAGCTCCCGAGTAAGTTCCTACTATTTTTTCGATTTTTCACTTTTGTCCTATGCTCAGCTGGTACAGTCACATCAGTAGTCCGTAAAATCTTGTTGCACATTCACGTCTTAAGCAAATAATCTCGAATATCTCTTGTTAAAAGTTTGATGATAGGAATTTTCTACAATACTCACCACAATCTTCACCAGCTAAATTCAGTGATGTTGTCGGCTGAGGACATTTTTTAGATTTTCAATACTTTTATTTTTAAACTATTTACATTGTTCGGACAATTGTCCTCATTTTTTTTTTTTTTTTTTTTTTCCATATTTATCACAAAGTTTCAGCCGTTGTACGCTCCGGCCTTCTTCAGGTGGTTGAAATGTCGAACTGAACCCTTTATTTCTCTCATTGTGGTAGACTGTTCTAGTTCCACGTGCCATGTCTAATGGATGTCAGTTATCAGTTATCTCAAGTTAATTCTTTTTTCCAAGTTTTCCACCGCCTTAACCAGGTATTGAACTCGCACTCTTTGGGTCTTGTCACTGGATCTAACTAACGCCGTTATCCACTGTGCCATGTGACCTTGAGAACATGGCACGTGGAACTAGAAAAGTCTACCCCAGCGAGCGAAATAAAGGGTTCAGTTCGACATTCCAATCACCTGAAGAAGGCCGGAGCGTACAACTGCCGAACCGTTGGGATAAATAAAGATGAGGACAATAGTCCGAATAATATAAATAGTGTACATAATACCTCATCTCAGAAATAGACAGATATTTTTATTTTCATTTTCTTCCTTTTATTTATCATGATCGACTCTACTTTAAAATTCATCATCTACAACCTTTTTGTGTTCTCTGATAAGGTTTATATATCTTGAGAGCTTCTAACTTTGTTGAAGTTTCACTCAATCAAACAACGACGATTTTTTTTCTGAGATTAATCTATGAGAAGCAGATTTAGACAGGTGCTCTAGCTTCGATGACCTGTCTAAATTTCAATTTGACAAACAAATTTACTTTCTTTTCTCGAGGAGAACTTGGCTTGTGACTATAACATTCATTTGTTTGCACAATCAATTATAGTTTTTGAATTTTAACACTTGAAGTAACAAGTAGCTGTTGCTGGAGATCAAGTGGCAGCAAGTGCGTTCAGTAAACCTGTAGTCTTGTCAATATTCTACAAAATTTTCGGATTGTTGACGTGTGCATGCCTTCTCTTCAAGTTTTCATTTTTTTTTCCCGTCACATTGCAAGGCCATATGGGACAATTCAAATCGCTGCAATTGTGTACAATTATCTTTTTAAATAGTTTAGATGAATTGGGAATATGAGTAAGAACTGCAATCATCTTGATAACAATAAGATTAAACACTAAAACGTTGACATACAGAGCAAATTTTCTGTCACTTGACCTCCAGTAAGAGTCATTAAATAATAATTGAGTGAAAATGCAACAAGTAAAAAAAAAAAAAAAAATTTCAGTTATTAATAATAAAAAATTATAAATTATGATTATTCTTAATAAAATTTTTATCTGGGACAATCTCACCATTTTTCAATATTTATCTCAATATATAAGTAAATGAACACACACACACACACACACACACACACACACACACACACACACACACACACACACACACACATATATATATATATATATATATATATATATATATATATATATATGAACTCAAGGTATCCTCAGATATTACCGGTCTTTGTTTGAGGGCTTACAACGCTCACTACCCGGCACATGTAGCGTCTACAGTGAGTAGGGGTGATTAACCAATATCTGT
>CAHIKZ030000669.1:17500-57500 GCA_903632075.3 Acanthosepion pharaonis | reverse complement strand
TATAAAGGAGCGTATTCGCCTATTTGCTTTGTATGTGTCGTGTCTGTGTATTATAATGAGTGTACTTTCTCATGGACTTTGTATGCAAAAAAAAATGTTCTTTTTATTAGTAAACCTATGTATGGGGAGGGGATTTCGCGACAGAATTGAATGTATTAATGCACGTACATCGCCATGGTCTGTTTCTTTTTGAATATTTTGTGTTTTAACAAATTAAGCGAATATGTGTGGGTATGTTTTTAATTATTTAATTACCGGAGATAATTTTAAGAATATTTATATGTCCCTATTATTGTATGAATTGTTACTATTTGTATCTGTGTAATCGTATAACACCCTCCCCGGTCGTCCAACACCGCGGCTGATCGATGAAGATCGCTTCGATCTCAGACCTGCCTTATCCCACGTTTTGATTTAAGTTTGATCATAAGGAAGCCAAGATTGAATCGTCGCAGATATCTTCGTGTCGGACTGGTTCAATCAGAGCGAAGACGTTCAGGAAAAAAAATAACACACGAATAAATTGAACAAAAAGGAAAAACTGTTTTTATATCAGTTCTTTGTACAATAATTAGTTATGTCAAAGTTCGCATGTAATTAATTATCAGGCCAACCCACGTCTAAATCGGAAGTGATATTATTGTTGACTTGGTAAAGTTTGGGTTGCTGTTTTGGCAAAGAACGGCACAAGGCTGAAGTCGGGGGTGGGGGTGTCCCTTCGGCAGGGTGTATCACGACCGGTGACTGGGACGAACTCTCTGTCGTCTCTCTCCTGTCTCTGGTCTCCGTCTGCCTCATGACGAATTAGCTTCGCGCATTCGTATTCATGGACATTCGCTCAAACTGGCGCGAGGCACGGAACATAGGGGGAATTTCGGTAAATCCCCTTTGACAGCTTACTTCATAATTTTGGGGAATCCCCTTCTTCTATTCTCTCTTATTAGCTCTCATTAAACCAGCTCAGTGATCTTGAGCGGCTCATCCCGCCCACTCCTGATATTTCAATTCAAATTTCGACAATGAGAAATCAACTCCAAATTCGTTGTTTGCAAAAACGAAGTTTTCGCTTTACAGCTTGCATTTTCAGCTGCGTAGAACGCATGACAATCATCATTGCCTTCTAAGTCTTGGTCATTTTCCATTGTTCAAACCCTCAACACACCAAGTCCAGGTATCGTATATATGTGAATTAAATCGTCAATCTTTTTCCACGGATGTTATGTATTAACCCTCCTTGTCCCAAAGTCTTTCAGTATATCGCTCCTTATATCCATAAGAAAACTTTCCTATGCCTTACTGTGGTAACAATAAATAGCATCATATCGTCATTTATAGCTGTGTACTTTCTATGGGCAGCGTCCCTTCAGGAAATAGTGGATTAAGGCCCTCCACAACTTCCTATATCTTGTGGCTTAGCTGTTTTTCTCTTTTGCTTCCCCGTTCTGTCATTCATTCACAAAAGCTCTTCAAGTAAGTCGCTCGCTGCATTCTCCTATCTCTTTTCCCCTTACTATACCCCCGCGAATGTTGTCTTCTAAGCCCTCTTTCTTCATTATGTATCCAATAAATATCAGCTGTCGTTTCTTTATTCTCTTTAAATATTTTTCTTTTTCTTTCTGTTGCCATTTATTGCAACTTCATTGTTGCTTACTCGCTCTGACGGGGGAATTTTCAGTATCCTGATGTAGAACTTCATTTCTGTTACCTCCATTTTACTCTTCCGTCGAGCGATTGAGCTGCATTCGCTGTCACATGAGGATGAGTAACGCGTGGCAATCCAACACTCTTTTTTGTTTATAACGACATTTTTTTCCCGTTTCTCAGCACCTTGCTTAGCTATTGGAATGCTTCTTTCGTTAGTCCAACGCGTGTTGGCATCTCGTTGTCGCATTTTCCAACCTCTTAAAATACTTCCCAGGTATTTAAACTTCTGCACCTGCTTGATGTTTATATCTTCTCTTCAATTCGTAACTCGCATCTCGGGATTCTTCTCTTGCTGATGACCATACTTGCAGCTGATATTCCTTTTCTGTTGAAACTGCTCAGCAACCTTGATATATTCGGGAAAGATATCAGAACAATCAAGAACCTTTATTGGCAGCAAACAGGATGCATGCGCATAGAGAACGAGTTCAGCGAATATACAAAAATAGAAAGGGGCGTAAGGCAAGGCTGTGTCTTCTCACCAGACCTATTCAACCTATACAGCGAGGAAATTCTGAGAGAATTGGAAATCCTACCGGAAGTCAGCATTGACGGCCACAATCTTAACAACATAAGATACCCAGTTGAGACACAGTACTGATAGCAGATACGGAAAAGAAATTACAAAACTTCCTACAGAAGATAGCGAAGGAGAGCGAGAAGAAAGGACTAAGCAGAAACTACAAGAGCACAGAATACATGGTCATCAGTAAAAGGATGAGCCCGAAATGCGGTTTGCAGGCCGGAGACGCTAAAATTGAGCAGGTGCGGAAATTTAAATATCTGGGAAATGTTTTGACAGAGGACGGTAAGTGCGATATTAAGATTTGTATACATATTGGGATGGCCAAGGAGGCATTCCAAAAACTGAGCAGAGTATTTCGAGACAGGAGTAACAAAGAAAAGAGTACTGAGCTGTTACGTGACACCTGTCCTCCTTTACGACAGTGAATGTTGGACAGTCTCCTCAAAGATGAAGAGGAGACTCGAGGCGACGAAGATGTCCTTCTACGGAAGAATGTTGAGGATATCATGGACCGAGCGTGGGAGCAACGATGAGGTCTTAGAGAGGTTACAAACAAAGAGGAGGCTTATACTTAGCATCAGGAAGAGACAGCTGAAATTTCTGGGATACATAATGAGAAAGGAGGGCTTGGAGAATCTGATACTCACAGGACGAATTGAGGGAAAGAGAGACAATGGAAAGCAACGCATGACAGACCTGGCGGGCTTAAGCAAGTGGATGACAGTACATGTTCTGGGGGAGGTGGCAGAGGGACGATACTAATTGAGAGCTACAAGGGATAGGGAGAAGCGGAGAGCCATGATCGTCTAAGGCTAGGAGTATTTATGTTACTATTCTATCCGGCTCTGCTGCTTATTCCTGTTCATCTCCAGTGCTGGTCTTTTAGTATCTTTTAGTATTTTCCAGCGTAGGTTTCTCTCTTGCATCATGAAAATTTTGTTTGACGTATTCGCACCATCTTTTGGAATATTTTTTTCATTTTTTATTATCATTGATCCTTCATTTCATTTTATAGAGTCTGTTGATTGGCGGTCTTTCGTCTTTTTTTTTTTTTGTAGTGTATACATGCCTTATTTGCGCTGCACATCCTCTGCGTAATTTTCATTTATCCATTTTTAGCCTGCCTACATTTCTTTTTAAAATTTATGTTTAATTCTCGTTATTCTTTTCCATCCCTTGATAATGTTTGCTGTCGTCTTTTTTAGAATTTGCTTCGTTATCCATTTCTTCCTTTCTTTAGTTTTCTTTAAGATGTTCTCATTCGCCAACGTCGCTACTGTTTCTCTCACTATGTTCTACTTTCATTTTGTCGTCTCGCTCAGGTTATATTCGTTTATAACTCTGTTTTTGTATATCTTTTTACAACTTAGTTTCTTCAGGGGTCTGTTGCATTACTGTTTACGCGTTTCTGTATTTTTATTCTAATGTAGCACACTACTCGAAGATGGACGCAGTCGACTCGTAGGTATGTTTTACAGGAAAAAAAATGCATTTCTGAACCTTTTGTTGATAGTAATCAATCTGGTTCTTTGTGTCTCCTCCCGGTCTTCTTCGTGTCCACAGGCATCTTGGATACTCTTGGAACCAGGTATTTGGGATTATTTGATCGTTTTCTGTGCATCACTGCACTCATCTTTCGCCGCGCTTCTTCCTGGACCCTAGTCAGAATTTGCCGACTATTTCGTCTTCTCCCATGATGATTGTGATTTCTTGTAATTTACATAAGGCCTTGGCGTTGTCGAGAGAGTTGTAAACGTTATCGATTTCTTCCTCCGTGCTCTACGCTGTCGGTGCGTATACAATACTTGTACATTTAAATATGAATTGTTTTACAGACACGTGACCAGATAATACCGCCTTATTGCAATGCAAGGGATAAAAGCGATCATGCCCTACTGACTTATAAAGAAATGCGGCAATTTCGGGATGGCTTACAATGAAGTGCGTCCTTGTATCATGTTCCCTATCGGATGAGCACATAATAACCTACATTAAAAAAAAAAAAAAAAAACCCTCACATTCTGCCATTATCGAGTTGTGAATGGAATTTGGGTGAGTGTCTGCTTTGTCAAAGTGCACATCTTTGTGCGTCTCTGGGTGGGTTTGTATTTTATTCACTTACCAACACCATCCTGGACTCTACGACTGTATAATTTCTATGTCATAGAGAAACGTATTATCAAAAAAAGCACGAGAGCCCTCACGTATAGTCTTATGCCAGACGAAGCTGTGCCAAAGAAATTTTTTTTTTTATCTCAACCAGTTTATAAGTATTTACTAAGTTTAATCTGACAAAAGGTTTATCTTGTAGCTGTCAAGCTCGAATTATTGATAAATATATTATTTGATGTATGCATCTGAACGAAAGACTTGTGTTACTAAAAACAGCTTTGATCTTTCTAACACAAAAGTGTTATTAAAGACAAAATGATTCAGTTAATCTTTACACTTCTACTTTAACCACGTATAAGAATCAACTAATCTTCATAGAAGACATAGTTGCTGAAATGGCAATCTTTACTGCCTCTGAAAATGTGGTACATTGCACCAAAATCTATTTAGGAAACCAATATTTCAAAACACATGGCCGGACTTGCTGTCAAAGATGGCATTGATAGGTCAAAATAAACGCTTTTTTTTATCCTAAATGATTTGTCTCCGCTTGCAGCAGACTATAAACCGATTAGTAGTTGCAAAAGGTCACCAGTATCTTCATGAACATTTTTATGGTCTGTTGGTTTGAATAATCAATTTCATCTGGATTAAGTATTTTTAAATTGTAGACTGTCTGGCAATTAAACGTTGTAAAAAGTCTATTATCCAAACCATACACTTTGGTTTCGAAATTCTGTCTGTGGAAATAAAAATTACATCGTTTTATATGCCGATTATCTATAGTTTTGTTGGTCATGATATAAAGTGAACTTGACATTTTAAAAATTAAAATCTTTGGAAACAGTGAACAAAAATGCAGATAAATAGAAGCTGAATTTATTTAAAATGTACAAAAGTCAAAAACAAAGAAGCATGGAGTGTTTAAAATAGTTTTTAAAAGGATTTATTAAGGTTATATCAGACGTGTTAAGAGTTTCTGACTAGTGCAAATACTCTTCGTCTTGGTTTTTAAAAGTAATGTATGCAGAATGCTGAAGGTCTGTCGGTAGAGATACGAGAATCCTAATCCTTACTAGTTACGTTTTTAGTTATTTCTTCTCAACGGATGCACGGTGGAGTAATGTATAACGGCTCGATAGATCGAATTCCAGTCGAATCCATTAAATCCACTTATGTACTAATAAGTCCTCTTCTTCTCCCGCCATATATGAATAAATAGCAGGACATACCGGAATTCTATAGCCTTGGATGGTAACTGCTCTACCGTAGAAAGAAATGGCAAACTCCTGCTGGGAAAAAAAATTCTGCCTCGTCAGTCATGTACCGAAAGATGGCACATAACTGACTGACTTCTCATCGTCCGCATCACTAAAGTCCTTAAATTTTAGTTTCTGCCCATATTTCTGAGATGAGGTACATTATTTATATTATTCGGACTATTGTCCTCATCTTTATTGCCATATTTATTACAACGTTTCGGCCGTTGTACACTCTGGCCTTCTTTAGGTGGTTGGAATGTCGAAATTAACCCTTTATTTCGCTCGCTAGGGTAGACTGTTCTAGTTCCACGTGCCATGTCTAATGAATGTCAGTTATCGGTTATCTCCTGTTAATTCACCTCTCCAGGACATTAAGTTTATAAGTCCCAGACATTTATACACAGATGTACACATGGCACAGTGGATAAAGGCGTTGGTTAGATCCAGTGACAGAACCCAAACTGTTCAATACCTGGTTAAGGCAGTGGAGAACTTGGAGAGGGGAATTAACAGGAGATAACTGATAACTGACATCCATTAGACGTGGAAGTAGAACAGTCTACGCCAGCGAGCAAAATAAAGTGTTCATTTCGATATTCCAACCGCTTAAAGAAGGCCGCAGCGTACAATGGCCGAAACGTTGTGATAAATATGACATAAAAATGAGGACAATAGTCCGAATAATTTAAATAGTGTCCATAACTTTTAATTACGGAAGCTTAAAAATAAAAATATTTTTCTTTTCGTTGTTTTTCATCGGTGAAAAGGATTCACTATATTGATCTTTTTTTTTTTTTGTTGTTTTTTTATTTCAAACTTTTGACAGCATTAACCTTATTTGGATTCTTGCTGATTGAGAGCATGTTTGATATATATTATTCCCCACTTTCTCTCTCATATAATTTATAAATGTTGTCAAAATCGCTTATTCTTTTTTTAATGATCCCGACGTCAAAGATGAAAAAAAACGGGCGCCATTTTCAGTATATTACACTTTTTTAAAAAGGGTGAAAATTCGACTCGAATAAAAGTATTTGTGAAAGTCCATGTTAGAAACGTTTTAGGAAGTTTTGTGTTGATGATTTTTTTCGACATTTTTTTATTTTTAATTCTGATGAGCAAAAAAAAATGATTACTTGAAAAACAATTTGAAACCCAAGGTATAGTTGGACAAGCAAAATAAATCGCTACTAACCATATCAAAGACTGGTCTTCATCCAAACGTGTGTATACCTCGGCTTCGTGTATAGTGCGATCCCACAAATTTCTTTTGCATGAAAATTGACCTCTGAAAAAGAAAAATTAACCTGTGCATCATTTTAAACCTTTTTGTAGTGCGACACCTCTTATATATATATATATATAAAACTCGCTGTATACTCGTGTATATACTGTAATAAACTGGGCGCCCTTTTTAACCAAAGCAGATTTGCACTACACTAGAAATTTACTTTTTGCGTAATGTCATGTCAGTTCTACAAAATGTGAAATTGCAGTGTAGATAAATAGTTTGAATGTTGCTATATAAGGAACATGTATTATTTTTAATTTACTGGCTTTTCATGAAATCCATATCACAGGCAAGATTTATTAAACAAATTTATTCCCTCTCATTATTAGATAGACAGTAATACGACAAACACTGAAGACCTTCATTCCAAACGAAATGCGTCACAATACAACTGATCCAGATGTCATTCCTCCTGTTGACCTTCTGGCCTTGGTCTGATTTTTTTTTTTCATCTGGTGGGGAAAAATAGCATGTCAGGCACCTCTAGGCGATTAAACTTGTTTAAGAAGCGTTTTGATCCAATCACACGATATTTTCAGGTTTTGTTGGAACTGTCCTTTCCTAATCCCAAAGCTTACTGTGTTCTCGTGAAACATACCTGATAGTTAAAGAAGAAAATGTTGAACGAAATAGTTTCATTTCAACTTTCACAATAGCAATCAATATCGTGGTTGAAATGATCTGTTGTTTCTACGTGCAAAAACTTGCCTCTACCCATATGTACACGTGCAGTGAGGACACTTTAACCTTTTCAGCCCTAACCATCGCTTTACCGGTGGTAGAGAAAAATGACGTAATCCACAGCCGCTTGTTGAACAGTGGCAGAGAAAAATGACTTAAGGCCCAGCCGCCGGTTGAACGGTGGGTAAACACTTGTAACTATTTTTATATCTACCGTGAAACATTTCATACCAATTATTTGCGAATTTTGACTCAGAAGCTCAGACAGAAGAGTTAAAATTGTTCAGAAACGCATAACTCAAAGAGTTAAATTAGTATCTAACAATTAATAAAATAAAAATATTTTTTAAACATTCTAATCCAAGCTAGCAGGATCTACGAATGGAAACATCCGTGCAAATGCTGAACAACCACCACCCCCCAAACAAATTTGGAGGGGAGTTCGTAAGCAGACATCGTTCAAATGTCTAATGAATCAGTGGTTTAGTTTTGGCGCGTGAAGTACCTATGAACAAACTTCGATGTCTCCAAGCATCGAGGAAGAGATATTCAGAAAAACGCCAATCTGACTTTGCATTTCCCAACTCCCATCGATAGTGGAAATAATCGATTTTTCATGCTTCTACGGCGCTTTTCATGTAGTTTGCAGCCATTTTGTACTGGCCAGAGAGCCAATAGCTAGCTGCCACGAATAGGCAGGAAGATTCTGTTGGCCAGCGTGAGAGCCAACAGTTGACCGACACGAATGTTAACTAGCATGCAAAAAAAAACAAAAATCGATAGCTGCATTCGTCACAAATGGGAAAAATTTAAATCTGCATGGCACTTTACTCCAATTGGCTCATTCGCTTGCTTAAACTCAACGTTGATTCTGATTCCGCAGAACTGGCTTGGGTGTGAAAAAGTATTTGTTGTTAACATTCTTTTTTCATTCGGTTTTTCCAGCTACGAGTCCTTTTTTTAAAGCTGATCGTTTTGTGTTCATTTTGTTTAGTTCTTTTTTCGTAACAGATTTAATGTTTAGTGTAGAGCTTAGAAAAAATTCGCAGTGTGAGATAGGCAAGAAGTAAGGCATGTAGAACATCAGCACGGCAAAGGGAACTCCTTTAAAGTCAAGGAACGGCAAAAATATTTTAAGTCAAGTGACAGCGATTGCTGTATGAGTCGTACGATTGTTGAATCAATCACGGGCAAGGCCGGGCCATGCTGCTAGTGAATGAATAATTTTGAAGAACTTTTTAAAAAGAAGTCGTGCTCGTGATATAACTGCTTGCATTAACGATAAATAATCCCAAATTAATTATTTGTAGCAAATTATAATCTGACTGTAGTTTTCAATTCTTCATTCCTATATTCGTTTAAATAAATCTAGATATTTTTTAATATTATTTTCTTTATTATATCAGCGGGTCATTCTTCAGTAAACTTTTTTAATGTTTTTGTTTATACTCTGAATTCAATCTCTTTGAAACGAGTTGCAAATATTGAATTAATTATATAGTTTTGAGTGTCATTCTTTTTCAATGTTGTATTTGGTTCATTTATTTTTTTTTTAAATTGAAATCTTTTATGAATAATATTGAATAAACTATGAAACATAAACCGGGAGAATTTTGAGAACATAAAACAATCAAACAAGAACCATAAAGATACTCACCGGAATAATTTGTGAAATAATGATAATACTTAATATTGAAATTTCAAACCATATTTGATTTTTGTCTAAGAAAACCTAGGAGTCTTTTGTCACTTCATTGTGGCACTTACTAGTATATGTAAGGCAAAATTGAATAAATTCGTGTCCACCTGACAGTGGAAACATTAAATACTTTAAAATTAAATTTAGTTACACGCGGCGTCCTGGGTAAGACAATAAACTACGTCCAACAGTAAGGCCTCTAATCAGGAGGTTTTGAGGAGCGTGGAACCACCCCTTAATTGCTGGTGTTCCAAGGTTCACCCTGACCCGAGGTGGTAGCACCTCTTAGGGTCCCAGCTATAGGAAAATAGTTAACACCAAGACTACCTCCGCGTCCTGGGTTTGACGATAAACTACCTCCGCGTCCTGGGTTTGACGATAAACTACCTCCGCGTCCTGGGTTTGACGATAAACTACCTCCGCGTCCTGGGTTTGACGATAAACTACATCCAACAGCAAGGTCTCTGATAATACGGTTTTGAAAAATAATATTACCAGCTATACTTTTTTGAGGAAAAAAAAATATTAAATGAAATGGATTTTTGACAAAACAAAAATATTAACAGGAAAAACACAAAAAAGTTGTCGGCATTAAATGACCCATTGATGTTGATATGCCGTAAAACAAAACAAACCATTAGTTACACGCGACACTGCAATTTGAGAAATGACCTGCGAGACTAACTGAATCCTGACTATTATTTTGTGGATGCTTTATATAATAAATAAAAATAATACATTTTGACAGTTTTTAATATATAACCATCACCCTTAAATGATATTTGTACTGTAGATCTTTTATTATATATCTTACAGGGAGCATGCACACAGAGGTCCCATAGTAAGTTTTTGCGGGATAGTTGCTAGCCCCCATGCCAAACCAGTTTTGAATTCAGTGTTTTCCTTCTAGATTGGTTACTAGCCATGTCTGCCTTACTATTTAAGATGGTCGCAAAAGATATGAATTCTTACCGTTCTCAAGTGTATTTGCGCGAAAGTGAATGCAATGGAAACAACTAGAATTCGAACTCTGATCTCTCATTCATAGCCGCTGTCCTTTACTCTATCCGCACATCCATCACACAGAACACTGATTTTATATTGGAAATGACTTTTCATGTTTACGATGTGCTAACGAGCTTTGCTAATCAGAAAAACTATAACTTGAGGTTTTTAAGCTTTACGAATGGTTTGGCCTTGTTTGTGTATGTTTGATATTCAAAAAAAAAAGAAAAGGATGTTTGAGGAAACTGCTCGGTCATTTTAAATGTCCAGTTCATTGAAAGAAGGCTTCGCGCTTTTTTTATTGGGGAACAATATTTACTGTGTGCTCTTAACATGGATTAAAATTGAAACAAGAACTTTAGCACTGGAATTTGATAATTATTTGGCACCAAAGACGCGATGTAAAACCATAGAGACGTGTGTGTGTGAGAGAGACAGACAGAGGGGGCGGGAAGTAATGCATACACGATGAAAGGGTATCGAAAGATAAACTACATGTGATAAACAGTATGGCGTCGAGAGGTCAGTTAAATTAATTTTCGCTTAGAATGTGTCGGACGCTGCGGGTGTGGGATATGACTGGGAAGATTGGTGATGTGAAAAGAGAAACCCAAATTATGTTGGTAGTTTTTCACTGACCAACCAGTAATGATTAGTCAATAGCTTACTAAGCTCATGGATATGCGTAGCCACACCAGTTGGGGAAAGGCTGACTAAAAGAAATATTAGTGTGCGTACAGCTTAGTGTCTATAACTCCACATCTTCATTGGGGGGGGGGGGTTGAAAAACTTTACTGACCACATCAAATGACCAGCAAGGGACTATGACCAGAGCGCGTGTTTGAGAGAGAAAGACCAACACCATTCGATCTAGTTATCCTGAACACATCACTTTCCCCACAGGAATGGAACTCGTGGGGTTGGTGAAAACTCAATGGACAGTCTAAGCTGCCGGATAGGGACCACCTGCCAGTCCTACTAATGCTGATCCTGACGACTATATTGACTGACTGAAGTTAACAAGCGCTGATATCCGGACTGATCCCTCCGCCCAAAACACTCCCGCTGTAATTTTAATTCAAAATAACTATTTATCAAATTCACGTTACCACATTCCTATCTCTTGCATCAATAGAGTTACTGATTCAGTATTTTCTGCACTAAGATTTCTAAATAAAGAAATACGAAAGTTTGTCATTTTAATGTTTAGTAACTGTTTCTATAAGCCGTGCTAAATTACTATTTTTCTATGTGCCATGTCCCTTCAAAATGTGGTTGATCATGCCTCTCCACAACTTCCTAGTAGCTCTTAGCAATATTTGTTTTTTGTTATCTCATCTAGCCGTTTACTTGGCTATTCTTTGCTCGGTGAAGAGTTGATATTACATAAGTCTAATAGTCTTTTCTAAGCGAGAATTTCCTGTTTCTTAATACTTTGCTTGCTTTTTGAAAGGCAATTTTCGTTGCCTCAATGCACCTTCGGATTTCGGTGCCACGTTTTCCATACTCTGTAAAAACATATATTCTGTCATCTTACAATTGATGTTTGATCCTTTCTTCTTGCTTTCCATTATTGCCTTTTGTGGGAGTGCCCGTGGTTTCCTTTCTATGTCTACTGTAAACACTGCGTCGTGTGTATATCTTAGATTGTTAAGGCTGTAACCACCAATAATGAAGCCTAGTCTGACTTGTAATTTCCTCAGGATCGCCTCACTGTAAATTCTGAATCCTTGTCTTATGCCCCTTTCTATTTTTAGGTATTTACTGAATTCTTTATCAAAATTGTATGCAGGACGTTTGCTCTCAGTATAAGTTTTGCATTGTTCGAATATCCATACCAAATAAATCGAACCTACCTCGCACTTTCAACTTTTCATCGTGACGTACTTTGCCAAAAACTTTTGCATAATCTATAAAACATGAGGATTTATTTTTAAGTGTCATCAAAACTTGAATGCAGTATGATTATTACATATTTTGTGAGATGGAAAATTCTGACAGTAATGGATAAACATTAAGCCCTGACTGCATTTCAATCTAGTATACATCGGTTTGTTTTCAGTTTTTTGTTGTTTTTTTTTCATTGTCTGCTGACTTTACCGACGCTTCACAATTCCCTCTTAAGTAGTGATCATCAAAATTTTCCATTTTTTTAAGGAAATTTCGGCGCTCAATCTGTATGTTGTGCTCTTAAAATAAATGGATTATCAATAGTTATTATATCGTGACAGCGTTAATGAAATATGTTATGCATAATAAGGAGGCATGGTGGAGTAATGAATAGCGGCTCGGATTGAGGAATCGGAGAGCCGAGTTCGAATTCCAGTCGAATCCATTACATTCTCTTATGTGCTAATACCCTTGGGAAAGGTAGGAATCCTTTTCTCCCCACCCCCAGTTATGGGTAAGTAGCAGGAAAGACTGGGTTCTATAGCCTTGGATGGCAAATGGTTTACCGCAGAAAGAAATGGGAACCTACTGCGGGAAAAAAACCTGCCTCTGCAGTCATGTATCGAAAGATACATGATCGCCTAAGCGTGTATCACGCATGGCACATAACTGACTGACTATGCATAATAAAAAAAAAAAACACCTTTTGAAAGTTGATATTATCGCAATATCTGAACATGTCTAAGTTTTATAATTATTTTGTTTGTTTACTTGAACAAATTTTCTGTTCGCAGACATTCTCTACCCTAGTTGCTAATATCAATTTTACTGCAAAAATATTATTGCTAATGCTTCTTTTTTTCCGCGTTTGGCTATTAGTGTTCCACTGCAAAATATGGGATTATAACAAAGTCTGTTTCGTATCAAGATTGGGAAAAGTGAGGGGAAATGTCTTATAATATTAAAATCTTACCCCAATATTATCTGCCTGGTTCTAACTACAGGTATTTCGAAACATATTTTTTGTTTATGTCTTGAAGAAATTATCAATTTTCTTGCATCTCAAATAAACAGGTTGGGTACGCTTATTAAAATTTTGAAAACTGCTCTTGATATGAACCTCCGCCACCACCGTTTATTAAAATTCAATGACGGCAAACAACGCATGCTTTGAAAAATTCATGTTTATTTATCTTGATTGTATATAAAGAGTATATTCTTATCTTAAAAATCTTGACATTTTAACGACCCCACCTCGCTTATTTGTAACCGCCTGCCCGATTATTCGAGAGGCAAGAGTATGCTTCTTAATATTTTATTTTCGCAGTCGTTAATGAAGTTTGCATGTTACTCACCTTCCAAATGGAAAGGGCTTGCCTACCTGAGCCAAAATTCATGCATTTACCTGTGCTTCACCCAGGCCAGTAAGAAATCCGTAAATACCTAAGTCACGAATAGGCGTCTTCATACCTGCGTGTCATATGTAGATGGGGCTGGTTTAATTAATTGTATTCGGTGTGCAGTTAATTTTGACAAGGGTAATTTCGTAAAGAGTACTGCGGATAAATCTGAATGAATTCAGACGAGTGAAGTCAAAAAATATTCTTCCGCTACACCCAAATATCAAATATAAGTTAATCTCCAAAAAGGACTGCATAAGTTTCTCTTAATAATTTTGACTCAAAATACGAAGTTGATTTATGTACTAGAAAGTGAAATAGACATAATTGCTTCACTGAATTGGAAAGATACCACATCCATCTTTCGGAATCTAATACAATACCTGTATCACTTACCTAAGTGTAGAGCGACTGTTATCAGTTTATATAAAACTTACTTTGTTAAAGCAAGAAATTGTGGAAAGATATGACAATAACTCGACAGAAATAATCTGAGATAAAATTAAAGAAATCTGTTCTAGAAGATAGAACAAGGTAGAAAGGTATAAATTGCAATATGAGGTATTATGATTATTTACATTACTCGGACTGTTATCCTCATCGCGATATTCACAAGAATCTGGAATTTCGAACCGAATTATTTATTTCGTCCATTGTTCTAGTTCCACGTGCCATGTCTCTTCTTGATGTTTCAGTTATTTCCCTTCAACTCAACTCAACTCTCCAAATTCGTTTTACCACTGCTTTGACCTGGTATTGAACTCACAACTCTTTTTGTTTAGTCACTGGATCTGACCCTAGTCTTTATCAATTAGGCCACGAGGACATCCATGAATTAATTTTTTGGACTTATAAACCTTTTTTTTTTCTTTTTTTTCGGGACTTATAAACTAACTCAAATGCTGATATGAACTCTCAAGAAGCGAAATTCAGAGAAAAAGCTGATTGAAAACAGATTTTAATATAGTTTCGATAAATCTCAAAATACCGAATCATAAAATCAGGCTTGTAATCTTAAAACTTTTATGATTAGCGGAGGATTAACTACAGTCTTATGAAGCGCTTTGAGATTTCTCAGCAACGAACGGCTTCATTACTTCGTGCTTTATGATCGTGGCCTTTTGCCAGATTAGAGAGTGTTTATGTCTATGTAGCGCGACTGTCATAGTGATAAACAAGCACTACTCGAAATACATTCTTAGTTTGTACATCTATGGTGATTTTCAGAGTTCAGACTATTAGAAATTGATTTTTTTTTTTAAGTATTTATTGTAATTACCAAAGACTTTCTGAATAAAATATATATTTCTTTATCTGTTTGAAACAAAATTTTACGATTCCGAATAATCTATTAAACTGGGAAACGTAAACCGAATAGTTGTTTTAAAAATTTGTAAAGACTACTTACTGTCTAGACCAAAGTATTTTTTTTTCCTTTGTGATCAAAACTTTTAAATGAAAATGCTAATCAGAGAGTATATTTCATATTTAAAATTAACCAGCATCGCATTGCTCAGTATAAAGCTTTACTTTGAGGCACGGTGATGTGAGGATAGCGACTCGGATTGAGAAATTGAAGAGCCAAGTTCGAATTTCAGTCGGATCCATTACATTCTCTTACGTTAGGAAAAGTATAAATCCTATTCTTCTCTCCTTGGCTATGGGTAAATAGACAAACTGGGTTTTCCTAGACAGGCTGCTACCAAAGTCTAAGAGAAAGTAACTTTGAATTCAAGTCTGTATGTAGCCCTGGCGTAGCATATATTATTCAGGTAAAGAAAGGATCGTTCGCATTGGCTACGGTCGAATAATGGATGGATAGATGAATTACTTCAATAACTTCTGACATATTACATATTTTAATTTATCAAGTCACACAAACTTCTCCTTATAAAATTTTTGGGCAATACGAGATTTGTTTTTCTTTCTTTGAATTATAGTAAAAATATAATGAATTATGATTGAATTGGCTAAAAAATCTAGCAGTAATTAAAATTAGCTCAAATGCTGATATGAACCATCAAGAAGCGAAATTCAGAGAAAAAGCTGATTGAAAACAGATTTTAATATAGTTTCGATAAATCTCAAAATACCGAATCATAAAATCAGGCTTGTAATCTTAAAACTTTTACGATTAGCGAAGGATTAACTAGTCTTAAAAAGCGCTTCATGAGATTTCTTGCGTCGGAGACAATTATTTAATGAACACTTTCTAACGCGTAATCAACATGGTATCAGGAAGAGGAAAGAACATACCCATTCTGAGTCATGACACTCCTCTTTAAAAAGATGCATTGGATAATACTCAAACTGAGATAAATTCAATAACGTTAGGCTGTACAAGCTATTACGATTTTCAAGTGTCATTTGTTCATCCGTTTAAGTCAAGGAAATGAAGAGACAAAAATAGACCTGCGCATGAAAGAGTTACTTGCCCTTACTTTTCACACAGCGTTCATTATAACAACATTTTAAAGAATGTTTTCTCTATATCTATTAGTCTTTTTAAAATTCTGAGCTTGCATAAAGATGTGATTGGTTGGGCATGTAATGAGTTAAGTGGTAAAGAAAAAATGCACAGTCAAAATTATCTATTTCCGGTAGTTGGAAAAGTGCAAAATATAGCGCCAAGTAAGGTGAATGCATTACACACGAAACAAAAAGAACAGAAAGGAAAAATGAGATGTGCGTTTACCTTTCAGCCTTCATAATTGGAAGTCTACGTTTCTGGGATAAACCGAATCTATTTTGCCGGCGACTTCTCGGGGGAGGAGGAGTTCCAATTAAGGTATTTATGGCTTTATTCTAAATGGATTAGAGCAAGACGACATGGAAATTGGCAAGAAAGAGACAGAGGGGCAAGTCTCCAGATCAAATTAGCATTCTTTTAATAGGAGGTATGTCAATCTCTGGGTGTGGATGTGATGTGAATTGGAATCTCTAGACTTTCGTTTCACTTGCTTTTCGTGTGAGACTCTGCTGATAAAGATAACTTATCCTGACAATCACTCTGAGATTATTCAGCACGAGGCATTTCGATTACAGTGCCAAACGTGATGAACAAGGGATCCAAACTGACCTTTCCTTTAGTACAAGGTATTATATTTAGGGAAGTGTTTTGAAAGTAGTGTCGCATATAAAGAGACAAGAAAAAAACTGTTAAGATTTAACAAAAATCATATTTGTCAAAAATAATACTAATGGCAATAGCGGTGAAAAAGGCCCATTAAGAAATTCCTTTATACTATTTTGAAAGAATTTGAGATTCTAAACGAAAAGGCTATGAACATCCGTACAGAAATAACTAACCCCGAAAGGTCTTAGTGGACTGTAGCAAGTTCAGTATAATAGGCTTCCCTTATCACAAACACTTACATTAAGGCAACACATCTTTATTTAAAACAAGGGTAGAGGAAATATTTACACCATAAATCTTTAGCTATGGATAACAAAATGTGTGGCGATTTTTTTTTTTTTTTTTTTTTTTCAGAATAAAATTTCAATCCTCAACAAATTAAATACAGGCGAAATGATTAGGCGATACTATTTTCTTATACTGTCCTCATTCAACAGGCATAGCACGGTTTCAATTCCGTATAATCAAAGGAGACATTATTATCTGAAGTACCTAATATTTCCCGCTTTATAATCCATATAATATATATATATATATATATATATATATATATATATATATATATATAAATTGTGTGTATTTAGGCAGCATTTTTTCATTCACACATTCGGCTTACATAAGCCATTATCAAAAATGACAATTACAGTACAATATATTAAGCAATGCACGGACAAGAAAGTGATGATAGTCTGTTTGTTTACATAGATGATTTTCAAGCAACGATAAGCACGTGCATATAAGACGATGGAAGCGAAAATCGCACCGCAGTTCATGACGTCACACATGACCACGTGAGAATGAATTCGAGAAGTATTAAGTATAGGAACCATTGGTATAAACCAATGGCTTCTGTTACCAATTATAGACATTTAAGAATATTTGTGGAGATTTCATAGTTTATTTTGTTCAGGTTAGATTTGAACTGTTTTATGTAGATAGCTTTAAGAATTTTTAGTTTTTGTTTATTGTTTTCATGTTTAAGTATAATTGTGTTTTCAACAAGGATTTTCCAAAATTGTGTATGCGGCCAGGCATTTAAAACAACATGCTTAATGATAATGGCTTATGTAAGCCGAAAGCTTAGATTGGATTAAAAAATATGTATCAATATTGTGATTTTCTTTCTTCCTTTTAATGATAATGTTATTAAGCTTATCAGACGTTATGAAAAGAATTTACATAAAATAAATAGACAACACTTGTCTATAATATTTAATGAAACATATATATATATATATATATATACGTGAGACAATTCCCAAATGGCCCTGTGAAAGAAAGGTTTGCTTACCTTGTGCCAATTGTACTCTCCTTGGGAAGCTATGAACTTCATAAGATGACGGTGCCATTTGTAAAAATATCTGTGGAACTCTTTTTTTCTTTTTTTTTTTTTTTCTTCTTTTTTTTTTTTTTTGGAATAACTTTAAGTAATGTATTAAAATATTTTTGGATGTTAGGAACGTCAGCAAATGTTTGTCCTTTTAAGGTAAATTTTAAATTTTAGAAATAGTCACAGGTCACTCGATCTAATGAATAATGTAGATGGCTCATTTTCGAAATAGATTTCTTAGACGGGGATTTTTCGAGCTCCGAATGGAGCATGCGCAAGAGCATTGTCATAGTACGGAATCCATTTGTCAGGCAGGAGTTCGTGTTTTTCCTCCGGACAGATTCTCGTTATCCTTTAAGCATTTCCAAATAAGAATGCTGACCGACTGCTTGCCTTTGTGCTAAGAATTTGTATTAAACTATCCTCTTATAAGTCAGAATTTTTAGGAAATTTATCTCATTCTCAAATAGTCTGTTAGGATCTGCTGCTATACTGTTTCCCTATTCATTTATTCTGCTATCAGTCTCATATATATATATATATATATATATATATAGTTTCATTAAATAATATAGACAAGTGTTGTCTATTTATTTTATGTAAACTCTTTTCATAACGTCTAATAAGTTTAATAACATTATAATTGAACGAAGAAATTCACAATATTGATCCATTTTTTTTTTTTAATACAATCTATGCTTTCGGCTTACATAAGCCATTATCAAAGATGTCAATTACAACATATTAAGCCATATACGGACAAGACAGTGATGACAGTCTGTGAATGTTTACATGGATGATCTCTAAGCAACGATAAACACGTGCATATAAGACGCTAGAATCGAAAATCGCACCGCATCTCAAGACGTCACACATGACTACGCGAGAGTGAATTGGAGAAGTATGGAAAGCCGTTGGCACAAACCAATGGCCTCCGTCACCAACTGCTTATTAGACGTTATGAAAAGAGTTTACATAAAATAGACAACACTTGTCTATATTATTTAATGAAACGTGTATGAATGAAAAGATGCTGCCTAAATACACACAAATATATATATATATAGCGCACAACTATTTTCACAAAGAGCACAGATACTACACTCTGACCTTAGTATTTATTCTCGCAGAGGCAAATTCAACACATTGTTAGTTTGACGTGTAACCTTTTCTTTTTATGTGCCATGTCCTTTCAGGATGTAGGTGATCATGGCTCTCCACCTCCCTCTATCCCTTGCAGCTCTCAACAAATTCCTTCCCTCTGCTTCCTCCCCCAGACCACGTTCTGTCATCCACTTGCTTAAGTCCCCCAGGTATGTCACGCGTTGTTTTCCCTTGTCTCTCTCTTTCCCTCTATTCGACCCGTGAGTAACAGATTCTCCAGGGCCTCTTTCTTCATTACGTACCAGGATAACAATTACTCAGTCCATTCTCAATGTGTGTTACGAAAGCGTCAGAATATTCCAACCCTCCCCTTATAGTACAATCCGTCGATACTGCCCTGGTGTCAGAATCCTCAGAACCAAGCTTGTCACATTTTTTGCCGAGTCCCGTCTAAAGATGAGCACACGACTTAAGTGAAACAGATATTCTATTTCGATAACAGAATAATAGCCCAGCAACTAAACTCTGACCCTGAAAATAGAAGGCTTAGGAACAACACTTTGATCTTAGGCAGAGCAAAGATAATGATCCATATGTAAGTTAACATCTTATTTTTGACGGGTTCTATGCAAGTCATAAGCATTTCAGATAAGATATATTACTGATTCGAGTTTGCCTTGCTGTATTCAAAAAATAAAGACTTATTTATTCTGAAGTTAAAATAGGTGACAAAAAATAACTAAACGAGATGGTCTATGCATTCCACAGACCAATTATGCCAATAGGACTTAATTCCTGACTACGAACAACTTCTTCCTCATTTGAAATGCATTTCTGTCGGAAAATTATTGCTAATATTATTCTATAGCATTTCAGTTCCAATGCATTTATATTATACATATAATAACTATAATCTATCAATAACGCTAATTCCTGACTACTGACTTTCATTTTCTTCCATGTTTTCAGTGCAGGCTAATTGCTGTTCTTTTTGTTTTTTTGTTGTTTTTTATTACTGTATGCTAAAACTTTAACTGATTGATACTGCAGTCCCGGTAGTTTTTGGTGTTTATTTATTTATTTTTTTTGTTGATGATTTCTTAAAGGGGCTTCAAGATTCTGATTGGGTTGTGTTCTTAAACCTATTCCTTTAATTGAACTTGTTAATAGATTTTGAAGTTATTAATTTAGTGAACTTGGTGTGAGACTTGAATGTAACAGAAGGTGGTAGGAAGTCCAGATTATGGGAATAAGTAGAAAAGATAACGTGAATCTTCAAAAAGTCAATGTATTTTTGTGCTACCGACTTAACACAATATGGAACTTGTCTTGGGTCCATTACTTCACTATGTACAATCCTACCACACAAAATAACATCTCGGATTTCTTGACTTCTTAACCTGTGAATATGATTTCCGCAAACAACCACCTAACCTTTGCACCATCCGTCTGACCCATCAAGTTTATCATGGAATTCCTCGGTGAATAGAACTGTCTTTGTATTCTGCTGTCCATTTCAACCAATTTTCTTTATGGATCTTTTTAAAAGAGGCCTCGCGATAAGTTTCAAATTTTGCCACTTGATTTAGGCCCTGATATATTGTGCTTTTATTGGATACTTCCTCACTATTACAACACTGGGAATTTTCTCTACTAAATATTAGAAATAGACGTGATAACGTGCTCGACATTTCCTTCTCAGACCATTGTGAGTCGTATAGTGTTTGCAATGAACTTCAAAGTACGAAATAGCTATCAAACATTTTTGTAATTTCCAACTATATTTAAGTAGGTACCTCTATGAGATCGCTAAAAAAGAGCATACCATGATGAAAAAAAAAACAAACTTGACGAAAACAAAATTTAATCGTCTAAATGTTCATGTTATTATTAAGAGGAAAGATCAATGTATTTTGGGGGTATTTTTTTTTTACATTTCTTAATCGTTCCGAGTACGTCCGAAATTTTCGTTAAAAATCTTATTTCTTTGGGGTTTTTGAGTCAGCAAAATTGACAGATAATCGATTATGGCATCCATTTTATAAAAAAGATGAAAATCTCACTTTGAAATTCTTTTAAAAATAACTTATCATTTTTTCAAAACTTCTTTCAAGAAAATCAGAAATTATAATGTTTATTTAAAATATTTTGAACCAAGGTTGACTTAGCTTCTGCGCCGAAAAGATGTGATTTGAAAATAAAACCAAACAGGTCATAACCTTTCACGTCACTCGACAGGTGTTGAATGACGTATTGACGGAATCATAATTTGTTCTATGGAAGTTATTTAGATTTAAGTGAACAAATTATTTACCTCGTTATTTTTAAGGAAAATTTCAGCGCTCTAATTTTTTTTCTTTTTTTTTTCTTTTTTTTTTTTGTACTTACGAAGCTTTATGGAAAATATATTATAAAGAAATTAAAATAAGACTGTTAAGAGTGAGATTACATTTTACTGTGTTTTTTGTATTTCCATTCATTTTATTATTAATTTTGATAGTTCATTGATGGAAATATGTCATAACTGAGATTAATATAAAAATAAGATCATATAAATTTCATAAGATAATACTGAAACTTGTAGGTACCCTTCTCAGTTGAAATTGAAAAATCAAATTAACTTCTCCACACGTGTTTCGCAAAAGGAAAAGGCCCTAACAGTGTAGAACAATGCTTAACTCAAATAACACAACTTAATTATATTCTGGTTGGTCTTCCGTACTTTATAATTACAGCCCGATTATAAACACGAAATTAGATTTCTTAATTACTGCAGATCTTCTGATTAGTCAAAATGATACAATTTACAACGTGCTAAAAAAAGATCATAAGGACACTTTTTATATTTTAACAACTTAAATGTAAAAATCTATTATAATTAAAGAATGAACAAATAATTGTATTAAAAATTCATTTTTCATTGAAAATATTTTTTTTCTTTCAGAAAATATTGTCCATATTCATAAAAACAACTAAAACCAAATAAAAGCATTTGAAATTAAATAATATCTTTGTTTTATTGAGTTTTGTATGTTACAATTCAGAGCTGATTTTCATTTAGGGGGTCCAATTAAAAACAAAAAAAAACATGATTTGCATTCCTCAAAGCCGTGTGTTTTTAACTTTTGTAATCACTAAACCCGATGCGATCGAATTTCTAGGGTTTTCATAAAATTAGTTATGGAGTGGGGGGTAATAAATACATAAAAAAATTTCTACCCTGACTTTCAAAAAAAAAATACTTATTTATAATAATTTCGATCATCTATGAATAGTTTCTGAAAGTTTCATTAACATCCGACAATTTCCAAATTAATGTGTGTCCTACAAAAAAAAATTGTCTGTTATTTTACTAGTTCCGGTGATACAAAGAGAAACAAGGTTTTTTTAGTTCAAATTTAGAATGTCCTAAAGAGAAAGAAAAAATTTTAAAAAAACTTTGGTCTTTCCTCTTTATAATAACGTAAGCATTTAGACGATAAAATTTTGTTTTCATCAAGTTTGGCGTCTTTTTCATCATGCTGTGCTATTTTTTAGCGATTTCGTGGAGTTACCTATAAGCATTTTCCTTACCTTTTTACAAGCTTTGAAGTTATTAAATATTTTCTCTTCTTTTTTTTTAATTCTTCAAATTGGTTTTCCTTCTATTTAAAGTTTCAAATTCTGCTATTAAAAATACCAGAAAAATAGTTGCTGTTTGTTTACATCTGCGCATAACTAATCGTCTTCGTCCATATTGAAACCATTCAGCAAATAAACCCTTAGATTCTAATAATTATTTGATAAAACTTGAAATGGTTAACAATGTAAGGCGAATTATACATATATAACGCCTCGTTAAAAAACAAATATTTAAAAAAAAAAAAAAACGCCATCAAGAACGTGCCTATTCATATACTTATGGACGCAGATATAGACAGAGAAAGACACATGCAACCTTGCACCGTGGATGGAACACGCATACAGAACAATGCTGAGGTTATTATCTCCATGCTTTAAAACGTTTCTTAAAAGGAAAAATGTCTGCATTTTGATGTCATCGCAATCTAACAGTTTTGCTACAGTTTTCCACCAAATTTCTCGTCAAACTGGGGCATTCAACTTACTTGAAAAAGGATTGTTATCACACGACTACAAGTCCCAACGCTCTTCACATGATACAATCTGGAGAAAAAGGAAACATATATCCTTACCTTGTATATACACCCGTGTTTCCTACGCCTGTGTTTTTGTTTGTTTAATTTTCGGGTACTTTTTCTTTTTTTTTCTTTTTTAAAAAAAATAAGAACTATTTTTTTTATCACCCGTCATTCCACACTTTCAAAATCCTCCTTCTGTCCACCATACCTGAAATCTTCATATCTTTATTTTGTCTTTACATCTTTCATAATCATTTCTCTCTTACACAACCACTCTTCTCAAAATGCCACACTTTATTTATTTCTCCTTTTCAAACCTCTTTTCATACTTTCCCACTCTCCTTTTTAATCTTTCTTTTCCCTATTGGTTAAAACGCCGCAGAAATGTCACAAAAATATTACTTCTGTACACCTTTTTTTGATCTCTACGGTGTTAACGATAACGGAGTTTAATCTCCCGAGAGGAGCTCTCTAAGGAAGAGGCAGAAAAACAAGCGTTTCCCAATACGCCATTTTGTCCTAATCGTTGTCACTTTAACCATCTTCTGCACCCATTTTTCTTCTTTTTTCTTTATTTCTCCCTTTCCAGCGTCTCTATCTATGCTTACTGACACCTACCATCACAGAGCTTTGTTTACAACTAAACTTTGATACAAAAACCACTTCTTTAGTTTTGATCTAAAAGAAATCTGAACGATTTTTTCCTTGTCTTTCTTTCTTCTCTCAGGAGATCACGTCTTTCCGTTCTAAGTTGGGCAGTTTTCTTTCTTTTTTTTGTTCATAATTTTAAAGTGTCTCTTACTTTCTTTCTTTTTTTAATTCTATTTTATCTTTACTATATATTTTCATTTTTCAAATCGTTTTTTATTTTGGCTATTTCGTAAGTTGCTTGGTGTTTTATTTATTTATTTATTTTTTTTTTTTTTTTTTTGAAGCTTTTGAAATCTACTTGCAGATTCTGATATGAAAAGAGAAAGTTGCGTCGTTTTGCTAGGATCTGATGTATTTTCTTCGAACAGAACCTACTTTGAATAAGATAACGAAACTTTGCACCATTTATTTCACCTCTGAATGAAAACATTTTTTTTTAGTTCTTTTTTTTAAATTTATTGTAAGTTTATATAATAGTATCTAGTAAAATTTGAGGTTGGAATAAACAGGAGAAATAAATATATGAAGTGAGTCTGATAAATTCTCAAGGAAATATTCTTTTTAAAAACTAATAACTAAAGTTAGATTATTGGCAAATATAGATCCGTGCGCCTCTTAAACTTTTTCAGATTTATTTGCACTTTAGACTTCATTAAAAAAATAAAAATAACCCAACACTAAATTTCCAGATGTTCTTTCATTTTGTTCTGCCTTCTGTTTAATTGTATACGGAATGTGTTTTGTATAACGAGGATGAGACAATTTTAAGTGTTTGTTTTTGAACATCCGATAAACAAAGAAAAAAAATAAGAATGATTTTTTTTTCTATGATATCGAAACAAAATAAATGTTCGTTCTGAATACAAACGTTAAAATATAATTAGAATCGAACAATTTTATTAGTCAAAGTACGCACGATTATAATCAACACAATGTTACCAATAAGCTAGTAATTAATTTATTTTATTATAATAAAAACTGAAATCACAGCAGTCGAGAAAATGCCAAAAAGCAGTTTCGATCTTGACTGCATTGTTGTCGCCATTGTTGCAACAATGGGCGACAACAATGCAGTCAAGATCGAAAGCCCAGAAAAATATATTATCGGTCTGGAGGTTGGGACAGGATCTGGGTACCAAACTGCATTAGTCTTTGCAGGGTGGTTTTGGGAGTATGTTACCTTGCGTTTTACTGCAGAAAAATAGACATCATTTTATTCACTACTTTTGGCTTAAATTTTTGAAACTTTTCCTATATCAGTTCAAGATTTTGATAATAGGCCTCTGCTGTATTAGTTTGACCAGGTTGTTCAACCAGTTGTTTTGTTTTTTGTTTTTTTTTTTGTTGTTTTTTGTTTTGTTTTTTGTTTTTTTTGTTTTTTTGTTGTTTTTTTTTTTTTTGTTTTTGTTTGATTTGATTTGGTTTGTTTTTTTTTTTTTTTTTTTTTTTTTTGTTTGATTTGGTTTGTTCTTTTTTTTTTTGTTTGTTTGGGTTTTTTGTTTTGTTTGTTTTGTTTTTTTTTTTTGTTTGTTTGTTTTGTTGTTTTTTTTTTTTTTTTTTCGTGAAGCTTTGGTTTTCAGAAGGTTGATTGGCGAAAGAAAGCTTTTCGTTGTAAAGGATTTCGTCACTGAGACATCGTTATCTAGTACCGCTAGTCCATTTGATTATAGGCTGAGTTCGGATCTCACAGAGAAAATGGTTCTTGCGGCCTTATGCTGACAAATATATATAAAATACTCGCAGAAGAGGTATGAACGTTTTCGATATTTATTCAATTCTGTTTAGTTTGACACAAAACCGATGTTAGGCTTGAGAAAGGAAGATTTAAAGCCTGGAATAACATAATCTGAAATCTTAGCATTTATCTAGTTTTGACCACTGACACCATACGAGCAATACGCAACTACCTCAGCTACTAAACAAGCCCTAGTCTTGTGGCGTCTGAGACAGGAATAAAAGAGAAATAATAGTTGATTTGCCGATTGACAAAGCCTGTCTCGTTGCATGGTGCATTAGAGGTAGCATGTTCGTTATTAGATCTCTTACAAAGGCTGATATGAAAAGTTTAATAATAAAAAACTCGAACATAAGCTTGTTTTTGGATTGGTTGGTTTTGTTTTACGGCATATCAACCTCAATGGGTTATTTAATGCCGGCAACTTTTTTTCCTGGTAATTTTTTTTTTTTTTTTTTTTTTTGTCAAAATTCTGTTTCTGGTAATGTTTTTTTTTCCTGAAAATGTATAGCTGGTAATATTATTTTCAAAAACGTATTGTAATTTTTTTTGTCAAAAACGTATTGCTGGTAATATTTTTTTTTCTTTCAAAAACGTATTGCTGGTAATATTTTTTTTTCTTTCAAAAACGTATTGCTGGTAATATTTTTTTTTCTTTCAAAAACGTATTGCTGGTAATATTTTTTTTTCTTTCAAAAACGTATTGCTGGTAATATTTGTTTCAAAAATATATTGCTGGTAATAGTTTGTTTTATGTTGTTTTTTTTTTCTTCAAAAATTTATTTCTGGTAATAATTTCTTACAAAGTATTTCTGGTATTAAAACCTATTTTTACACTTTTAGAATGCTTTTTACCTCAGTTTTAGGGTTAACTATTTGCCTGTAGCTGGGACCCCAACAGTTGCTACCACCCCGGATCAGGGTGGACCTGGGAACACCAGCAATTAAGAGGCGGTTCCACGCTCCTTAAAACCTGATCAGAAGCCTTGCTGTTGGACTTAGTTCATCGTCTTACCCTGGACGCGAATGTAGTTTATCGCCATACCCAGAACGGCATAGGCTTGATATGTGACATGATGGAACTGGGTGACAATTAAATGAAATATTATTTTGGAAGTATTGTCAATTATTAACTTTTTACTAGGGTTTTTTTTTTTTTAGACTCTTACTTTTTATCATAACTCTGGACTTATTTACCAGGCCAGAAATACAAAATTTAATTCTTGATTTCCGGTGTGCGCTACAAACTCTGTTCGTTGGGAACTTCATCAATTTATTTAATCTTTAATAATGTTGCCAATTTTCACATTTAAAATCTGTGCAACACAATCACTTATTTTACTCATTTACACGATTTAGTCTCATGCCGTATTAAGCTAAATTCGTTGAATGTTCTCTATTAGTTTATAAATAATCTTTTTTTAATTTTAACTTCTATTATTATGAATTGCTTTTTCTTTCTTTTTCTTCCGTATTACTTTTGAGTTTTTTATGTTAAGAGTTGCAATACTTAAAGATGAAATATTCTTTGAAGTACAAAGATAATATTATTGACGGTCTGATAGCTGGGATAAAAAGGAACTTAAATAATATTTTTAGATATCTTTGTCAAAAATCATCTCATAATAAGAGTGTATGTAAACAAAGATGATGGCAGTGAATCGGGGTTTGTGAGGGATGGTAAATAAGGCCCAAAGTTATAGGAATAAATTTGCGTTCTGTAACAGATAATCTTCTTGTTCAACTCTGTAAAACAGATGCCCCAGACAGGTAGGCTTGTTGAGGATAAAGCAAGCTGCTTCTTTATCTCCGAACTGCGCTATTAATTAATGACCAGTAATGATTGACAGAATGAAAAATGGAGTGGTTTAAAGAAATAAGGAACTCTAGTGAACATTTCGTTTTATACATACGGGCTGAAGATGCAAGTTAACGAGTACGACATTGCGATATAAACTGAATCCTTTACTAGATAAATATTCGGTAATACTTCTAACCGATGAAAGAATGAATTTTAATGTTTTGATATCTTTTTAATTTAAAAAATAATAATTTAAAAATAGTTTCATCACTTCCGCGATTCTTTATATGAACAGAGGTTCCGGGTTTATTTACAAAAAGGCAAAGGTTTCCTGTATGGCGCCACATTGTTGTAACCTAGAAAATGTTACTGAAGGAGGAATAGCTAAAACGGGGGTTGGAAATGAAATGGTAATCTTTATAACATTAATAAAATACAATACTCGCCAGCGACGTTAAGTAGGTAAACCACTTTTTGACTTTTCTTGACTTGTATCGGTTTTCACCCTGGTCGGGTTGAACAGGCTTCCTCCCGAGCATCACGGATCATCGCTGCCCACGCTCGCCGATCCTGAGCCAGGTCACACGAAATGGCGAGCCAGTCGCGATTCCATCGTCGAAGACCAACAACTTGTGGACCCGATAGTACTGCTAGGTCATCCTTGATTGTGCTAGCCCACGTCCCCAGGTGTCCACCGACACGTTTTCGCCAACCAGGAAGAGGAGGGAGAAGTATATCGCATGAGCTCTCACTCCGGGCGTCGAGCTGCGTGTTCGAACCATCGGAGAAGACGCTGGAGCAGGACGGGTGGAAGAGAACGGAGACTCAGGCGACGACGTAATGATTGACAGAATGAAAAATGTAGTGGCTCACAGAAATAAGAAACTCTAGTGATCATTTCGTTTTGTACATACGGGCTGACGATACAAGTTAACGAGTACGACATTGCGATATAAACTGAATCCTGCTAGCGTATTACCCCCACTTACAATAGTTTCCAACGTATTTATAAGGATTAGTGTTCATAGGTACGGTGTATAACATGCATGCATATACATGCACAAATATCTAAAAAAAAAATTAGTATTCTAGTAAACTTGATTCACTGTTTTAACCTGATCTCTACAAGAAGGTCCTAGAATTGAATTCAGATTTTCCGACACATGTTCATTGCAAACGCAAATGTTTTTCTTATATTTTAAGCTCAGACGCAGTTCGTTTGCTGCTTTTGTTTTAGACGAGATGACTGGTGTTTGCCACCCTACGCATTATACGCATTACATTCACATCAGCGTTTTAGCTGCCATCATTAAATTACTAAATTACTATTGTATCTCAAAAAAGAATACCCGCTCGGCCCGGTGGCTAGGATCAAAGTGTAGTATCTGCGCTTTGTGAGCTGCCGAGTCGGGTGTCTGTCGAACTCTCTGCTTGCAGAGGGGAACCCGGACGAAGCTCCGCCGAAGGGTGGGGTTTCGTTCGGGGAGGTTGACGGAACTAGCCCGCTTGGACGGGTTTAGATGGGTTTTATTTTTGGCTGGGCCTACGGGCTCAGACATACCCACATTAAAAAGGCCTTGTGCCACATTCAATTCCTGTGGGTGAATTGATAAATACCATCATTAAATTACTAATATTTGGTGCTATTATATTCTGCATCGTTATGCATCATCAACATCTTTTATTCAACGCGGCTAACTGGAAAATGCTGACTGATAAGTGGACAGCTTGACACATTGAGAATTTTTTATTATAAAATACATATTTACCAATTCAAATTTAAAGTCTAGCCTACTCATTAATCTATCAATATTTATTAAGCTTGATACAAAGGCAGATGGATGAAAATAAGGATCAGAAAACCGAGTTGTATTAATCTTCCAGTAAGTTATCTGCCTCGAAAAATCCGCATTGGAGATCATGACCTGCTACTAATGGGAGATACGTAACTATTTGATCCACAATGCAGAACCAAAAAATATATTACTTTGTCTAGCTTAGTGTAGCACACTAATGGACAGTAATTAAAACAAATATCTGGTTCCGTCTGTTTGTTTCAGGATTCAAGTACTGAAATGAATTCTATGAAATCTGCTATTTAATTTCTATTGATAAAGAAGTGAAACTCCGAAATAAGTTAACCAACATGAAAAAGAGCCATTTTCAATGTATTTTCCAGATATTCGATTTGGAGTTAAGTCTTTTAAAGAACGATGCAGCAAATATCAAATAAACAAAAAAAAAACTGTGCTACTTTTACTATAGCAAAAGAAAAACTATTGGCAAATACATATATTTTTTTTTACTGAGTAGACAAATTGGAATCGGACATCGTGAAAACAAAAAAAAAAACTGGTGCAATGGTTTGTAGTACCCTAGTGAGATCAGTCGTTATCAAGTAAAATACTTTAAGCGTTTCACTTTGCTTAGCAAACAAGTCTCGCTAATTCTTTATTGCTGTAGTGAGTTTGGTGTTCAACATTATGACCTGTCCTTAAATTTTTGTTTTCTTTTTTACATCTCATAGTAATAAACGTAAGACTTAAGTTGTCTATATTTTTGACATGAGTCATTTTTACTACTAATTTTTAACAAACTTGTATCTGATTTTGTTTGCTTTTTATCCTAATACTCAGGTCATTTGTACATTCTATCAAAATTAAGCTGTATAGATTAGACGTAAAGAATTGGCTCATGACGTTAAAAGTTGTTCTGCGTGTGCTGAATTAACTTCTTGATTACATGTGGCAAATATGCATTACGTTAGCAAGGATAGCGTCATTCTGACTAACAATGATATTGACGGCAGTGTACAAAATAAATATTAACAAGAACATAAGAAACAACAGAAAAAACATTACTTTAATTCATTAAAAGAACATCATTAATGATGGAGCATAGGAACTACATTCAAATTTCCCGATGACTACTGGATATGACATATACTTGAAAAAGGCATGAAAGCACACCACCTGAAACCTTATGATCAAAATAGCAAAAATAAAGATATTGGTCAGAATAGTTCATTAAATAACCTGATCTTTCTACTTCAGACAATATTTAATCTTTAAGTGTTGCAAATTTTTTTATGAAAGTTACCTCAAAAAATTATGTGGGATTAAGTAAAAATAGTTGCAATTATAATAAAGTTAGCAATAGTAGCAACAGTTCAGATAAAACTATAGGGTGTCCCAAAATAATGTATACACTCTTTGAATCGTTATAAATTATTCAATTTATATATCTTTACTTGTAAATAAGATTAATACAAGAATAAACATTTAAAGAATTTGAGAGTAAAACATACAAAAAAGACATAGAAAAGTAACTTTAACAAGATAAAAGCTGTTTCGGGCAATGGCAGAATGTTCATATAATAATGAGTTCACATCAAATAATCAAACCAGTTGCCGTTCTGTTCAATACACTTTTTGGAGAAATAGACCTACAAACATCCAGTATCATTTCTTCTGGTATTTGAGCACACACTTCTTCAATTGCTACTCTCATTTCAGCAATTGTTTCAGGTTTCCTGCTGTAAACTTTGTCTTTTAGAAACACCCATAAAAAGAAATCCAAGGGTGTCAAATCTGGTGATCTAGGTGGGTGTTCAACTGTCCCTCTTTTTCCAATCTATCTGTTTTGCATGTTTTCATCCATATAAGTTCTCACATCATATCAATGTATTATTAACTATTAATATTTAAAGAGTGTATATATTATTTTCGGACAACCTGTATTATTTTTTAAACTATAATCCGTTGTTTAATAGAGGATAAACTATAAACTTAGTACGACATTGGATCGGGCAGTATGATTATGCTCACTAATTTTATGAATGATTAATTCAACATTCAAGATTTTGGCTTGTAACACTCACCATTGGCCTCAGCAGTAAACCCCCGTCCGAAAACAGGTCTGATTATTAACACTGTTGCTATAGATGCAACTCGAATAGTTCCCTAGTGGATTAACAAGTTATATAATATATATATATATATATATATATATATATATATATATATATATGAGAGTGTGTGTGTGTTCATCTTCTTCCTTGCGCGCTTCATACCTCCTCCGCCTCTCTATTACACTTCATAAGCTCTTGTTGAAAAAAATAAATGCAAGATTCTCGGGATGATGTTCGCCGGCTGGAACAGCCAATGATGGCGCTATTGGCGGGCACCCATTATAACAGTGATGTTAGCACCAAGCCATGGCGACAATATCAAGTGAACAAATTAGATCAAATTGGATTTGAGCGAAGCTCTTTGAGATTTACAGCGACCGTCTCGGGAACCATTGCCCACCACAAGAGAGTCGGTTGTAAAATTCAAATAGCCAATTTTGAAATCAATTTCCCCTTTTTCTTTTCAAAAGCAGCTTCGTTCATCATCTTCGATGATCTGGGTAAACTCATGGTGTTTAGTTTTGCTGGTGTGACTTGTTCGGTATCCAGTCTCGAGAGAACGTAGAAAAGATCAACGGAAGCAGCATTTATTTATTTTATTTATTGTGTGTGTCTGTGTGTGTTTGTTGGTTGGTCCGAGTGTATATTTGCAAGTATTTAACCTAAGTAACTGTGGACGTGTGTCATTTTGCAGAAATAGTTGGGTTGTTGAAGCAAATATAGTAAGGTCAATTAATCTGCAAGAAACCTTTTCAAATAAATTCTGTTTGTGTGGCAAAATCCTGGCAGATGCAATCAACTCTGACTTTGTGAATAAAAGCAATTTCAGTGGAACGATTACAAATACTAACATTATCAGAAGAACATCATGAATAATGAATGCGTTTAATTGAAAATGCGTTTCATAATATCAACTGTTTACGAAAGCCGTATAAAATAAACTTTGCCTTTCCAGTATTTATGTCAATATTCCTTCCGGAACAATTAGTGTTCTTCATCAACAACTACGAATTAAATTGAATCATTGTCAGATTAATTAACAAATCAAGAACTAAGGCAAAGACACCGTTAATCGCTCCAAAATGATAAAAACAGGATTATATTTTTTTTATATGTAAACTATATGTGCAGCTGTCATAAATCTTAACTGCTCTATAAGAACAATTAAAACAATTGTCTTCATCTTTGTTACTACCATAACGTTTTGACTGTTGTGCCCCCCCCCGGGGGTGGGGGGCTACTTCAGGTGTCTATCGTCGTTCCGGGTAACCTTCAGGGAATTTCGAACTCGATTCTTCATTTAATCTACAGGAAAAAATCGTTCTGGTTCCACTATCCATGTTTAGAAACATCACGTCTTTTATTGCTCAGAATGGTGCAAGGAGGAATAGCATATATCACTTTTTCATCTGGTATTTATATCATTTAATAGCTATAGTTTTAGTTCGATTATATTAATATTTAAATAGTTACCTTCACGAGATCGCTAAAATAAAAGAGCATAGCATGATGAAAAAGACGCCAAACTTGACGAAAACAAAATTTTATTATATGTTTGTTATTATTAAGAGGAAAGATCAAAGTATTTTTGGAGTATTTTTTATATTTTTTAATCGTTCCTCAGAAATTCTCGTTAAAAATCTTGTTTTTTTATTTTGAATCAGCAAAATTGATCCTTTTTTTCCCATTCTATAAAAGAACTGGAGATCTCACTTTGAAATTCTTTTAAATATCAATTATCATTTTTTCAAAAGTTATTTTAAGAAAATCAGAAATTATGTTTATTTAAAATATTTTGAACCAAGCTTAACTTAGCTTCTGCACCGAAAAGATGTAATTTGAAAATAAAACAAAGCAGGTCATAAACTTTCGCGTCACTTGACAGGTGATGAATGACATATTAACAGATTCCGTGAGGATAATTTGTTCTATGGAAGGAGAAAAGTGAAATAATTGACATTAAGAACAAATTATTAAGGAAAACTTTCAGCGGTCTTTTTTCTTTTCATTTTTTTTTTTGTACTTAGCTTTCACCTTTAAGTTTATGATGATTTATGGAAAATATATTATAAAGAAATTATAATAAGACTGTTAAGAGTGAGATTAAATTTCATAAGAAAGGTATCTAATTAATTTATAGGTACCACTCTTATGAAATTTTATCAGAACTGTACATAAAATACTATAATTTTATGTACATTTATTACATTTTACTGTGTTATTTGTATTTACATTCATTTTATTATTAATTTTGATATTTCATTGATGGAAAAATGTCATAAATGAGATTAATATAAAAATAAGATCATATAAATTTCACAATACTGATACTTGTAGGTACCCTTCTCAGTTGAAATTGAAAAATCAAATTAACTTCACACGTGTTTCGCAAAAGTAAAGGCCTTAACAGCGGAGAACAATGCAACTTAATTGTATTCTGGTTGGTCTTCCGTACTTTATAATTACAACCCGATTATAAATACAAAATTAGATTTCTTAATTACTGCGGATCTTCTGATTAATCAAAACTACAATTTACAACGCGCTAAAAAAAAGATCTATCTCATAAGGACACTTATGAAATCCGAAGCGGCTTTTAACTAATTTTATAATATTTTAACAACTTAAATGTAAAAATCTATTATAATTAAAAAATAACAAATAATTGTATTAAAAATTCATTTTCTCATCGAAAATTTTTTTTCTTTCAGAAAATGTTGTCCATATTCATAAAAACAACTAAAAGCTAATAAAAGTATTTGAAATTAAATAATATCTTTGTTTTATTGAGTTTTATATGTTACAATTCAGAGCTGATTTTCAGTTAGAGGAGTCCAATTAAAAACAAAAAAAAATCATGATCTGCATTCCTCAAAGCCTTGTGCTTTTAACTATTGTAATCACTAAACCCGATGCGATCGAATTTCTAGCGTTTTCATAAAATTAGTTATGGGCGGGGTAATAAATATAAAAAAAAATATTTCTGCCATGACTTTAATAAAAAAAATATTTATAATAATTTCGATCATCTGTGAATAGTTCCTGAAAGTTTCATTAACATCCGACAATTATTTTTATTTTTGCAAAATTTTCCAAATTAATGTGTGTCATACCAAAAAAGCGTGCTAAAAATTGTCTGTTATTTTACTAGTACCGGTGATACAAAGAGAAACAAGTTTTTTTTTTGTTTTTGTTTTTTTTTTTGTTTTTTTTTTAATCAAAATTTAGAATGTTCTATAAAGAAAGAAAAATTTTTTAAAAATAATTAAAAAAAACTTTGGTCTTTCCTCTTAATAATAACATAAGCATTTAGACGATAAAACGTTGTTTTCGGCAAGGTTGGCGTCTTTTACATCAAACTATGCTCTGTTTTTTTTTGTTTTGTTATTTTTTGTTTTTTTTTTTTTTTTTTTTAGCGATTTCGTGGAGGTACCTATTTAAATTTATAAATATAAGTATATCTTCTGACTAGTGAAACGGTCAAATCCTTACAACCGGCTGTCCTTCATTGAAAATATGTCGCCAGAGTAGTTTAGTAAGGATATTTGGAGTGCAGTAAAATTCATCTCTTACAATATTTGTTGGTGTTTTTTGTTTTTTGTTTTTTTTTTTTTTAATAAGGCATGATATTTATACTTTTCATAAAAAATAATGATTTTTTTTTCTTTAATATTTATATAATTTTAAACGGCTATATACAAACAAACCTTATTAACTGGTCATGTAAATAAACCCTGTAAGTACTATGAATGATATAAGCTTAACCTAGGTACCTCCACGAGATCGCTAAAAAAAGAGCATAGCATGATGAAAAAGACGCCAAACTTGACGAAAACAAAATTTTATCGTCTAAATGTTTGTTATTATTAAGAGGAAAGGTCAAAGTATTTTGGGGTTTTTTTTTCCATTTTTTAATCGTTCCTAGCACGTCCGAAATTTTCGTTAAAAATCTTTTTTTTTTTTTTGAGTCAGCAAAATTGACCATTTTTCCATTTTAAAAAAAAGGAAATCTGACTTTGAAATTTTTTTTAAATATCAATTATCATTTTTTCAAAACTTATTTTAAGAAAATCAGAAATTATAATGTTTATTTAAAATATTTTGAACCAAACTTAACTTAGCTTTTGTGCCAAAAAGATGTAATTTGAAAATAAAACAAAGCAGGTCATAAACTTTCGCGTCTCTTGACATGTGATGAATGATATATTTACGAATTCCATGAGGCTAATTTGTTCTACGGAAGGAGAAAAGTGAAATAATTTACATTTACGTGAACAAATTATTTACCCCGTTATTTTTAACGAAAACTTTCAGCGGTCTAATTTTTATTTATTTTTTTTTTTGTACTTAGCTTTCACCTTTACGTTTATGATGCTTTATGGGAAATATATTGTAAAAGAAAAAAATAAAACTGTTAAGAGTGACATTAAATTTCATATTTCTTAAGAAAGGTATCTAATTAATTTATAAATTACCTTTCTTATGAAATTTTATCAAATTGTACATAAAATACTATGATTTTATGTACATTTATTCTACTGTTATTTGTATTTGCATTCATTTTATTATTAATTTTGATATTTCATTTATGGAAAAATGTAACTGAGATTAATATAAAAATAAGATCATATAAATTTCATAAGATGATACTGATACTTGTAGGTACCCTTCTCAGTTGAAATTGAAAAATCAAATTAACTTCTCCACACGTGTTTCGCAAAAGTAAAGGCCATTGTTCTCCGCTGTTAACAGCGGAGAACAATGCTTAACTCAAATAACGCAACTTAATTATATTCTGGTTGGTCTTCCGTATTTTATAATTACAGCTCGATTATAAGCACAAAATTGCATTTCTTAATTACTGGGCATCTTCTGATTAGTCAAAATGATACAATTTACAACGCGCTAAAAGATCTATCTCATAAGGACACTTATGAAAGAAAAAAAAACATATTTATAATAATTTCGATCATCTCTGAATAGTTTCTGAAAGTTTCATTAACATCCGATAATTATTTCTATTTTTGCACGATTTTTCAAATTAATGTGTGTCATACCAAAAAAACGTGCTAAAAATTGTCGATGTTATTTACTAGTTCCGCTGATACAAATAGAAAAAAGGTTTTTTTAATCAAAATTTAGAATGTTCTAAAAAGAAGGAAAATTTTTTAAAAATAATTAAAAAAAATCTTTGGTCTTTCCTCTTAATAATAACATAAGCATTTAGACAATAAAATTTAGTTTTCGGCAAGTTTGGCGTCTTTTTCATCAAGCTATGCTCTTTTTTGGCGATTTCGTGGAGGTACCTAGCTTAACCTGTAAGAAATATGTAACTTTCGATAAAAAAAAAAGACGATATATCAATTTGAAAATTATAATTAAAAGAAAAGCTTCATTTCATATCGCTAAGATTCTATTGATACTGAGTTATCTGGAAATTAATATTTCCATACACGTACGCGTTTACATACGCGTGTAAAATTGTGTGTTTACCTTGTAATCCTTTGTGCATCCATGTTAAAAGAATTACTTTGTTCCTTTAAGAAACAGATCTTATTTTATAAATGGTTGTTTTATTTAAGATGCCCCAACAAGGATTTAGAAATTAAATAACATTTCTGTTATTTGTGATTATTTTTTTTAAAATGGAGATTTATGATACTTCGATGTCTTCAGTTTTGGACTTGGCAACCGTTTCAACACTGTTTTTATTACAGTGTAACCCGGATATAAGAGAGTTGTCGGGACCGGAGAAGAAGTCTCTTATATCCGGGTCTCTTATATCCTGGTTACACTGTAACAGTGGTGTTAGAGAAAACAGAAATATGGCTCCCCAAATCTCAAATCCTCAAATAACTATCACATTTTTAACTACCTCCCTGGATGACAAACAGGAATTTTTAAGGCACATGCAACACGTTTGATTGGCTGTGAAATTTCCATGCTTGTATCTAAAATAAGCATCCAAAATCTGCCCATAAAGACTGATGCCTATTTTATATACATATATATATATATATATTATATGCGCGGTACTTATTAGAAAGTGCTCAATATCAGAGATAGAACTAACATATTTGGTTTGTCTGATGATCGCAAAAGCGTGAAAACCAGGGTCACAAACTCACATCAATCCAACCAAATATATATATATATATATATATATATATATATATATATATATATATATATATCATCCCTGATCTTGGTAACTAGTTAGATGGGGGACTATTTTGCAGTGTCTGGCACTGTAAGCAATGTCAGAGGTTATATTGGTGTGATTTGGGTATTAAAGACCCGACCGTTTTTTTTCATCAGACTACTCAAATCATATGCAATCTCGAATTAATTATACTGGTTCTTCTCGGTAGGTTTAAGGCCAAGACTTCATATGCTGTTGTGCGAGTTATGTTTGGTACCCTCGCAATTTGTTAATATTACATTGTGTTCTGAGATTGAGAGTGGAGCTACATTACCCACTGTAGATTGTGGTTTTTCTCATTCAGTCACCGAGCTTCCATCACACACATATATATATATATATATATATATATATATATATTGAACAATAAAAAAATATTAAAAAATTAAAATCTTCAGACACACTGCGTTGTAGATTAATATTCTTTCGTTTTTTGTTTTTTTTATTATTATTTCATTTAGATTCCTCGACTAGTTTCGGCCAAAATGGCCATCATCGGGAGAAGAAATATTTCTGCTTGCTGGTAGCAGTAAACTACAGAAATGAATATCTTGATGGAGAAAGTGAACTTTTGTCTGTAGTTTTCATTTGTTGTTTTTTATTTTTTTATCTTCTTAACATGAATCTTTTAACATATATATATATATAAATTGCTAGGTCTGCTGCTAGGAAAGTTGGTTCACTGTGTCATGCTAGACAATTTTTCTCTCTAGAATCTATCTTACATATTTATAAGTCTACCATTCGTCCATACATTGAATATTGCTGCCACATCTAGTATAGTGTTTCTGCCATGCATTTAGAGATTCTTGATAATATGCAAGAACGAATCCGCAATGTTATTGGCCTTGACCTGACATTTCGGCTTCAATCACTTTTCAACCGCCGTAACATAATTTTCATATGCCTTTTTCTGTAAATGTTTCTATGGTAATTTCAATCATGTTCATCATATTCATTTATGTGCAAAAACTCTTGGAAAAGGTATGACTCCACTTCTTCTCTCCTCATCTATAGGTTAATTAGTAGGACTAGAAGTAAATCCTGATCTCCCAAAATTTCTTACAATCTCAAAACATTTTCTGTTTCTGAATATTCTGCAGAAGGCTGATATGCCACCATAAAAAAAATCAATGAATCTGTATTTGCAAGTGCAAAATTCTACCCTGTCATTGTTTTATTAATTTCTTAACAGATGATTAGTTAGAAAAAATATTCACATGAAAGAAAAATTGTGCGTTCAAATTTAGAACTTGAACCTTTTAGGTAAGTTATCAAATGTGGTCAAAGTCATTTGCCTCTCAATGCAGAAATTTGTGTCACTTGTTCAAGTTTTGACTTGGTTATCTCACCCTAATAGATAATATATTAGGTGTGTTTCTCTCTCTCTCTCTCTCTCTCGGTAACTTCCTCACTTGTACTGACCGAACTTTTCTACTCATTGACTCGTACATATCTCTCTCTCCCCATGTGTATATATATATATATATATATATATATATTTCAATTAAAAGGTGCAATTATAATTTATAAATTCATGAATCATTCTCACAAAAAACAAATTCTCGCCATTTAAATAATTAACCTCTATATTTGTTTTTTGTATGAATGATTCATGAATATATATATATGTGTGTATGTGTGTAGTTAAACCTAGAGAGCCAGACAAACCTACCAAGATTTCACCTAAGCGGATCGTCAGGGAAAGCCAGCCTTCCCTGACGATCCACTTAAGTGAAACCTTCGTAGGTTTGTCTGGCTCTCTAGGTTTAACTAAGTCTGCTCTTCTCACTGTATTGAGCACTTTATTTAGTTATTTTGCGTACTCGTATCGGGTTTTTTTTTCTTTGGGCTTTGGACTTGCATGCTAGATGATTATTTTCTTCTTGGTTCTTTCTTTTTTTTTTATACCTTTTTTTTCTCTTTGATTATTTGCAAATCAAGACACCGAATGTTTACCGAACGAGTATAGTTTCTTATACTTATAAGATTTCTATTAATAATATATATACACACACACACACACACACACACACACACACACACATTGATATTGCTTACTTATATTGAAACGTAACCAAAGAAAAAGAAAAATAATTTTTAAAAATACATGAATTGTTACATTCGTTCAAATTTATATAAATGTATTTAAAAAGAAAAATCATCATTTAATCTCTCAGTGTGGATGGATACTGATCTACTTATTAAATAGATTAATAAAAGCAGATTATAATGGATCTCAGTTTTATTTTTTTTTTTTTTTTTTTTTTTTTTGTAATTTATATTATGTATATCCTGTCAATTTCAATGTACAAAAACCAAACAGTTCAATTATGAACTGGAGCGTTAGAATCTCACATGAATGATTTGTTTATCGTGATGAAGATTTGAGTCAAACCAGTCACACTTTTCAGAAGAACTA
>CAHIKZ030000669.1:0-12500 GCA_903632075.3 Acanthosepion pharaonis | reverse complement strand
TACGTGTTAATAACATTGGGGCATGTATGAATCCTCTTCTTCTCCCTCCCAGCTATGGGTAAAATAGAAGGCGAGGTGCATGCATTGATGTATATAAAAATGTTTACAAAGTTGTATGTCCGAAGAGACTTTGAATACGAAATCAAACCAAACAGTCACATTAGTTCAAGTACAGTGTAACCCGGATATGAGACCCGGATATAAGAGAGATTTTCTCTGGTCCCAAATTAGAGCCTATGTATATATAATAGACCAAACCCGGATATAAGAGACTTCTTCTCCGGTCCTGACAACTGTCTTATATCCGGGTTACACTGTATATTAAATCTGTAAATTATTCCCGAGCTATAGTTCACTTTTTTTTTTTAATTAAATGTCGATGTCAATAAAGACTTCGACATTTAATAAAAAAAAATGACTTGTAAAGAACGACTTGTTTTATAGATGTCCCAAAAGTCGCAATCAATTTTTCGAGTATTCTTGTGTGCTAACCATTTTTTTTTATTTTTATGTATGTATTTGATATTCCCAAAAGGGAGAGAAGTACTAGTTATGCTCAGTCAGTTTAAAAAAAAGAAAAAAAACTTCAAACATTTTAACAGCTCAACGAATCAATTCTCTCAAATTCACGTAAGTTTCCCATGTTTCACTGGATATGTCACAGATTTCCTGAAACCACTTTCGAAAAATAAAGAATAAGATTCTCATTTCCTTTTGTCTTTTTTTTTTTTATTGAGCAGCTAGAAATTCGTTTTGCGCCTTCCACAAACTTCTGGGGTAGGACTTTATATGCTTTGGAAATTTTGGTAGTAATTTTCGTAGTAATCTTGTCGTAATTTTCGTAGTCATTTTCGTAGTAATCTTGTAGTAATTCTTATTTTGTAAATATTAAAATCAATTTTAAAACAACTGTTTGTCTTCTTTCTTTTAAAGAAAAAAATCACCCAAAACATACAGAACAATTAACGACATTTTACCAGCCTCTTTTCTTCAGTTTTTTTTTTTTTTTTTTTTGTCGGTATCTTAAAATAAAGGTCTGTACAAAAACGAAACCAAACATTTATGAGTATCGCTTTGCTCTGCACTTATTAGAGGTGAAAATTTCCTGATTTTTGTAATAGAATTAAGAAATAAGTGTTACAAAGTTTATGGTGGGGGTTGAAACTGTTTACACGTTTCGATTCAGTGACTATTCATTCAAACTTCCTTCTGTAATACATATGATTCCCAGACACTTAAACCATAGCGTTGTCAACCTGTCAGCTGATTCAAATCGTCTTCCTTGCTTTTCTCTTACTTTTTTTGTTCTATTTCTTTTACGTTCGCTCTTGCCAAACACTTCACCTCTCCCATTAGAGTAGATAAACCGATTTCGTGTAAAAGTAGATCCTTGACATCTGCTAAGAAATTATTAAATTTCCACGTAATACGTGTTTAGTTTCATTCAATTAGTTTCATTATGATTAGTATAGCGCGGCTCTCCTCGATTTTAGTTACCCGTACTCAACCATAGAAATAAACAAGACGTTTTAATTAATAATCGTACCAAATGCACTTATTAGAGGTGAAAATTTTAAAAGTTATTACGCTGGCAATTCAGATATATAAAAAAAATGCCTTAAGTGAAAAGATAAGTGTTCGATTTAATAAGGAAAACATTTTACGTTGATTGCTAATCGAATCTTCTATCCATCAGGTAATTTCTATTACAATACACTTTTTTAAACTGTTCTATTGTTTTCGTGTATCTTAAAATCAAACTTCATCATGGAAGTTAACGAAACTCCTTTTTTTTTTTTTTTTTTTCGAGGCATCTTTAATATTTCTCTAATCACACCGCGCTAGTGATTTTTACAATAAATCTAACGCGGATAAGCAAAGCCGCGGAGAAGGTCCAAACGGATACGAAACGAATATGATAACCACTGTGCTACGTTCATTTGTTTACAAATAGAGTTCTCAAAATCATTTACGTTTCCACTACCCACCCCCGCGCCCCACTACTAAAAATGTTATTATCCATAAAAATATATATACATTTATATATAGGTAATGCTTTATAAAGGCACCCCCTCGATTAATGCGCTACAATTTTGATAAACGAAAATTCAATTAGTGCATACATTATACTCGATTAGTACCGTAAAACATTCTTCAGTTTAACCATAGTAATAGAATATTGATTTTATTTTTTATATATAGTTACCGATGTACACATTACCCGCACTAATCGAGGCATTCCTGTACTCCGAAATGTGTAGATCAATTCATAAATGCTCGAATCTATGCATGATTTCATTGATCTTTATTAAGAACATACTTTTTTTTTAACCTAAAAAGCAATCTTGGGTAAATCTTTGTCAACCCTTTTCTCTCGAAGGGAATGACTACTTTTGTAATTTAGCGACGCTAGAGCTTTCTCTCTTGGCTGTCAAACATAACTGATATCAGCTGCAGTAAACGTTTCCATTCTAAACGTATCTTTACTTCACCTTCTCCTGAATCTGGCCCAAGTATGGAAATGTATTTATCTTCAGCGTCGCTATGTCGTGCTCTCATGGGATTACAAGGGGGAACAACTCTATGCAGTCTAAATGCACTGTGACTGGCCGCCATATTTGATCAATTTCCACCTTGTAACAAGATCGTTTCTCGTCGATGAAATTTCCCACTGGAAATTCATAGAAACAATAAGAGTTGACAGTTGCTACGTTTTTCAGGAAAAGCACACACAGTGGTGAAGAAGCAATGACTGCCGATGTAAATAATGACTGATCATGTTTAAGCCGATGCTTTTAAATCTATGGCAGTCGTTTCTGTTCCTCTCCCAATATAGAGGAGAGCGCATGCGTGCGCACTGGTGGTCGGTGTGCGAATTAGGACACTTAATGTGTGCAAGCGCGGGAAAAGAAAATTAAAGAAATACAGTTTTCGTATAATACCGTATATACTCGTATATAAGTTGGTTATTTAAGTCTATTTTTTTTTTTTTTTTTTTTTTTTTACATCGGCTAAAATGCTGGCCACTGGCACTGATGGACAACTTTACTTTTTGATCTGCTACAATGGCTGCATCCCCTGATAGATCTCACTTTGTTTACAATGACCAGATTTGGTGTCTTCTCCAAATTAGTTGTCTATAGTATAAGGTTGAATGGCTAACTGTTAAATGGTTGCTCAAATTTTACTCAATTATGGTTCTTATCTAGTTGCCTTTTTTTTTTTCGTTTTTTTTATCTTTATTGTATTAACTGACATTATTTACAGTTTAATCTATTATTATATTACTATTATTATTAAGAATTCACGCCAGTTAAAAAAAAAAAGTCTTTCCTGCTCTCCTCCTCTTGTAATTATCAAATTATCACTGGTGACATTCACGTGATATCAAAACAACAAACATAAATACAGAGCAACCTCGGTTGTTGAACGTCTCACATTTCGAACAAATCGGTTTTCGAACAGAAAATTCGAGATGAAAATGCCTCAGTTCTCGATCAACATAGCCGAACCGAGTTAACACGAACGGAATCATTTCTGAGTCGACCGCCGTGTTGTATATATTCGTGTACTGTGCCGTGCTTTTCTTTTCCAATTTTATTGTACTGTGGCGTTTTGTTTTTTTTTTCTTTACATTGATTCCTATTGGAAAAATAGTTTCGGTTTACGAACATTTCAGGTTACGAAAGGTTTTCAGGAACGAATTAAATTCGTGAACCGAGGTTCCACTGTACATTTGTCTTGATGGCTTCGATTTTTCAACAAATTTCTAATTCCTTTTACAAAATTCTTCGAGAACTTTCCAAGCACGGATGTAATAAATAACATAGCGATTATTTTTAGTAGTATCATATCACCATCAATAGTCATTATTTGTATAACATTATCTGTATCTTGACTTATAATCATCATAATGTACATGCCAGAAGAGTGTCGTGGTATTTCTGGGATTTTATTATTTAACATTTAAAATGGGAACTCTGATTCCCTGGTTCATTTTGTAGGACCTACAATAGTAATAAGTCTTTGAATTCGGTAATATTCTTGAATTTATAGTAAAAGGTATGCTTCGTTTGGACTTTTTACCTGTATTATTATCATGTCGCACTTTAAGAATAATCTGCAGTCGTGATGTCTTGTTATCACTTATGTTTATGAATCGTCGTTGTTTTAGTTCGTGTGATTTATACTGTGTTGATAATAATAATGTCCACCGGATGCTATATTCATGTGTTCAGCTGTTGGGTTTCGTGGTTGGTACAGCTTTATTCTTTGTAGCGAAATTACGTTTGTACTTTGGAATATTTTTTTATGTTTAATAAATAGACTTGTCAGTGGTACACTGAATTGCTTAGTTTATTTGTGGTTGTCTGTAACTGACTCACAAATCATATAGGTGATCTAGTCCTATCACGCATTTCACGTGTGACACACAATACACTTTTATTTAGTTTATATAATGTGATAGAAAGGTAGTAGAAGAAAGACGTTAGAAACGGTGATACTAATTTAGTGACACAACTATCCAATAATAATCAACAGGTTTGTTGACCTGCATCGATAACTAATTGCTAATCGTTATGTATAGATATTTAATATTTAAATAAATGTCCAAATTGTGTAGTTTCTTGCATTTTTATGAAGATCTGATCCGACATTTGCAGCACATTTTCACTGTTCCAAGTTGATTTATGTTGTTTATTAACCTTTTTCCTTTACTCTGTTTAAAATCTCTTATAAAGACTTAGTTGAAAATAAATGTTTTTTTTTTCTCTAATCTGCCATAGAAAGAAAATAATATCTTAATTGAGGAAAAATATATCAAAATCAGAACAACTACAGATGAAATGTAAGCTTTATAACATCAAAATACTATACTCGCCAGCGGCGAGAAGTAGGTAAACCACTGTTAGTGGTGGACTACGTAGACAGCGTATTACCCCCACTTACAATAGTGTCCAACGTATTTATGAGGTTTGGGAAATACTCATTAGGGTTCTGTTGTAGTTTCACAGTGGAGGCTTGTATTTGTACTAAGTCGGTCCTAAAATAGGTTCGAAGTACAAAACGTTAGGAACTTGATATAATAGGTAATGACGCAGAGAAATCTAGTTGCGGTCGCTGATACTTTTAGTATCCGACTAACGGTCGTCCGACATCGACTGACTGACCAACTCACTGAAGCGATATTCAGTCACCACCCCACGAGGGCATCATGTGGCACAAGGCCGGTTTAACGCGGGATCTCCGAGCCCGTGGGCCCGGTCAAAAATATGCCCTTTGAACCCGTATAAACGTGTTCAGGGTCGGTTTACCTCCCCGAAAGAGACTCCGCCCTTTGGCGTAGCCTCGTTCGGGTTCCTCCCTGCCCGAAGGCAGAGAGTTCAGCCGGTCGTCCGACTTCAGACTGAACTCAGACCGACTCACTGAGCGACTTAGCGACTGCTACTACTCCTACTTATTATAGGTGGGAGAGTCTATTAACAATAGAATAGGTGTGTTCCATTATAACATGTTCATTGGTACGGTGTATAACAACCTTATTAAAGTTAATAAATACACGTAAATATTGATCTAAAATATAAGGACGCCTACTGTATAGCGATGTTGGCCAATAATGATTCAAAGGGCTCTTTTAGTGAAATCGATCCACACAGGGCTTAACTATTGTCTTTGCGTCAATCCTAAATATTTGAAGTGTCTACTTTAGAATACTGGTTATCAGGCTCGTTTCGCAAGCATTTGCTAGAACGAAAAGACTATTGCTTCATATTACAAGCAAACGGAAAAAAAATATTGTAGATAGATTGAAAGGAAAAACAGCTTAGCAACATAGAGATTAAATGGGTGAATACAGAATAGAGTAATAGTCAATTTTTGTGAGAAGAAGGATAAAGTGATTTAAACAAAACGCTAATTAAGCTAGATATTAAAAATAGAGGATCCTGTCGTTTAATCGACAAGTTTAATTTTCTGGCGTTCTGGTGGTCACTTAACTGCAAACACAATGTTTTCTCTCTTTTACTTATTCCATAGTGCTTATGCACATTTTATAAATTTTCTTTTCTTTTCATGATATCGAGGTTGGATTAGAAGAATAACAAAGATAAGAACGTCAACGGAAAAATATTCTCATAAAGCTAAAGGATTCCTCAACGCAAAATAAAAGTAAAAACACGTTCGTTCATTTAGATTTTTTTTATATATTGAGGTGCTATTTGCAGTCGTTCTAAACTAGACAATTGTTCAACTTGAAAAAAAAAAGTCTTTCTTTCTTATTGTCTGCTTAAAACGATCAACGTTTGTTTTCTTTTATTCGGCGCTTAAGTATCTTCAAATGTGACGATGTTTTTTCTTTTGCGCTGTTTGTCTCTCTTTTTCGTCTCTCTTCTGGTGTTACTTGCATAACCTGTTCACAGAATGCTATCAATCGAAAGTTTTGTACGTCAAAATACCTCAAAAGCTAGTGGACTATATTTATTTAAATAACTGGTTCTAAATAAAAAAAAAAATTTTCATTGAAAATACTGTTTCACAAACTGGTTAATTTACACCAGAATTATCGACCAAAACTTCGCAGTTCAGCTTTTCAATTTAAATTTAAAACACGAAGTTTTTTATATAATTTTAATAATGTAAAACAAAAAAAAGGATTTAAGGAGTTTTAAATCTTATCAAATTCATTTTAAAATTATTTAAATAATAGCGTTCTCAAATTATAACTTTACAATTTTCCTTTTGAGAACTATTCCGCTTGTATTATTAATTTTTTGATTCATATCGCAATGCTTGGAAGGTTTTTTATCTTCTCCGTTAATAAACAGCAGGGATGTGGGGAGGGATTTATTTATATATATATATACTTTCGATAAGATTTGAACTTGCATTCTTTATTGTATATTTTCAAAGTTAAAACGTCAAATTTTCGGTGACGTTTAAATTCCAAACTGGTTTTTAATGACAAGGATTATCGTCCTCATCTCGGATTAAGCTCAACCCAGTTTGCCCTCGAAAGTGCCCTTAATTTTAGATGAAATATTTATGTAATAAAAAGGCTAGTAGTGCTCAATTACGAATTTCTACATAGGCAGATACTCCTCATTTAGAAAACTAGCCTAAAACCTTAATTTCTCATTCATTTGACCTCAGTAAGAAATTAAAACAGCTGTAAATATGATAATTATGTCCGTTCTTCCAGTTCCAATATCTTTATTGCTACCATAGAAAGCCATTTTCCTTTACTCGGTTTAAAATCTCTTATAAAGACATTTAGATGAAAATAAAAAGCCTTTTTTATCTAATTTGCCATGGATAAAAAGAACATCTCAATCAAGGAAAATATATATGTCAAAATTAGGACGCCTACAGTGTAGCTCGTCTCTAAAACCAGAGACAAGGATTTCATCCTTCCTTATTTCTCCAATATTGTGGCCTTGTGCAATACCTTTGTCGTAACCTAGGACAGCTTACTGAATGGGGAATAGCAAAAACGGAGGTTGTAATTGAAATGTTAAGCTTTATAACAATTTGGTCTTTATCAAATACTTAATATATGTAAAAGAAATATGTTTATCCATTTGTAATTAATCGATAAAGATAATGATAGCACATGGATGGATGATCAGGAATTTCGACGGTCATCGATTATTACGAAGATTAATCAACAACGCTGACATGAGCAAAAAAGGAATAACAACAAATACATATAGTCATGGATAGATGAATTTAAAATTCTTTTTCTTGAATTACAGAAATTGCCGTCGTCTCAAATTAACATTCAAATTGACCGCAACAGCGACTGAACTTCTTCAGAGAGACTAAGAAGCGGATCACCTAAATTTAATAATTTGTATTAAGTCTTAAAAAAAAGCAGTTACAAATAGAAACGTTAAAACAATAAACTTAGTATCAGTCTCTTACGTAGATTAAAGAATGTGTTTACAATTTTTGTCTTTCTATGAATTTTCTTTGTTTAAGTTCATTTGTCAACTGTCGGTATTAAACTTCAAAAGTTATATTCGATACTGGAACTTGACAAGTGATAGTAAAATTAAAAAAAAAAAAAAAACCACATTTTTATAAGTGCAATCGCATGAAATTTAATACAAACCAGTTAATAAAGATCTTCCGACGTTGTCTTGGCAACGGGATAATGCTACTTGCTTACTTTATATTTGATAATAACCTTTGCTTTGTCCGGACTTAATTTTTATTTTTGGATTTTGTTTTTTTTTTTGGGGGGTTTTTTTTTTTTTGGTGGGGTTTTTTTTTTTTTTCAATTTATGTTCATCCTGTACAAGACACAAAAGCCACTCAAAAGAGTTACTGATTAATCGACACAATTTATGGGGATATGCTGGGAAATATAACAGTTGTGAATGGTCTCTTTTAATATATTCTATTAAAAAAAAACATTTTTATAAGTGCAATCGCATGAAATTTAATACAAACCAATTAATAAAGATCTTCCGACGTTGTCGTTCAAGTGTTGTCTTTTCGCTGGAAAGTTGCAAGTTTGGTTTGGATGATTGTACTGACCGAGGAAGCATCCGCTTGGGAGTCAGTTCTACAAACAGTGGTTCGTGAGAAGATGCTAGAGTGAAATTTACATCTCACCAATGGAATTACAAAGCGAATGAGGGTGATTCGCTACAAGGTGCGTGGCATAGCGGGTCTTAGCCGTGAACAGCTGAACACTTTCTCTGGAAATAACAATAGAGCAGCGAGAGGCTAGCTGCGTTTCGGGAAAGGGGTTGTAGGGTTGGAAAATAATTCGTTACCCATAACGACACGGTGACACTCTTAGGCAATATCGAGACGAGAAAGTGAACATTCGGCAGCCCCTGTCCATACATGGCAACAGTACTCCATTTTAGGTCTGATCTAGCTCTTGTAATGCAGAGAATAGTAGGAGTCAGGTATTTACTTTAACGATACAAAGAACCGACTATTTTTCGGGAATCTTTGACGATGGGTCGTATGTATGAATTTCACTTGAGATCTGGGTTGAGTCTGTGACAATAGGCGTTCAAGGCACGAGGCCTCCCGGTGATGATGGAACGTCACTAGTTTGGTTTTCGGGTTACTGAATATGACCAGTCAGTGCCCCCCCACCACCACCGAGCTTTAAATCTTGGTCAGAGGAGAGATCAGCTGCCAAGTTCTCATCATCTAGAGCTTTGGAGGTGCACCCATATAACATTGTATCATCAGCATAGATATTTACAAATGACCGGAGTATACACTTCGGCAGATAATTTCTGTAAAGTAGGAAAAGTGTTAGACCGAGAAGTGAGCCCGGAGGTGGGGGATGCTTTCACTGATTGTTTGGGCCTAAGATGACTGGCCGTTAACTACGTTTGAGGACAAACCTGTTAGGAAGGACTTGATAATTGAAAAGACTCTTCCAATGATTTCATAGCTGAGGAGCTTGTACAGTAACAATCTATGTCACTTGTCAAAAGCCTTTGAAATATCTAATATCTAGATGTATTTGATAAAAAGAAGGACTAGAACCAAAGCTTACACCCTTATTTTTCCATAAAACGGGGATAAAAAGGTGAATTTTAAAATTTTTCTCAAAGGGGGAGGGGAAAAATCATCACCACGATGTGAGCCTTAATTTGGCCCCTTTTCCCATCCCAATGTAGCACCCAACCCATTTTCATAATCTTGACCTCAAAGATAGAGTAAAGAGGAGCGACTACGGTTTTGGAATCGAGTTTTTTTCCAGACCTTTGGGATGTCTTGATTTCCCCAAAAATGGTGAGAACTTGCCCCAAAGGAACAAGGGGAAAAGCCCCTTTCCGATAAAAAAAACAAGGGGTTGGTGATGCAACATTACTTTTTTAAAATGAATGACCAGTAAGTTTTCCCACCGATGCAAAAAAGCGGGAGAGATCAGCTGTCAGGCCTGACCATCTAGAATTTTGGGGGTGCCCTTTTTACCGTTTTATCATTTATAGATACAGACCCGGGGAACCCGAAAATCACCTTTCCAAGGGAAAGGGGGGGCGGGGAAAATGGGGACGTCTATTGATCCCAAGGACCCGAGGACCGGTTTGTTACTTAAACCCCTTTTTAGGGGAAAGGGAAAAATTGAGAAGGTATTCAGGATCCAGAGAGCTTGCAGTCCATCATGCCACAACTTTTCAAAACCCCTTTAAATATTAAAACTGTTTTGAGATTTCATTAAGAGAGAGATCAAATAATGGCTAAGATTTTAATTTAAATTTTGTCAAAAAAGGTTTAAAAAAAAGAAATTTTTTCCCTTTATTTAAAGGACAACGGGGAAAAAGAAGACCAAAGTAAAAAAACGATAAAACTATTCCAATAAAATGAGATGAAAAAGTCATGAAAATATTTTTTTATATGATTTTCCCATTTTAAGAGTGGGTGTTGGGTTTTTTTAATTAACATTAGCTTGCCTTTCATTAAAATCATGGGAAAATTTTCCCAAAAAAAAGGGGGTGTTTAGAATAAGGAAGATAACCAATGATAAATTTTAAATTTTTAATTTCCAGTAATATGTTAAAAACACCAATTAGTTTCATACGGCAGTGTTTTAGGTAAAAACCAAAAGATGAAAGTCCGTGGGAGTCCAAATTTAATCAAAAAAGTAAGGGGGAAATCTTTTAAAGGGAAGTTTTATTTGATAAGCGCAAGTATTAAAAAATCTTTTAAAAGGGTAAGCACAAAACTTAGGAAACTGTTTTTAAAAGTACATTCATGGAAAAGGGAAAAAAAGTATTTTTTTTTAGTGAAAAGGGAAAATAGGCATTTAAATGCAAGAACATAAAAAAAATTAAAAACCAAAGAGAAAAAATCTAAGGGGGAGATGGAGGGTTTTATCAAAAGGGTTAAGAAAAATTTTTAAAATTGAGGGAAACCCCAGGAAAAGAGTTTATTTTAAACTGAAGAATAAAGAGGGAAAAAATTTTTAAAAGAGTGCTCTTCCACACGTAAAAAAAGGTTCATCTGGATGAAGTTTTAAGTTTTAAAAAATCCAGCCAAAGTCAATCTAAAAATTGGGAAAAACAAAAGAAACAAGTTTTCCCAATGAAAATCACAATCGAGCTTTTAATTTATTTCATGAGAATGGGGAAAACTCCCATGAAAAAATAAAATTTAATTAAATCCAATGAATGCGGATTATTCAAGAAAATAAAAAACTAATTTTTAAATTTCCTATTTAAAATTTTATTTTCTTTAATAGAATAAATTTTATAAAACCAAAAAAGAGAAAATTTCAAAACTTATATAAAGAGCTGAGAAAAAAAAGGGGGGTCTGAAATCAAAAGATTTAGGATTAGAAAATATAATAATTATATTTGATTAAAAGTAAACATAAAATTTTTAGCTATTATTTAATTTTATTCAAAAAACCACTTTAACATCAAAATGCTTCTAAGAAATGAAATTTGGTTTTTTAATTTTTTTATTTGTCAGACTTACTAATTTTCCCAGCTTTAATCTTGGGGGAGGTTTTAAACCCCCTTCTCAAAAGCCCACATAAAGTCAGGATTGAGATCGAAAAAAAAATTTTGGGGTGATGACAAAAATGATAATCCATTTTGTTTTCGGGGTGGAGTGAGTTTTGTAATTGAATAAATACAATCCGGGGTTTTGACAACTTTTTCGAATCGGGAGGCTTTTAAAAGACCGGAAAAAAATGTTTTTTTTGTTTTTTTAAAAAAATGCAGATTTTGGGGAGTTGAAACCCTTGATTACCGGTTTTTTTCGGACTTCCTAATAAATTATGTTTTACATCAGAGGGGAAAAAGTTTTACTTTTTATAAGATATTGGGAACTGTTTTTAATCCCCTTTTTTTCTTTGAAAACTTTTTAAAATTGAGAAAGTACAAAACCATGATCGGCCTTTAAGCCACAATCACAGATGCTTTTTTTCATTTGTTATCATAGGGGTTTTTGTTCATTTCTTAAAAGCATTGGGTGGGGAAATCTTTAAAATTTGTCTCAAAACCAGGCATCAATAATTTTGATCATTTAAATACTCAAAGGCATCACCTTTTTTAACTTTTATTTTAAAATTTTTTTAATTTTAATTTATACCAGTTTTTCATGGGAAGATTAAATTTTAAGAAAAAATTTTCAAATTTTTGATACCGAAAACTTTAGAAATAATTTTTTTTTAAAAATGAGTTCTTTTCCAAAAAATTACAAACAAGAAGGGGAAAAAAAAAATTTTAAAAAAAAGTGAATTTTTTTTTTGCGTAATAAGTTGAGTTTTAAAAGTATTTTCGGGGATTTTTATTGGGGTTAAGGGCATCAAATCTTTGTATTCCCGGGAAATTTTAATTTTATGATATTTTTGAATGGTTTCGTTGTTTTATTATTTTTTATTTTTTTAACCATTAAAATTTTTTTACTACAAGCCGAATGACTAAATGTTTAATATCAGTAACATTATTAATTTTTTTGGGAAAGTCAAAAAATAATATATGGGTTTAAAATATTTTAAAATTTAAAAAAATATGGTT
>CAHIKZ030000668.1:5360000-5363018 GCA_903632075.3 Acanthosepion pharaonis | reverse complement strand
GACTGACAGTTTCTTGTTATTACTCAATCATCACACTGGAATGATGGTCAATACATCAAAAAATATCTCATGCAGTATGTTCTCTGACTGTTAAATTATCTAGGCCCATTACGTCCTCCAGTACTTTCAACTATTTCTTCAAATATTTCTTTGGTATTTCTATCTTTAAACTTTTTCATTGTTCACATGTTCTAACCACGTTATTCTCAGCGTTCGTTGATAGAACCTTATCTCTGTTGCATCAAGCGCTCGAGATAACAATCGTTTGAACACATTCTACGCGCACTAAGCTCGAAAAAAGCTTGTTCACACATAGGAACTAAGAAAAATATATATATATAAATAATGAAGAGAAGGACCTTGTCAGTAATTTTTAATGAAACATATACTAGAGAGGATCTTCTGGCCAAATACTCAGTTACATACATACATACATACTCCGTGACTGAGTCGATCTAGAACACATCGGGTCCAACGACGGTTTCTCTTGCAAAGGGAGACATAGGTTCGTATCCTGCTGGAAAGCGTATATTTTTCTTCAATAAGATTTCTCGAATATTCAGACTGGCAGATTAAAATAAATGAACATACCGTTTAATAAATAAACGGAGTGTCTACTGAAATATAGTTAATCACTAAAATAACGTTTAAAGTGATACAATCTGTGGTTAATGAATTACAAAATCCATTACTTCTTTAGAAATTGGTTTGTTTACGTTAGCATACAAAACTGAGCAGTATGATCTTTCGAGAATCTGAGAAGGATTTGCATTTATATGGCGCTATTCGGCTCTGCTTAATCGGTACTTCGTCGTTGAGTTAGTCTCTCTATATATATCTCTCTTTATACTGGCTTTCTTCTCAAATATACGAACTTCTTATTAATAAAATGTTCAAATCTTAATTCGTCTGCTCACAATACATTTTGTCAGCCATACCTGAATCCTACTGATCTATGTCGATTTTTCACCGTTGAGAAACAACATTGGTTGCTTTTGAGTGGAATTAAGTTCAGCGGTGAACTTTAGAGCAGTTTCCCTTTTATATTTTCTGCTTTCAATATCAGGTGTTTATATTGACCAACAGTTGTCACTTATTTGCCCCAGTTTCTAACTGCCTTTGTAATAAATATTGCACGACATGTATACAAATCTTCAAATTCTTGGCAATTTGTCTTTGAAAGTAGCCTTCTTTGAATACAATTTCAATTTTTCCCACATCTCAATGAATAGATGAGTTGATTTTGTCATTTTATTCAAATTACTTCAAAATATAAAAAAATAACTATGAAAATGCTATCGTAATGACACGATCTTTTTTCTTTGAACAGAGGCAGTTACACATGTTTTGTTTAAAACAGTGCAGATTTAGCATTTATCACCTGTATTAAAAACGTTTACTGAGAGGTTAATGATGGAAACAAAATATACTATTTCTCATGCAAAATATTTAAAATTTAGCAAAATGTACTGTAAACACATGAATCCAAATTTGAACACTTTGATAAGATGAATCTGGAGAAAGGCTGAAAAATAAATGCAAATACACTGTAAATACTGAAATTTTATGTTTTACTTAATTTTTTAATACAAAAATATGTCATTTTTTTAACGAAATATAAGGTGGCTTCAAACTTTTTGCCTGTGCTGTAATATATAACAAACTCCAAGCATTTGAGACAATCTATCTCTGCTTTTTGTATTATATATATATATATATATATATATATATATATATATATATATATATATATATTTATATATATATATATATATATATATATATATATATATATATATATATATATATATATAAAGTATGTATATGAGAGAGAGAGGAAGATTGGCCCAAATACAATTGTGAAAAATGGGGCTTGATAAATGCGCAAAGTTTCTATTTAATTTATTTGTCGTATAAATCAAGCTGAAAACAGGTGAGCAGAAACAGAATTTAATCATTCAAAAATCGTAATAAATAATTATATACTTGAAGACTGGTTTACGAAGACAGACGAGTGTGGACAGCTGTTTAAATATTTGATTTATTTAGTCTAGCATTGTGGTGGATAAAAATGGTGTTTTAAAAAAAAACAAAATAGAATTAAAATTATATACGCCCATCTCTCAATATAGGTATGTAAGTAAGTCCCTTATATATATATATATATATATATATATATATATATATATATATATATATATATATATATACCTGGCCACTCGTATTCGAGGATACTTGTCTACTTGGGGGCTAGCCAATCCCTACTGCAGACGCTTTAATCAACGCCCACAGAGCCCACCCATTGTTTATACTGTAAATATGTTGAGCAGACCCTAGATACAGTTTCTACGTCTTATCTGACGTGATTAACAATTTGAACAAGGCCAGCACATTCAAGCCCTAAGTCACGATGAGTTGTGACTCGTAGTATAGTTTTCATGCACTTTCCAGAGGTGCCGCACGCTGGAATTGATGCCTCCAGACCGATAACATCAGGAAGTCTCCTTACTGACAAATAGACCATGGTGAGATTCGAACACGGGTCTCGGCTCCGTGCTCACAATTAATTATATATATATGTATGTATGTAATATATATATTACATTATATATATATATATATATTACATGTATATATATATATTATATATCATATATATTAAATTATATATTACATAAAACATATATAATATATATATATTATATATATATTACATATATATTATATTATATATATAATGTATATATATATTATATATATCATATATATTATATTATATGTTATATATATATATATATTATATTTTATATTATATATATCATGTATATATTATATATATATATTATCTATCACATACATATTATTTGTGTATGTTATATATATATATATACATATATTATATGTATTATGTATGTTATGTGTTATGAAATATATATATATAATATATATTATGTGTATACGTTATGAAATATATATATATATATATATTATACATATATTATGTGTATGTGTTATGAA
>CAHIKZ030000668.1:5340000-5355000 GCA_903632075.3 Acanthosepion pharaonis | reverse complement strand
GGTGGTTGGAATGTCAGACTGAACCCTTTGTTGCTCACCAGTGTAGACTGTTCTAGTTTTCGTGCCATGTTTGATGGATGTCAGTTATCAGTTATCTCCTGGTTATTTCCTCAGAAAGTTCTCCACTGCCTTAACCGGGTATTGAACTCATTATTCTTTGGGGGCTGTCACTGGATCTAACCAACACCTTTATCCACTGTTGCCATGTGCCCTTGAGGACATCTGAGTCTATCCTCTTGGAATTTCATTATATATATATATATATATATATATATATATATATATATATATATATATATATATATATATATATATATATAATCATCTGATGACGTCTTTATATCTTCCATCCAGGATGGCTGATGCTAATTTCAAGGACAGTGACTCGTTGCGCCTTCCCGAGGTAATCTTCTCGACTGACATGAGGTGAAAAGCTACATCGAATCCGTTGCAGATCAGCTGCTAACGAATGTAGTTCAATGTGTCGTGCTAGACAATCATATAAAAATATATCTCACATATCTATAAGTCTACCATTCGCCCATGCTTAGAATATTGCTACCACATCTGGCCCGGGGCTCCAACTATTTATTTAGACATTCTTGATAGAATCCAAATGAGAATAAGCAATATTATTGGTCCTGATCTGTCGTCTCAGCATTAGTCACTTTCCCACAGCCGTAAAGTTGTTTCTCCGTCCCTAATTTCATGGTAATTCTTCGGTTGAGCTCTTAGCTATGATACTGATACTTTAAACATGTAAGCATTGCTATTCGATTGACAAGTTCTCATCAATTTATTGGCGAATTGGTTAGATGTAACTATAAGTTATATGCTAACAATTTCTTTTTCTCGTACTTTTCGTTTGTGGAAATTTCTTCCGACCCCATTTCTTTCCGGCCTAATTTCATCTTCAAAATTTACATGCAATGTCAGTCTTTATTTATTTTCTTCCTATTATCTATTGTTCTCTCTCCTCCATAATGTTTTCTGTTTTCTAATTCTTTCTCATCCAGTAACCCCTTTGTGCTGCCCGGTCAATATATATATATATAGAGAGAGATATATATATATAGATATGTATGTGTGAATCAATCCCGAGAGTGGAATTAAAAGACCACATTTGCAACGCCAATATTTCAGTATCAAGCAAACGATGACATTACATTAAATCTATTTATCAATGTATGCATCTAGAGATTTACTAAGTGTAGCATAGATGTGGCTCAAGGCTGAAAGTATGCAGCACCCAATAAGGACCAAACACACTATTCGGTCTTATTTGATCTATCAGGACAAGCTTGCTAATTATTACACCACCTCGAAGAGTGTGTGTGTTTGTATCTATCTATCTATCTATCTAGAATAGGCTGATTCGTTCTATCATTTGCAGTCTCACAACCTGATTCTATCTATCTATCTATCTATCTATCTATCTATCTATCTATCTATCTATCTATCTATCTATCTATCTAACTATGACAACCTGATTGCTTCTATATATCTATTACGGTCTGATTTTATCTATCTATCACAACATGATTCTTTCTATATTTTATAGTCTGATTCTATCTCTTTCTATCTATCACAGCCTTATTGTTTCTATCTATTACAGTCTGATTCCATCTATCTATCTATCTATCTATCTATCTATCTATCTATCTATCTATCTATCTATGTAAATGATATTTTAAAACAACCCCAGATTTCTAGAACTGATTTAATCCAGGTCTAAGTTATATCTAAAAATTCCTCTCTTATTTAAAATGACATGTAATCATGGATCTTTACCCGTGCGAAGTGCATTCGTCTTTTGCACGTTTCTTTGTGAACGTTCATGTTGGACGCAAATGGACCTGTTTACGTCTGCACTTTTATTCTTCTGTAAATAAGCTCTGCGTCCGATAAAGGGGTTGGGTTGTTGGTAATGAAAGAACAACAAGCATTTCCCCTCGAGTAGCGTCTCCTGACACTTCTCGAATCGATTCATGTTCTTCCCTGGCCGGTCCAAATCAAGAATAAACGTCAGTTCCAATCAGGATAGAATGAGTTTAATGCATTGGACGTGAACAAATCCAGATGTAAAAGTCTCTGGCATCCCCCAACCCTAGAAAAAATACGTTTTGTATGCCATGATATAAATACAGAATATAAAAATCGTCTAATTTTCATTGTCTTCCTTCCATTTTATCGCTTACTCTTTCCCTCCCTTTCCTTGCATCTAATTCCCTTTGTATCTCTTTGGCAATCTCTCTGACTCATATCGTCACTTTTTTTCTTTTTACTCTCATTCCATCTATAGTTTTATTTAGCCTTCATCCCTCTCTTTCACCATAGTCTCTAATATGTCAAGATTCTTTCTTTTTCTTTCTTTCTTTCTTTCTTTCTTTCTTTAAGATTGTGTACGATCTTTCTTTTGTGTTTTCTCGCCCACTCGCCCACACACATAGCAATTTTTTTTCTGAGTTTCGACTTTCCTTTCTTCCTTATTAACGACTGTCCTTTTTTTCTTAGTTTGAATTTATGTCCCCGCCTTATTTCCAGTTCTTTCCTCTTCTTTCTCCTTTTTTCTTTGTTTACGTAACGCCTTCATCCGTGTCTGGATGGACTTCACCGTATTCTTAGTTTCAATTTCCCCTTCTCGGTTCCGACTTTCCACCTTTCATGTAATCAATTTATTTTTAAACACACACACACACACACACACACACACACACACACACACATATATATATATATATATATATATATATATATATATATAAGGATATACATGGGTAACAAAATGAAAAAAAAGTTTACTCGTTTCGCTCCTTGAAAGGGTTTCCTCAGAGTAATAATGAGCTTATCGATGGAATCTATAAGAGGAAAGGGAAGAACCGCTATGAATACAGAGACTTCTTCTTCATGTGCCGTGTCCCCTCAGGACGTAGGCGATCATGGCTCTCTGCATCTTCCTGTCCTTTGTAGCTCTTAATAAACTAAACCCTGTTCCGCCATCCATTTACTCAAACTCACTATGGAACATACGGAACATCTAATCCATTTTACAATTTTTAAAAACAAGGATTGCGTCATTCAACGAGTAGTTAGTAGGTTGATGTTTTAGTAAATCTGTTAGCGAAGTGAATTCGACCTTGCCTACCGAACGCTCCTTTGTGGCCGTGTCGGTTAAGGCACGTCAGCGTAAATGACGGTTCCGTATAGGATGCAGGTTCGAATCCTGTCAAAGGACAGAATATTTTCTGAAAATTTCTCGGACATTCAGGCCAGTAAATGTTATTTAATACTGTTTATTTAAACAGAAATATTTACTTAAATACTTGTATCTATAAAAAGGAACGTTAAAACATAAAAATGTATTTATATATATATATATATATATATATATATATATATATATATATATATATATATATATATATTAACGCGGCCGCCCGAGCAAGGTGTGTGAAGCCACTAGGATGCAGGAGGTTTAGAAGATTTGGAGCGAGAGCAGATAGGAGTGATAGAAGAAAGGATGAGGAGAGGGATAGTGGTAACTGGAGATGTCGACTGACATTACATTTGATAGTTGGAGATTATAACTCTCAGGAAACAGTATTTGGGAAGGGTGTTCCACGGGTGAGAGGTGCGAGGTATGAAGCTATTGGAGTAGAAGAGACGGCTACATTTAAAAGTTTCTACGGTGTAAGGGTGGGAGCGGGATGCCAGCCTCGTAGGGCGCTTGACACACACACACACACACACATATATATATATATATATATATATATATATATATACTCGTATGTGTTTGCCTTGTATATGCGTTTGTTTCAGTTTAATATAAAAGATTAACTTATTTTTCACTGTTATTAAACAAGATTTATTATTAGCTGTTCTCGTTACGTTTTCGAGCGATAACTTTGTCGTTCCTCTTCTTCATAGCTTGCAACTGACCGTGGCGGATCCCCCTTTCTCACTGTTTAGTGTTTATCATGCATATTTCCCTAACCTCTCTACTTAGATATATGAATCATATATTAAATGATGGCATCTCGATTGTGAGTTACTTAAACGTATTCATTTTTACCTTGAATAAAGCATCGTTGCGCATGCGTACACATTAGAAACTTCGCAAATGTACATACATACTCATGTTTTAAAGTCCCAATCACGAACACATTCGCATGCGCACGCAAAGGGAGAGGGGAAATAATGTATTCTTAAAATAGACATTACATGGAAGTAAAAAGCCTCAACGCAAACATGTCGATTCAATCCTTCAAATCTTATGGGGTAACGTGATGTCACGACATTGTTTTCGTTTCTATCCCAACTTAGCATGTTAAGTGACGAGGGTCGGTGCATAAGCATTTCACATCAGCCGGATGTGTAGCCGTTTGGGAATTATGGGAAGGTCACTGAAGTTCATTCTTCTGCAGCGTAACGTGTAACAAAAGAACCAGCGAAGTCTCTATTAATGACAGCAGCAAATAATGAGCATTGACTCCGCCTAAAATAGTTTTCAACCGCCATTATCACTGCAGATTCGACAATAGGTGGGTGGACGTTTTACGTCATTTCCGGTAAAGGATCAGACGGTGTAGGTCAGTAGAGTAAGGTCGGTGTTAGTTTACTTTAGTATTTGGTTAGTGAATGGCCGCGATGTCAAAGAGCTCCTTTTGAAAGATCGATAATGGGTTTTATATTTTGATTAATCTTCTTCGCCTTGAACTGTGGTAGCTGACCGCAGAATTGATATCCCCTGGTAAAGAAACGTGAGAAAATGGGAAATGGGTTTGACATCAAGTAGAAATACTTGAAGAATATAAATGAACTTAATTTTATCGCAAGTCCCCACACACTTAATCTGTGACAAGAGACCAGTACAAACTTAAATCATAACTCAACGACTGTTTAACGTGACAGGAGGTTTTAAAATTACACACACACACACACATATATATATATATATATATATATATATATATATATATATATATATATATATGTGTGTGTGTGTGTGCAGGGTGTATCAAAAATATTTTGCAAACTTTGTGGGCGGGTTCGTCACCCACTCCCCCCAAAAAAAACAAAAGTCTATATAGTCAAAATGTCCGATAATCCTTCGTTTTGAATTAATTAAGTTTAAAGACAGTTTACGGCAGATGGCGCTGTGTTGACATGTAGACTAAGTTACATTTGTCATTCTTGTACATTTTGTGGCTAGTGTGTCTTCAATGTTTAACGTGTCTCGTAGTGAATTAACTGAGAAGTCTTCTGTTTAACCATGACAGGATATATATATATATATATATATATATATATATATATATATATATATATATATATATATTATTATAAATCGACAATTATTTTAATATATTTTCTGTTTGTTTATTTTTCTAGATACAAATATTTAACAAAATGCTCTGCTTATAATAAAAAGTATTAACAAATACTTACTGACCTGAATGTCCGAGAAATTTAATAGAAAATATGTGTCAGTTTATATGACGGCTCCGTGTAGGATACAGGTTCGATTCCTTTTGGAGGACATACATTAAATGTTGGTAATATTGTTTATTATAAACAAAAATATTTACTTAATAATTACAAATATTATATATATATATATATATATATATATATATATATATATATATATATATATATATATATATATATATATATATATATATATATATATATAGTTTTTATTTTTACATATGGGCGCGCGAATTGTAACGGACTTTTGCTGCTGTTTATCGTCGTGTTGCTGAGACGAGATCTGAAGCACCACAAAATATGGTTCAAGGAAGATCATGAAAGATACATTCTACAGTAGGCTGTTGGAGACGATCCAGGTAACCCTAGCATGACCTAAGTCCCATAGTACCTCCTCTATCCGTATCATTTGCAACGTGTGCGGGGTCATTAACCCTCTGATCCATCAACACGGGAAAACATTTGCCGATGGTTTTTTTGAACAAATTGCCGATCCGTTGTTTTATCGCTTCAGTCTTATTTACGGATGAGACAACATTCGGAAGAGATCGAATAACATATTTACATAACCAACATTTGGGGGCGGATCAGAATCTCCATGGTACAATATAAACTAAACACCAGCATTATTTTACAATTAATGTGTGGATTGGAATTGTAGGTGACTGTCTGGTAGGTCTTACAATAGGTTTTACAAGAGCTGTCTACTAGGGCTTTATTTGGAACACATTTCCAGACCTGCTAGAGGATGTACCCCTGCTAATACAAAACACATTTTAGTCACATTGTTCGCGATGCACTGGCTGACATCTATCATGAAAGATGGATAGGTTCCATAGCCTGTACGTTCCCCCGACCTCAATCCGTTGGATTTTTTTTCTGTGGGGCAATTGGTTTATGTAGCAGACATTAGTAATGCAGAGACGCTTCCTCAACGTGTCATGGCGGCCTGCATAGCCATTCAACACGTGTGGGAGTATTTGAAAATGTCTGCCAGTCAATGATCCGACGAATGCATGCGTGTGTCGAAGCAAACGAAGGACTTTTTTTTTAACATTAGTTATGAGTTTCTCTGTTGAGGTACAACAATGGCCTTTTGGGCATTTGTTTATATGGACATTTTACCTTGTTTAGGTGTCAGGAAACCGCCCCCAAAGTTTATAAAACGTACTTTTGGATTGTATCGTGAATTGTAAATTTAACAGCGTCTACCGTAAACTTTCAACTTAATAAATCAAATACTAAGGATTTGCGAACATATATTTATATGGACTTTTTTCCTTGTTTGAGGGTGAGGAACCCGTACCTAAAGTTTATAAGAATATTTTTAATACACCCTATATATGAATATAAGACTGTTGGTATTAATAAAATAGTGTTTGATATAATATAAGTGAGCCATTAAGTATATATTAATATGCATATTTCTCTCACCGGTAGCATGACTCGGGGTTTCATGCACAACGCAATCCTCAAGTGCTGAAGATTGCATTGTACATAAAACGCTGTCACGATAACTTTTCCGAGGAGAACCTCTGACGCACTGCAACTATTCTGAGCCAATCCCAGTTATAGTTTCTAAGATACAGCTCATAATCTGTCATGATCAGCTGTACACTCAAACCCTCAGTCACAATGACTTGTGATTTCGTGCAAGAGATTCGAGGTCCAGGTTGACTCACAAGTTTAGAATCAAACCGTGTGTTTGAACATACTGGCGTTCTTCAAACATTTGAACATGTCAGATTATTCGCTCTCTCCCAGAAACTTTAATTAAGGCCTGTAAGTACAGTTGCAATAGAAACCAGAGGTGGGCTTTGAGTGTTAATATTATATTCTCTTCAAATAATTACTTACACACACACATATATATATATATATATATATATATATATATATATATATATATATATATATATGTAAATCTATCTATCTATCTATATATATATATATATATGTAAATCTATCTATCTATATATATAAAATTATCTATCTATCTATCTATATATATATATATATATGTGTGTGTAAATCTATCTGTCTATCTATCTATATATATATATAAATCTATCTATATATATATATCTATATAAATAAATCTATCTATCTATCTATATATATATATATATATATATATATAAAAATCTATCTATATATATATATATATATAAAATCTATCTATATATATATATATATATGTAAATCTATCTATCTATCTATATATATATATATATATATGTAAATCTATCTATCTATCTATCTATCTATATATATATATGTAAATCTATCTATCTATCTATCTATCTATATATATATATATATATAAAATCTATTCATCTATTCATTCATCTATATATATATATATATATATGTAAATCTAAATCTATCTATCTATCTATCTATATATATATATATAATCTATTCATCTATCTTCATCTATCTATATATATATATATATATAAATCTATCTATCTATCTATTCTATCTATATATATATATATATATATATATATATATACACACACTATGAACCGACAATTATTTTAATATATTTTCTGTTTATACGTTATTTTTATAAATACAAATATTTAACTAAATGCTCTGTTTATAAGAAACAGTATTAACAGCATTTACCGACCTGAATGTCCGAGAAATTTCATAGAAAATATGTGTCAAGTTATATGGCGGTTCTGTGTAGGCTCTATCTGTCGGAGGACGCATAAAAACAATAATAAATATCAAAAAAAGTAAATAATATATATATAAGAAAAATATATACGGAAAAAACAAAACAAAAATCCTATATACAATTATGCAGTTTTAATGTTAATATGTCAACGTCGGACGTTCGGTCTAATAAACCATCTTCAGGACATATTCATAAATATAACATATAATAACACATGAAAAGACGATGTACAAGAACAAGATTTATCCAAACAGATAACTGAAAGTTTTGTAAGATCAGCGCCCGTTTAAAACATGGTCACGTTGTCGTCACCTGGGAGACGCTGTGAAAACGTATTCCTAAAATTTTATTTATATATATATATATATATATATATATATATATATATATATATATATATATATATGTTTCTACGTTATTTTTATAGATAGAAATATTTAACTAAATGCTCTGTTTTATAATAAAGTTATATTAACTACATTTACCAGTTTATTATAAATAAAATTTTTATCTATAAAAATAACGTATAAACGGAATTATATATCTACCTATCTCTCTCTCTTCTAGTATATATATATATATATATATATATATATATATGAGAGAAGAAAGAGAGAGAGAAAGAGAGAGATTTTTACACACACATTTACAGGCATTCACAAAACCAATATTTATATAATAAAATATATATAGGCAGAAATCGCAGTGATAAATGAAAAGTTAATTTATTTCAAAGTAAACTTCTGGTTTTAATCTTTATGTCTTTTCTTTACTTTGACATACTTCACTCTATTGAATTAATTGCAAAAAAAAAAAAAAATAAAATCAGACTTTATTTCATCAGATTAATTTTTCATTCTATTTTGCTTTAAGAACATTTCTTGAGTAGTAGAGAGATCGATATTTTCTGAATTAATCAACCCATGTTTCATCATTAACTCTTTCGTTGCATGGCGGAGAATAAAATTGAGATATAAGGGAGTTAACAAGAAAACGTCTTCAAGTTATTAAAAAATGGTTTAGAAGTTCTCTTAAAACTATTATACTCTTTTTTTATTTTGTTGTATTATATTCGTCTGGTTGGGGAAAGACTGATATATGCGCTTTTAGATATATCATTTTTGAACTTGGGAACGAAACAGAAAGAACATTATTTCATAAATTCATATCTGCTCATTTATAAATTCAACTTCCTGTCTCATTCAAATTTAGCTTGCTTTATTTTAAGACATTTTATTGCAACTGACGTTACATTGATAATGCTATAAGTCAAATATCTCGAAAGATAAATTTACATGAGATCATGTATGGACTTGTGAAGTGTTTAATGTCGGTATTTGGTCTTTTCTCTTGACAAAAATTTTGTCAGATTTTAACAAAAGCTATTTATATATCTTTTTACTCTCTCCCTTCTCTCCAATATACACACGCACGTGAACGTTGGCACACACACACACACATACATATATATATATCTATAATGGGAAAAGGTTAAAGGTTTTAAAAAGAAAAAAGGTTATAATTGTTTCAACAAGAGAAAATATATATATTATATAATAGAAATGGAAAAGATACTGAAATAAAACTAAATCTGAAAGAAAAAATAAGAAAGGACACTGAGTTAGGCCTTCTATATTTGTATATTTCGTTTGTAGACACGTATTTGTGCTGGCTTTTTTCAAAAATTTTGTAAAGAAAATATGTTCTTCAGTAGGGCGCGGTTTCGCTCGGGCTGGCAGAACACGATTTCTTCACTAACGTTTTCAAAGCGATAAATTAGATAGACGTATAATGCAAATTTATGGGTTAATAATTTTTTATTTATTAAACAGTAAATTTATTTCAAATAACGGTGTACAATAAAAACCGTTTGAATTAATAAAAAGTTTTTTTAAAAATTAAATCCATTAAATCTTCATCTATCTATTTATTTATATGTTTTGTATATTTCTCTCTGTATATATATATATATATATATATATATATATATATATATATATATTAAAATGTTTGCCATTATATTATACTTTCATTGATGTCACCTTTTTTATCTTGACTTATCAAATTTTCAATAAGTACATTTTTATCCACAATTCAGAAATTTGCTTAACAAATTTTTTTCATTATATATATATATATATATATATATATACACGTTTAAACATCAGGAATTAATTTGATTAATTTGTATTAAATTCAAACGACAAGTTCTGCAACACATATTAAACCAGATCAATTTTTTTATAAAATTAAATTGGTATTCATCAAGCAATGTTAATATAATTGCGTATATAGTACCGTAACACGATCCGAAAATCGATATATATATATATATATATATATATATATATATAATATAAATTTTGGTGGTGTCATTTTTTTGTGCAAATAAATTTACATCGATTTTTATTTTATTAAAAATTAAAATGATATATTTGATTAACACAATATATATCTTACCGTTCTTTTCTAATTATTTTTATATATATATATATTTATATATATTTTATAAGTCTAAAAATATAATTATAAAAAAATTAAAAATAAATTTTAAAATATGGTTTTTCGTAAACAGTCATCAAATCTAAACTTTCATAAATGGAATGTCATCTCTGTTCAAATTTAATTTGTAATTAAATTCAAAAGCTTCAGTTCATTCACTCCTCAATGGACCCTGAAGCAAATTTTTTTTTTAATGAGTGAATTTTTCAGCAAAATAGATTTTTTTAAGTCTTTAAATAGCTTTTCTTCGTGACAAGAATATGTTAGCGTACTCATTTTTTTCTTAAAATTTGTTGTATCAGTTGGTTAATTTAAAAAATTTTCTTGGGGGCTTTCAGCGCTCGAACCTGCAGCTGCATGAGCTCATTGATCTTGCTAGAATCATTTCATGGCCTTACATCCTCGAATCTATTGCTGTTGATTGCGAAGGGGCTCCTTTACTCGTTCAAGCTTCAGGGTCCCAAAATTTAGATTTGCCATTAGCTCGTTCAGAAATGGCTCAAAATTAACAGTCTCGTCAGATCAATGATTATATTGACTTCAAGCGAATGAATCCTAATAACTTTTGAAGATGACAATCCTTCATTAGCTCCTACAAACTGGGATCAGAAATAACTTTACAAACAAAAAACACATGAATTGAAAAATTTCTACTACATTCAACTGGAAAAGAAAATTATGCTATAATCTCAAGATGTTGACTTTCCTCACAGCCTTAAGCAAAAGATTAGCAAGGAAACTCCAATCAATGTGAGAACGAGCGGCAACAGTTATGGACTCGATAAGGCCATTCTCCCGTAAAAAACAGAACGTGGGAAGTCATGGCTCTCCACAACCTCCTATCTCTTCTTAGCAACGTTTGTTCCTTTGCCGCTCCATGTCTTGCCATTCATTCCATTCACACATGCTCGTCATGTAGCTGGCGTGTTACCTTCCTCTGACCTTCGATATGCCCTGTGAGTGTCAATCTTTGTCAAATTTTTATTGCTTCCCAGAGATTTTGTTGATAAGTGGTTTTTCTTTTTGCGACAGAGCAAATGGAGTTCGAAGATTTTATTAATCTGAAACCACTTTGCAAAATGTTTCAAATTAAACAAACAAAATGAATAAAAAAGTTGTAGCCATGATAAAAATATTTAATAATGATAATAATTGGAAAATATAGAAAATGAATTTAAATGGCGTTCAAATTCTTCAGATTCTAAGAGGAAAGGACAGACTAACCGAAAAAAAAATTATATATTGACTTCTGAAATGGTTTTAATGTTCTCGTCTGATTAATTCTATTTCACAGTCGATTAGTCGCGCAAGTCAAACATACTTCTTATAGGGTACTTGTGTCCCCTGTGTCATCAAAGGGCATACAGTAAAAGTAACATATGAGATGAAAAAGTAAAATTGATTTTATTTCTAAACATGTTATAAATAATGAATATTTGCTTTTTGTTTATATTTTCTTTTGAGAAAAATTTGGTGATTCCATGAACGTTGAGGTTCTACTATCTGTGAATATAAACCAGGTTTGTCTTTTAATGATTATGACGCTTCCCATCCTCTTTATTATGAGCGTCATCAGTTCAAACCAAAGAATTCTACAACGTAAACACGTAATGATAAATTATGCTACATTCATGTAAAATCTTCATAATCCAAGATAAAAGGCACTGATTTTTTTTCTATTAAAAACAAGTAAAAGTATTTGAAAGTTTAACTTTTTCGACGTTTCTAATTACTTCTTTAGCTATCGGGGATACTAAGGTTCCAGTTGGAATTATTGATGTCCTCATGAGCCCCAGTTTTGAGATTTCCGCTTCAAGATCCTTGTATTTTCATAGTTTTTTTGAAGATCTTCAAAGATACATTACAGTCGAAAGAAAACCATGTGGATAAGAAAGCATATTCTGTATTTGCTGTCAAATTCAATGTCTGGACAATTAGTTATATTGTTTTGTCTGTATATTGTTTTTTGTCGCGTGTATTGTAAAAATTCCCCACCTTTTTTTTTTTTTTCCTATGTTAGTAACCGTTATGGGTGATGTTCATATCATGTTTTTCAGTTTTCTTCTCGAAAAAGTTGCAGATTTTCCATCTACTCTATCATACCGAGTTTTATATTTATTGGTTTAAATACCGGGAAAAAGCCGCTACTGATATTATTATTATTAATATTAATATTATTTCCTTTGATTTCTGATGTGTACTCATTTCTTTCCGGGTTCCGTCCAGGGACCTAAGTTTAGAAATGGCATCATGACATTTTCCACTGGATAAAAAAAAAATACATAGACAAGGCCCTTCGTAAGGTGTGGGCTGTACTCGTGAGAACAATTTTTTTGTATTTCTTTAAGGCATGGGCTTCCAGGGATCCCTTCAGTTAGTGTACTGAAATCTTTTCCAACCAATCCGAGGGCTCCAGCTACAACAGGGGTAGTTGATGTTTCCATGTGCCACATTTTTGAGATTTTATCATTATTGTTATTTTGAGATTTAATTATTATTATTATTATTATTATTATTATTATTATTATTATTATTATTACTACTACTACTACTACTACTCAATCTTAATGTGACATTTTTTCCTTCTTTCAGGTAAGACATTTTGGTTACTTCCTTATTGATTGAGGTTGGAGATGTTTCTGGACAAAATGGTAAGTGTATTCTTTCGATGATTGTTAAAAGTCTGGTCTTAAACATGCCGTTCATTGCCTTGTTTTGATTTGTCTTTTTTAATATGGTGAATTTTTATGGCATCATGATGTGTATCCAGGTTGATTTCTTGCTGTTTTAACTTTCTTTCCTCCTCAATACATCTATAATGTATTTGGTAAATCACAGCTGTCAGCGAAATATGTAAGGAATCTTATGTCTGCTTTTACTGGGAAATAATTCATATGTACTTGAAATACATACTACTTGATTTTTCATTTCAAGGTTCTTCAAACAGAACACCAGAAATTAAACCGAAAGAAAATGTTTTCGAAATTATATCTTTTCGTCAACATTCAATGGTTACGGAATACTTCCATTGATAAAGACCATTGAAAAATAGCTTAATATGACCAAAACATACATGGTAATAGTTATTACCGTGTACGGACAAAGGAATGTATTTAACAAGAAAAAAAAAAAATATATTGAATAAGTCTTTTTCTTTGTGTCGCCTCCCATCAGGGCATTGCCGACGATAGCTCTCCACAATTTCTAGTCCTTTGTAGCTCTTAGTAAATTTTGTCTTGTTGCTATCTCTCCTAAACGTTGTTCCGCCATCCATTTTCTCACGTTCGCTAGGTAGGTTATGCGTTGTTTTCCTCTGTCTCGCTGCCCTTCAATCTGTCCTTTTAGTATATAATTTTCCAAGCCATCTTTCCGCATTATGTACCATAAAATCTCAACTATATATTTCTGAAATAATATAAAAAAACATTAAGGAGAGAGAACAATGAAAGAACAGAAATTAAGAAGAAACAAGATAACGATTGCGACGGCATTAAATTATTGAAGATTAAAGTTGGCTGTAAATTATAAAGTTGGAAGAGAGTTCAACGAGCGACAAATGTGATAGAAGAAACTATTAGTATAGAACTTACAGTTGCATCTCACCAATTCACCAATAAAAAAAAGAGATCTTGCCGCCAATCTAGTACTTTGCATAAATATATAATCTAGGTACCAAAGAAGAGAGTTCAATAGAAAAATTACAATGAAAATATTTATAGAAAAGGCGCAAAAAAGCTACATTACGGTGGTGAGAAAGTCACTGAAGGCGAGATGCCAGGTCAGGATCAACAACATTGCACATTCTTCACTGGATTTTATCAAGGATCACTAAATATATAGTAGGAGTATTCCAACTAGATGTGGCAGAAATATTCAAAGTATGATCGGGTGGTAATCCTGTAATTATGTAAGATAGATTCGGGTGAGAGAAATTGTCTAGGGTGTTCTCGGAAACAAATGGCCGGCCATTATGAAGAACACACGTTTTTGTATTTACGTACACAACAAAGTATATCTCGATCAAAGGGATTTTAATCTCCAAATGTGTACGTCTTTCGCTTTTAACCATACTTATACTTTTTAGAAAAGAATCTTCTTTGCTGAAGAATCTTGCATGCGTGTGGCTTCATGCACGAGGTCATTATAACGGGCAAACGCGGTAATTCCGGTTTTAAAAGTATTGCAAAATTAAAACGAGGAACGCAGGACACATCAGCAGAAGCTCCCCTTTGATCTTGTTAATGGCCAAAAGTACGCTTAAAAGTATTCGATCACAAAATTTCCGACAATGTCTAAATTCATTGGATGCAGGCAAC
>CAHIKZ030000668.1:5315000-5337500 GCA_903632075.3 Acanthosepion pharaonis | reverse complement strand
CTCTCATAAATATTCATCAGGTTAACCCAGATATCTGGCATTCTGTGATGGACGCCATGTCACACAATTCAATGTCTTATATACAAAATTCAGTTAATGGTTTGATTTTTTTTTAATTTAGGATTAATTTACATATTATATGTTTTAAATAACATGATGTTGTGAATTCAGTTGCTTTCTTTTCTTTTTCTTAATCATTCATATAGTCATGTATGTCTGCTTATGAATGTTGTAATTCTTTCATGAATGGTGATATTCTTTTCAAGAATCTCGGGCGCAGAAGTATAGTTTACTTTCTCTTTTAATAAGTGTAGCATTCTTCGATCAAAGTTTGGTTTGAATGCTTATATTTATACATTTAAGCGTCAGGTAATTAAACAGTGCATTGCAATTATTACGAAAAGGATAAAGTGAACGATCAGATGCGTCCCAATGCAATATGGTTCAAGTGTAAAAAAAACAAAAAAACATTCGCAATTCTGCAGTTAACAGCTGAACCCCGAGCTAGCGAGATTTTTGTTTCCGCCATTAGTGCAATAAATGCCCGCGACTATTTATTTACAATCGAATTTTTTTCATTTTTTGCTTATCTATAACTCTATTCTTTTTATTTCTTTTCTTTTTCCTTTTTATTGCGTTGCCTTGGAAAGAAAATGACGAAAACTCAAGGCAGCCATGAAATTCGATATTAATGACAGTTACTAAACATCAACAATAAACTTTACTGCTACGTACAAGCCGATCGTTATGTCTGTCTATCTTTCTCTTTCTAAATATACATAAAATATGGACAATTATGTTTTCAAACATTATAGGACGTTACTGTAAATATACGTGCAATAACTATATAGGTATATTATCGCCTAGTAGTTATACTATGGTTGTTTCTCCATATACTAAATCAGCAACAGTCTTCTTCGTCAACCATGGTTACATACAAGAGATAAGTTATTTTGGCCATAAAATCTACCGATATCCGAGAGCTATGGGTTCATGGTCTTTTCAACTGAACAAGAGTTTGCTCAGGCGAAATTTGAATCTGAATCTGCTGTTCAGAGTGTTAATCATTCTAAATAACACACTCTCTCCCAGAAACTGTAACTAAGGTATGCTCAGCATCGTTGCAGTAAAAAGCAGATGTTGGCTTTGTGGGTGTTGAACAAAAAGAAATGTGCCTGAGCAAGAGTCTACGATAGGGAGTGGTTAGCCGCCCTAGTAGACGGGTATCCTCGAATACGTATGTTCAGTTATTACTATTATTATATGTGTAAAAATATTCGCAAAAATGTTTCGTCCTTCAGAATTTATTTCTTATATATATATATATATATATATATATATATATATATATATATATATATATATAATATATATATATATATATATAAATATATATATATATATATATAATATATATATATTATATATATATATATATATATATATATATATATATATATATATATATATATTATATATATTATATATATATATTAATATATATATATATATATATATATATATATTATATATATATAATATATATATATTATATATATATATTTATATATATATATAATATATATATATATATATATATATATATATATATATATTTTATATATATATATTAATATATATATATTTATATATATATATTAATATATATTTATATATATATATTAATATATATATATATATTTATATATATATATATATATATATATATTTATATATATATATTTAAAACTGTAGTTATCTATATATATTTCGTTTAATGTGGATATTTCTCAAAGCAAAAAATAATAGGAAATGAATTTAATTAAAGAAAGTAACTAATAATAACAAAAACACAATGTTTCTTAGCAACTGGGGGAATGTAGAGAACGCTATTGTCACGTGTGGAGAATATTGTCATTATAGCCGTGTTGACGGATTCAACTATTTTCTTTTGATTTTACGATATTGTTCTGTACGTTTGCTTGGGAGAGCAGTAATTTTATTAAGAAAGGTGAAATAGGGAAAAATAATATTTGGGTAATATTCTATGGCGGCATTCTCTAGAATTTCTGTTTTTTTGTTATTATTAGTTATATTCTTTAATTAAATTCACTTCGTTTTTTGCTATTGTCATTTATATTTATAAATATTGTCTTTTTCTTACAGTTTAACTCTGTGAAATTTTCATACACACACACACACACACATATATATATATATATATATATATATATATATATATATATATATATGATTAAAAGACAACCAGTATTTATAAACAAGTAAAAATGCTGTTAGTTTTTTTTCATGTAAGACACTCATAAACATTCCTTAGGTCAACTGAAAAGTTTAGGTAAATTATGGAAGATGCTAAATGACGTAATTCAATGTCTAATAAACGAAAGTGAGTAAATGATATTGTTGAAACTTTTTTCTAATATCCTCATATTTGTCTTGATAAAGTCCGTCGGAGGACAAAATGCGACGGCTAAGTTTTCCTTTTCTCCTTATTCATATTGTTCTTTTATAGATGTATTGTAAGCATATATGTTTTTTTTTACACACACACACACACATATGAGAGAGAAAAAGAGAGAGATAAACAAAGTTTTGGGAAAAGATTTTACGTCTGTCACATACGCGCTTTTAGTAAAAGACACTAAAGAAAAGTTCACACACAGTATTTGTAGATGGTGTGTATATATACATACATGCATATATATGTCTGTATTTAAGTAAATTTTTGTAACTTTGTATAATATTTATGCATTACACCCTAATCTTTATTCGGTAAAAATTTAATTGCTAATCATACATTACTTTTTTAAGTAATAGACATATTTATGTCTTTGTTGTTTCCGTTCCTTATATTATGGCCACTACTATATATATATATATATATATATATATATATATATATATATATATTAACTGGAGAAAAATCTGATGTAATGTAATGCTTGGATGCTCTATACTTTCGGTCTTGTGCCTCATCTCAGCTACGCTTAACAAATTACTATATATATATATATATATATATATGGGAGAAATTTAAATTGAGAATTTCATGAACATATAAATTATCTTTGACCATAATTTATCTTTGGATACCGTTAGAAAAAATCGTCTCATTGTAGAAATTTTTCCCTAGTTTATTTCCATGGAATTTTGGAACCATCGTGAATTGGGTAAATCTTTGGAACTATTTTAATCGAATCTCAACGAATTGCTGACAGGTGGCTTTCACTTTTGTAACGAGTGAATTGAGCCGAGGTTTCGCTGTTGGGATTCTTCCTTGTCAATATAACTTTCGTTATTTCTATTTGCAAACGTTCCAAACATTATTCATTGTCGAGTCTATATTAAGACACCGTGGCTTAAATTCTGGCGATCAAGCGGAAATCTTTTTTCACAGCTTTTCCCATTGGCAAGGCGTGAATTGATCAGCCACGTCATCTATATTAAGCAACTATAAAGCATGCACTAGTGTGCAATTTTTATTACCTTATCGAGACATATCGATGTGCAATGTCGCTGAGGGCATGAAAAATACCCTTCGGGGAAAATATGTAGCTCAGTGGGTGAAGGCGTTGCTTTTCAGACTGATATATTTATCGTGATGAAAAGCAAAGGATGGGGAAAAGCACATGCACCCAGACAAAATGAAGACTTTCGCTTCTCATTCTCTGAAGGTTATCAGATACTATAAACCCCTGAAGAAAGCCTGAAACATCAGTATCCGAAACGTCATGATGAAAAGAAGATGAAAATGCATTTTTGAAATACTCATTTCATAATATTTGAAATTAAATTTTAAAAACACACTCTGAAAATATATATTTACAATCGATGAGCAACTGAATTTCTGATATATATATATATATATATATATATATATATATATATATCAGAAATATAAGATTAAATCCGGTATTGATTTTAAGTTTACAATTTTATATATGAAGCATGATCGTTATTCTGCTTGAAAAGGAATGGGATACGTCAAGTTAACTTGCCCTAAACAGTCTACTCATGCTATAACTGCATTACGACCCCACGACCACGATAAATTACATGCGGCAGCAAGGCCTTCGATCAGGAGTTTTTGAGGAGACTGCAACTATGACTGACTTTCTGATGTTCCCAGGTCCACTCCGACCCAGGGTGATAGCACCTGTTAGTGTTCCATCTATGATTAATAGTTAAACCCCAAACTGGGATCAAAACGTGTAAAAATAGGTTTTAATACCAGCAATAAATTTTTGTAAAAATTATGACCAGTAATAAATTTTTGAAGAAAAAATTATTACCAGCAATACTTTTTTGGGAAAAAATATTACCAGCAATACATTTTTCAAAAAAAATATTACCAACAATACATTTTTCAAAAACAATAAAAATATTATCAGCAATATATTTTTTGAAAAAAGAGAATATTACCAGCAATACATTTTTGGAAAATAATAATAGCAGCAATACATTTAAAAATAAATATTACCAGCAATAAATGTTCGAAAAAAAAATATTACCAGCAACATATTTTTGAACAAAAATATTACCAGCAATACATTTTTGAAAAAAAATATTACCAGTAATACATTTTTCAAAAAAAAAAAAAATATAGTATCAGCAATATATTTTTGGAAAAAGAAAATATTACCAGCAATACATTTTTGGAAAAAAAAATAATACCAGCAATACATTAAAAAAAAAAAAATTACCAGAAATATATTTTAGAACAAAAAAAATATTACCAGCAATGTATTTTTGAAAAAAAGAATTACCAGAAATAAAAATATTGACCCACTGAGGTTGATATGTCGTAAAATAAACCAAACCAAACCCCTCGATCATTACAGGTTACAGGATTCCTGATGTTACAGTCATTACTGTTAATTTTGACAATTCTTTCCTTGGCCTTATTTCTGTTGCTTTTAATCGCATACGTGTATTGACAGTAATGAGTTAACCAACAGCAAAATTTTCCTAGACTTGGAGTTTGAGTTACCGAGTCAGCATCATGTTGACGTGAAAGATTTTAACAGTTGGTGTCGCTCAAAAAAAAAAAAAAAAAAAGAAAGAAAAACGTATGAGTATATATCTATTTCGGCGATCGCTATTACGCCGCCATATTGCTTGTTTATATATACTATTATTAATGCAAATAGAAGCTTATGGATTTCAAAGCGAAGCTTTACTCTAAGTATCAAATTTAGTTTATCATTGATTTGGTTGTATATATTTTATCACAAAGCTCGTTTCATTTATTTTTATATTATAGAACCATTACATAAGTAATATGAATGATGAATAAAAAATTAGCTTCCGACATGATTTGAACCTAAATCTTATATCCTTGGAAGGCTTAAATACCTAGAAAGTACCTTACTCATTACGATACGGAAAATAGCCATTATGAGTTATTTAAATTTAGTTATATATTCTCAATTAATTGAATTTTACTTCTCACCATACTGTTAGGGGTTTCAGATGTAATTGCCTTAAGTTGTTTGAATGCCTTACATGTAGTATTGTTATTATTAATTTTTTATTACATTTTAAGGTTATTGAGGGAATTAAGACATAATCAATAAAAATAAGACGAAAGAAAAACTAGTCTAAACTAATAATAATGATAATGCTTCATCTTTGACATTTGAACAAATTCAGACTTCTATGTCTAATATTATTTGGTGGGAACAAGCAACAAAAAAAAAATGAAAAGTTAATGATGATTGGGAAATGAGTTTTGTCGTGTTTAAAAAATGCCCCTTCCCCCCAAAAAAGAAACTATCTATTATCAAAAGGTCCTAAGAAACGCAAAATACAAAAAATATTTCCTTGCGCTCCCAAAATCATTGATTTGTTTTCTAATGCTTAACAACCCTTGCAACTCTTTTGGTTAAGCCAGAAATATATATATATATATATATATATATATATATATATAGAATCTCTCTCTCTCTATATATATATATATAGTCAAAATCTCTCTCTTACTTTCTCTCCTTTCTTTCTATATATAAAGCCAGAATCTATATATATATATATATATATATATATATATAAGCCTGAGTATAATATATGTATATATATTGGGGGACAAGCCATGGATTCATACTTTTCCAAAGGCTATTTTCGCGTAAGCGAATATAATGAACACAACGGGAAATGGAACTCGGCTCTCCGAGACACAATTCCGAGCCATTATCCATTAAACATTAGCACAGCCAATCTTACAGAACCTGTTATTGCTGTGCAGTCGCCCATCTAGGTACTGACATGGCTTCGCTTTGCTTAACTTCGGTTATCAAACGGGAACCGGTGTTTCAACGATTTTCAGTTGTACCGAAATGAAGAAACAGCATGAACCTCAGAATTTCAAGTGACTCCCTTCTTCTGATTTGCTTGTTCCACTTTGTTGACAGAATTTTGTCCAGTTGGAATCTTAAATAATGCTGTCTTTTTATGTCCAGTTATAAATTCGATGTCCACTTGTCTGGCCATTACAATCTCTCCACATGACCAATTTCTGTTTGGCAGCGTTCACGCCAAACTGCCGGTTAGTCGGCCATTGATGGATCAGAACTGCATTCTCCTATTCCGCTGACTTTCAACTTTATTCGAATGTTCTCTAAATAGCACCAGACTGGCAAAAACCTAGTGTTCCTAGCAATGATCAAAGACAATGCTCGCGATATTGGAAGAAAGTTGAAACGAGCCCAAGTGATTAGCTAAACGTTTTTTTTTTTTTAAGAACGAACTTTCCTTGGAGGCCAGTGAAGTTTAAAACTTGTCTGTTCAGCTGTATGAGTGTCGCTCTATTCTTGTTTATAGTGATCTTATTGTTAATTCCGTGCATTTAGCTTTCTGGAATTTCGATTTTATTTCATAATACATCCCATCGGTTTTGTTTATATACAATTTCCCTCCAATTGACTCTCCTCTAGCTATCTACCCAATGACTCTCCTCTAGCTATCTACCCATTGACTCTCCTCTATCTACCAATTGACTCTCCTCTAGCTATCTACCTACTGACTCTACCTATCTACTTAAAGTAATTGATCTGCTCGTATAAAGCAGGATAGGTTATTTTTAACAATGTTTGTAGATTAATATTAATTAGAACTTCTACATCCGAAATTCGACAGAATTAAAAATATTGGGTTTTTTTAAATAATTTTAAAAGGGGGTTCATATTCATAATATAAATACAGTATCAAATTAATACATTGGTACTTGCGTACCATAAAGAATTGGAAAGAAGACATCATTATTCATGTATAAATCACGTAAAGCTTATTACACTTGACATTTTTAAATGAAAACAAAGTACAAATATCTCTTTTAAAAATCATCGAATAATGAGTCCAATCGATAATTCTGCATTAATAATAAAGTTTGTTTGACTTTGAGTCAAACCATTTATCTCAGCTCTTTTCTATCTTGTTTTTAGCGTTTCTTTGATTTTTTTTTTAAAAACCCAGTCTCCTTAAAAGGATTCGAAATTGCTAGTTCGAAGAATTTCCAGACTCTGACGGGTTCGAATATCCGCTTTTTGCTTCGCTGATTTTATTGACAGATCGAATTTCCCGCTTCGGCTGAAACCCTTCTTTGCCGTTCCCAATATCCTGTTGATAATGTTGGGATAAAAAAAGACCAATTCCATTTGCTAGGAACTGGATTTCGCACTTAGATTTCTTCTGAGGGAGCACGAAAAATTCTGACGAATTAAATTAAAAATGTATGCCGCAACAATGTTTCAAAATATAAAGACTTACTCTGCTAAATAATTACTTTATAATTAAAATACACTGACTGGAAAATAGTTGTCATGCAATTATACCGTTCAGTAAATATTTGTAGCAATTTGCTCTGATAGGTAAATGTTATTTGTGCAAATTGGATTATTGTTCCGAAACATTGTCATCTTAGATTAATATTTCTCGCTAAGAAGTGGATTAATTTTTGCGAAAGTTGACGTTCTGAAATTTTTATTTTATTTTTTTCTATTATTATTAATGCTCTGTTTTTTAATATTGAGCACTTTATTCACAAAGTCTGCTCGCCTTAAAACCTTATCCTCCAGTAACACATATTTTTTTAACATTTTGTTTTACGAAATACAATCTTTTTTATACATGTTTATAGCTGCAATTAAAACCTTATAAAACTTAATGTAAATGTTTTCTGATACTTTTCTGTTCTTTTAATAAGTACGTTTTAAACGCAACTATTGACTTTTGTGGCATTTTTTAAAATATTTAATGATTTGTGGACTATGTAATCTATTGCTTCAATTTCAAAGTAAATTGTCATTGTTAAACTTTCAAGAAAGATCTCGACTGCTTGCTACAACAAAGTGATTTTTTTTGTTTTAAACTGTGTATAGAGTTTGTCCTACCTCAAGTTATTTGGTTATCGTTTTTGCCGTTGTTATTTGCATTTCTATATTACCACGTTATGTAAATATTTTTCATTATACTTTCTTATGGTTTTCATATGTCCTTTTTATTCTCAATTATTAAATGCTGTAGTCTTTTGAATTATATATATATATATATATATATATATATATATATATATATATAATATAAAAGTCAAGTATTCTATCACTATTCCAATGTGCCTTTGGAATTAGGTGTTACATTTTCCGTACTGTGTTAAAAAAATTTCCTAAATATTTAAATTTCTGTATTTGCTTGATTTCGGTGCCTGCAAATGGTACTTTTATCTTTGGCTGTTCCTTTTGTCAAAAAATAATACATTTTTTTTTCTTACCATTGATGCTTAATTCGTTCTTCTTACTTTAGTACGTTCTGTAGGGGTGCCTGTTTGTTTTCTCTCTGTGTCTGCTATCAGTACTCTGTAGGAGGTATGATTAAGCTGACATTTTTTGTAGCATGCCAAGAAAGTGAATTCAGGAAAATGAATTTAGAACGAATTGGATTACATTTTGACGAAGAATATTTGTACCACCACAGATTGCAGACTTAATTCTACTCGAATCAGTGTCATCAGTTGAATTACAACATGTACCAAACACCTGAAAAGAGAAAGTCTTAACCTCAATTATAAAAATGAATAGGAATAAAACAAAGTGTTCAAATATAACGCTATGAAAATGGTCTTTTACTAAACATTTCACCACAAGCAAGGCAATAGAGCTACTAAGGTGCAAGTGGTTACTGACTCTTAAAGAATGTCGTAACTTAGGGAAGGATACTGAATAGAATAATCAGACAAAGGTTGGCAATGAACGATAATACTTAGGGCAAGAGAAATACATATAAGATTCGTCAGCGGCGCGTAGAAGTAGTCAACTGCTAGAAGTGAGTCAAGTTAATTCGACAATGAATCTCCAAATGCAGGTTATCTACCGACCGCCCCACACGGTCAGATGGAGCACAAGGCCGAATTTGATGTGGTGTATCTGAGCCAGTAGGCTCGGCCAGAAATTCCCCGTAGACTCCGTATAAAACGGGATCGGGTAATTGTTTACCGAGATGAGACTCTGCCCTTCGACATAGCCTTAGAGGCAGAGAGTTTAACCAGCACAGCCGGAGACCAATTTCCAACTGCAGGATATCTACCAACCGCTCCACACGGTCAAATGTGACACAAGGGCGAATCTAATGTGGGGTATCCGAACCCGTATGCTCGGCCAAAATTTCCCCGTAAACACCGTATAAAACGGGATCGGGTAACTGCTTCCCGAAACGAAACTCTGCCCTTTGACATAGCCTCGTCTAGGGATGCTCTCTGCTTGGAGGCAGAGTGTTTGACCAGCACAGCTGGAGACGAATCTCCAACTGCAGACCAACATACAGTATTTACTACTGTATTTATGTGAAAGGGGACATACTTCCGTAAGTATGCTACGACAGAGAATACGAGCAAAACACTATCAAGGAGATACAATAATAAAAGAACAAGAATTAAGAAGACAAAAAATAACGATTGACATTGCATTTAAATTTTTGAAGATCAAAATTGAGTGGGATGCAATAAGCTCGAAGACTGTTCCACAAGTGATATTGCGATGTAAAAAACGGTTAGCATAGAACCTACGGTTACTTCTAGCCATTTCACCTGTAAAACGATGAGAACTTGTCACCAATCTAGTACTGCGCTTACATATAAAGAGTCTAGGTACCACAGAGGAGTTCATGAGAATAATTACTATAAAATTATATATAGAAAAGGTACAGGGAAGCTACATTACGGTAGTGAGAAAGTGACTGAATGCGAGATGCCAAATCAGAACCAACGAAATTAAAGATTGTTGTCTGGTTTTCATCAAGGATCACTAAATATATAGTAGGAGCATCAAGCCAGATGTGACGGCAATATTCAATCTAGTGCCGAAGGGCAGACTTATAAATATGTAATACAGATTCGGGAGAGCACTATACAGGGAATCAACTTTCAGATTAGCAGACCTAGCAATTGACTCAATATAATCTTTCCACTTCATATTAATGGAAAATGTTAGTTCAAGAATGCGCAATATATCACTCTCATGGAGTTTAGCATTAGCCATGCTGATGGAAGTTAAAAAGGCTTCTTCCAGACGATCAAAAGAGATGTTTTGTTTTGGAGGCGTTAACATTAACAAGCCATTCATTGCCTAAGTTAACAACAGCACGTAGATCATTTTTAAGCTCAGGCGTCAATTTAACCATATTGAACCAATCAGATTTACTATTAGAACATGAATAAATGGTTGTGTCATTAATAGAGATAGTGATGTCAACAGGAAGGTTATTAATGAAAATTGGGAACAATGAAGGTCCAAGGATTAATGCAAAAAGCTCTAGAAGAGGGACAACCTTCATTTCGCGATTCGATAAGAAACACTTTATCAGTTCAAAAATTCGGTGGAGTAATGGACAGTGGCTCGGATTGAAGAATCGGAGAGCCGAGTTCGAATTCCAGACAAATCATTTACATTCACTTATGTGCTAATACCCTTGGGAAAGGTATGAATCCACTTCTTCTACCCTGGCCCAAAGGTATGGATAAATAGCAAGACAGACCGGCTAGCCTTCGGTGGCAACTGGTCTACCGCAGAAAAAAATGACAACCGACTGAGGAAAAAATCTGCCTCGCCAGTCGTGTATCGAAAGATACATGATCGCTTAAGCGTGTATCACACGTGGCACATAACAAACTGATTACCATAATCTTCCAACTTATGTAGATGTCTAATATGCCAAACCCTGTGAAATGCTTTCAAGATATTTAAAACAACAGCCCGAGATTCTTGGAAAGCATTTAATAATACGTACATATATCTGTGGGTAAATATATATACATTTACGTACATATATAAATAGGCACATAAATTACAGTATTATTATACACGCGTAAATAATTAAGTGTAGCCAAGTGAGTAGGCTGAATATGGAAAAAAACTTATGAATTACATAAATACTTATCATCGTAAATGGCATTTGAATGTCAGTGTGCCATATGAATTTTCATATGGAATATCTATAGATTTTAAGATGAAGAACATAAAAAAAAATTATCGATTCCCAAATGTGTCTTATAACCTTAAGAGATTTCGAAAAAATCTTATGGCATTTTTCCTTTTTAAATGACATTAAAATTAATAAATTTTCCTTGGAACTGGCTCTTACCTAATTGTGCATTTACTTAACAGACAATTCGTAAAAATATCATATCTTAAGATGAAAGTCAGTAACTAAAATTCTAATAGAATTCGAATTTTTATGTGCATCAACCTTTTATTATGTATCTGTTTTAAATAGAATACACTAATTTTGTTAAGATATATGAATAAATCGTTGGTGATTTATGAAATACGATCGATTATAAAACTTAAAGAATATTGATATTAACAGATAACGAAAAATATTGAATGCAATAATTAAATAGTCATTTTATATTGGATAATATTATTATGGCTTTGCTGCGAAGATTTACGAAGGTCTCCTGGTCTATTGCATGAATTTCGAATTCTAAGAAAATGCTTGAGACAAATAAGGATATGTACGACGAAGATAGGCAACGTATGATAATACATGATATTTACATATGTTTGTGCATATAAATATGTATGTGTATTATTTATATGAACAGAAATATATAGCTATAAAAAGAATTTAACAGATATCAGAAAAATGCAATGACTGGGACATAATAATGGTCTCATGCACAGATAGGTTCGGACTGATTAAAATAGATGGAAACAAGATTGATGATATGAATAGAAATGAATACTGAGATAGATAGATAGATAGATAGATACTGGTACTTAGATAGATAGATAGATACTGGTACTTAGATAGATAGATAGATAGATAGATACTGGTACTAAGATAGATAGATAGATAGATACTGGTACTAAGATAGATAGATAGATACTGGTACTAAGATAGACAGATATGGACACTGAATTTAGATATGAATACTTAGATGGATATGAATACGGGAATAGATAGATAGATAGATAGATAGATAGATAGATAGATAGGAACCTATTTAGCTACATAAATCTATATGCAGTCAGAGACAAATAAGTTGTTGATTCTATCACGAGACCAAGATGCCTATGTATAAGGCGACCTCGGGCAAAATATGGTCGTGTTTTTAGTAAAAATCGACAAGTTCCCACATAGCTGTGGGCCTCCAATTTATTTAGCTTTAAGAATCGAGGAAAAATCGAACGTGTCTCGCGAAACTGTGAACAACTTTTCCTGCACTTTAATTTCTCAAGTAAAACCCACCCATCGATAGCCACGACTTCTCCAAAGACTTGTTCGTTTGTTTTCTTGCTTCACTCTGTTCTTTATTATTTGTTTTTAGTGCTGTGTTCGTGTTTTGCTCAGAGGCGCAAAGCAAACTAGAGCACGTCTGTGGCTATTAGCCATTTTCAGTGCCTTTATCTTATTTTATGTTTATTCTTTGACAATGGATTTTGGTTGTTGATCTTTGATCTTGTTTTAGAAAATTCTGGAACTGATCAGCACAGAAATTATTGGATTATTTTTTATTAGCAAAACCACTTTCGATTTCTATTATTTATTCCCATATCTTGGCAGAATAAGATAAGCAGACAGATAGGTAGATATCATCAACCGAGTGATTCAGTGTGAACTGAGAGAGAGAGAGAGAGAGAGAGAGAGAGAGACATAGATAGATAGATCTTATCATGAACCGGATCACAACGCAGGAACACACGCACACACATACATAGATGAACAATGTGATAAAAATGACATGAAAATGTACACATATACACTACAGTTATAAAGTTTGAGTCACCCCCACAATTAGCATGAGATGAACTTGATAGAAGAGTGAAAAAAAAAAAATAAATGAAAAAGAGATCTTCGAGTCACTAAAAAAAAGAATGGAATCAATTATCAAATTTTTACTTTGAGAAAATTTTGCGGCCAATGCCAAAAATGTGTGCTGCAGTAATCAAGGCTAAAGGAAGATATTTCGACGTGAGCAAAATTTAATCATAAATTGCTTTTTTCTTTTTGTCATAATAACATTTCTAATAAAAATCATGACTCACTATTTAACCATGTATAATAATTCTCTCTTATTTAAAGTAAAAAACTACTTGTGGTACAATTTAGTGTATATTCTACGCGATTACAACACTGAGATTTCTCAGTCTAATTTTTCAATACACATCTAAAAACTAAAACCACACACAAATACTCATATGATTCCTATTGACTCGTTCAACGAGTATGACTATCGCTGACAAGTTTGATCATTGTATTTGGTTCTCGTGAGAACAACAATGTTTCTTGAAGACTGCAAATGACTTGCAATGCTTATTGAATATGTGGAAAAATTAAGTTGTTTTGTACAGGGCCTGTCCTGTTTTGTAAAGCCTGCAAGTTTTCTGACACACTATATATGTTAAATCTAGCATAGTACTAATAAAATCTTGTTGAAGGTCTACCAATATCACTCTTCTTGTGTCTAACAAGAACTTCATTGAAGAAACATGCTCTGTCGCATTCATCACATGTAAATTGACGGATTGCTAGATTCGTGATATATTATAGATATATTCCTAGCTCCATGTTTTACATTTGTCCAACTGATTGCATGTTCATGGAAGATCTTAGTACCTTCATGAATTACAAGCCTCTACTTATATCGATCACAAGCAACAGTTACCCACTGAGGATCAACTATTTGTTTAGGTATTTTGCTAACATCAAGTAGGATGACATGACATGTTCTGCGAAGCCAGTGGCGATGAATGTTGCTTTTCGATGCTGATCGCATTGGCTTCTTCGAGTTCTAAAATGTCTGCCGGGTGAGATAATTAGTCGATACCAAGAATCGATTTTAAACATCGTTGGTGGAATCTCCCCAGAACGTGTAAGTGTTTACGGTACAGGGCTCTTACAAGAGTACAATAGACACATTAGCACACAAGCATTGTAGACTAATTTTTCTTTTTTTGCATTTCTTAAGTCCTCCCTTAGACAAGACTCGATTTTCTTAGAGCAGCTTATATTTACAATGCTCTCAAAATATATGAATTTGTCTACCATCTTCAGTTTCTGAACATCTACAAATATTGATGGTTCGATGTAAGGTAAAACAGTGACAGGTTAAAACATGGCCACTGTCTTGTCTTCATGATTTTTCTCGCAATTATTTCAAAATACGTAAGAGCCGCAAACCAGCCTGCGTCTATTAATTTAGCATTCAGTCATACAGAATACGTTTTGAATTCACACACACACATAGTCTCTTCACCTCTCAGGTAATTGCCAAACTTCTAAGATATTTGTTTAGAAAATTCTTCTAGTGTAGTGTAGGGGATTATATAAATATATTTTGTGTTATGTATATTTAAATTTATTTAATAATGTTGTTATAATGTATTATTATTTTTCATACACATAATAGTTTGAATATAATATGCAAGGGATTGTTTAATATGTATATATATGTATATATATATATATATATATATATAAGCCTGCACATGAAGTACAGTACGTATATTCCTCTAGATTTAAATAATGCGTTCTTATGAAAAAAACATATCTACCTCTCTAAATATACTTTTAACTAAGCCAATGTATATATATGTGTAGTTTTTATAAAGAAAGAATTATATCATACATATTTAAAAGTACATTTTTTAAGATGGTGAGTATAACAAGTGACTTACAACAGCGAAGCGTGATTTCCTGGATGTGTTTTTGAGCATGCTTATTTCAGCTGAGAGCCCTTTGCTTAAATGAGATTTACTACAAGTTCTGTGAATCTTAGCTTAAGGGCAAATCCTCCACGAAACAAAATCATCCTATGAGCCCGTTATTAATAGCAGATGAATGTAAATATGCAAAGGCGTTTATACTAATACCTTTTTGCTTATTTTTTGGTTTTGTTTTTCGTATTTTTATTTTTAGGATGATATTTACAAAAGCTTACTTTAGATTCAGTTAAAGTAAATAAGTTAAGGAAGATTGTATTGCGCCAATATTCTAAAGAAGATGAACTTAGTAAGTCAGCATTTGAAATCTTGACATTTCACCATTTACTACTTGGGAAAAATATGGAGCTACTAACCCAAAATAAAGCACAAATAATTTTCTATATAGACCAAGAAATTTCACTGTGGCAGTTCAAATTTTTATAAGAATTCAAGTAAACAATTTTAATAAAACCAAAAGCTATTCTCTCATCTTCATTTTGCAATATATATATATATATATATATATATATATATATATATATATATATATAAAAAAACTGATTTTAAACCTCGCTGCCTTGCGGTCATACCCAGTCATCGGAAAAGCTTCGGAGTCCCAAAGACAGTCCGTCCCATGTTATGTTCATCATCGTTCTGGCAATTCCTGCGAAGAAGCCGGTGCCAATACCAGTAAAAGACAATACGAAAACTGTAATATTAGCTGACGCGTTTCGTCCAATGTGGATTTTTAAGGCAAAAACGAAATGAATTTAGGTTTTTTCCCTACTTCACCTTTCCTAACAGAATTACTACTCTCTCAGAGAAACGTACACAACACAAAATCAAAAGTAAATATTTGAATCCGTCAACACAACAATTAAATAATATTTCCACACGTGACAGTACTTGACATTATTTTCAGTTGACAATATGAATATAATAGCGTTTTCTAAATTCTTCCAGCTGCTAAGGACATTTTGTTTTGTTATTATTAGTTACTTTGTTTTAATAATTTTGTTTCGTTTTAGCCTTGAAAAAGTTCACAATCCTTTTTTTTTTTATAAAGCGCCGTGGAGATGTTCCCTGTCATTTTTTGTGTGTATATATATATCTAAATATGTCTGGGTGCTTATGCATTATAATCTGAGTGTGTTTGGGTTGTTTTATGCGTGAAGTGAGGACCCCATTCACACACTTGGGATTAAAATGTATACATATTGTCAGAGGACCGGATGACATATCAGCGTCTATTCTAACGTAATTTCAATGAAGAAATAAATTGCATAACATATGTATTTCTTCTTTTCTCCTCAGTAATTTTATAATTTTAAACTTAATAGAGATTAAATTTGGATTTTAAAATTGGTAATTTTTACTTTTAATTTTAATATCAAATTTTATCTTATAATTTAATAATTATTGGTTAGAATAAATTCTTTTTTAATATTACTCCTATTTTAAAGATCTGAATAGCTATTATAACATGACTTCGTTATCAAGCTTTTTGAATTTTCCTATACTTGTATTTTGATTGGTCATTCTAGCTTTTGTAACAACGTTTTCCCATTGCGAAGGATCATTAATTAATTTGAAACTTTTAAAACCATTTATTTTACATTCAACATCATCACTTGATAAGACACCGGAGGTGTTGAAACAAAATGGCTATTTTTGTAGTGATTTTATAATATATTTATGTTATAATTTCTTAAAATAAATAATTATATCTGTTCTACTCTGTATTGAGCAGTCTTTTAAGAATAGTAATTGTTGGTTATTGGAATTCATTCCGTATACATCAAATATATACTTGGGTATATATATATATATATATATATATATATATATATATATATTTTAGTCTGAAATAACTTTCGTTTTGTTTTATCAGCTATATTCTTCAAGACTAAAGTTACATGTTATTCAATTATATATTCACCGTTACGTGTATCGTTATCAGGTAGCTTTTCCATACACCTTGAGTAAAATTTCGCTGGATCGATGTGAAAATGTTTGCTACGAACTCGTAGGACCGGTTTTCATTAGAGATAGTAGTCTTCTTATCAAAAGCTGTCGAAAAATTAATAATCACTTGGTACAAGATCAGGTGAATTTGGTGGATGGGAGTAGTACGGACCAACTGAGTTTTTCTTCTGTATTATTTTTGCCATATACGGCCTTGCTTTCTCATGGCGGGACACTTTATTTTTCTTATTGACGAGCGTAGGGCTTTTTCAAACGTTTATGGGCATGTTGCAGCTGCTGCAAGTGTAAACGTGCATTTAGTGTTTCCCTTTTAAGTGAAAGAATAATACCTCGACGATACCATTATACGCGAAATATTAACTTTCTTTCTGGGTCAGATTTGGATATTTATCCTGTCAGTGCCTTGTTTTTTGCTGTGAATATTTTTGTATGCTAGTGCACTCTAAATTTATTCTATTATTTACTAGGCTACTAGTTTGTGGGTGGCGTGGAACAGATCAACTGAATTCTAAACATTTTCATACGTTATACTTACAGTTTGGGAGGCGTATTAGCAGAGGAAGGAAAGTGAGACACTGAAATCCGAAGGTGCATTCCAATAACTAAAGCTGCCTTCCAAAATTTGAGCAAAGTATTAAGAAACAGAAAAATATCGTTAGAAACAAAGAAAAAAGTATACTGTTATGCAGCATCAAATGTCCTATGTGATAGTGAATACGTTAATTTAGTCAAATGGCTAATATATAATAAATATCATTAATATTATTGCCAATAATGTTATCATTTTCTTGGCTTCTTATTCCTCAAATTTTATTAACCGGCCCATTAATTCAACATATTATAAGAAGCACACATGAACCATCTTTCATTTTGATTATATATATATATATATATATATATATATATATATATATATATATATATAATGCTTATTGCAAGAAAAGGAACTGGATAAGATTATTGAATATTTTCCGAAACAAAAATAAAAACTAAAAATACGAGTAAAACACAGAAGACTAAAGGAGGAAATAAACGTAGACGGAGAGAAAGATGTTTGTAGCAGTGATAATAAAGAAAATGAAAAAAGGAATGAACCTAATGTGGGCAAGCTATAAAGAAAATAAATGGCGAGAATTAATTGGAATCTACAACGGAGGTTTGTTCTGAAACGTTCTCATCTTATCCAAAAAGGGATTACAAAATAGATTCAAATATTTCGGAATTTATTCAGGTTTTGCTAATTTAACCAAGCCAGAATATTTTTACAAGCCCTCGTATATAAAACTCAACGTTTATCACACTCCCTCCTCTCTCTCTCTCCACACACACACACACACACACACACACACACATACATATATATATATATATATATATATATATATATAAGGTATGACATATTTATAGATAATAGTGCTCAGTATCAGTGATAGAGACTATGTAAATGAAAATATTAAAATACAGTCGAGCCAAAGCGCAACATACATGGTCTGAAGATTGCGTGCAAGCATGAAACAGGCTTCTGCCGCTTGGATTTTTACTTCAGCGTCCACTTTCACTCACACACGCCCGCACACACACACATACATATATATGTGTGTGTGTATGTGTGTGTGTCAGTGTGGTGTACTCTCTCGTTGTATTCGACAAATGAGGGTCAAGCAGCTCAGAATGGATAGCCCAAACACCAGCACATATGATTTGATTATAGTGGTGAATGCTTTGTGCAGAAGGACCGAATGCAAAGACCTGGTGCACTACCACAAAATCCCCTAACGACCCTCCGCAGGTTTTGAATTCAGAGTTGTCCATCTCCTAGACCAGTTGCCATCCACGGCTATAGAACACAGTCTGTACTGCTATTTACCTATAGCTGGAGAGAGAAGAGGATTAATATCTGTCCCAAGGGTATTAGCACGTAAGTGAATGTAACACTTTCGACTGGAATCCTCAATCTAAACCGCTATCCACTACTCCACCGTGCCATATATATATATATATATATATATATATATATATATACGAATAATGTGTACTGAGTACATTTAAATGTGCTTACAAGTATACATGCTCTACTATTAAGCCCCTTTACTATTTTGAGCTAAGCTATAAAATATGTATTTGAAGGCTATCGTAAGGTGATGCATATCAGGCTAATTTAGGAAGCCTTTCGCTAGTGTCCTGTGTTCGATCTTTAGCGCTAAATATCTTTAAATCAGTGTGGCTTAGAACAACATCAAGTTAAATTTTAGAGGTATCTCTAAATGACCCCCAGATAAGAGATATAGGTATTTACTCCCGGTACCATTACTTGGTGATCGTTATTGGTAAAGAATGGATGTTGAATACTGAGTTTTAAAAGATGTGTTCCTCGCCGAGATATTCTGCAGCTTCATACTAGTTCATCAAAATGCTAAACTCCAGTAGAGCAACTCCTTGTGCCTTTTTGTCTCACGTTTTCCGCTGACACAAAGTGGTATGATGATATTGAATCAATTTCTAAGTCTGCTTCCCAAAAATCGGTTCACTAATATAATGTAATTCTTTTTTTTTTCTCGACAGAATCTATCTTACACATTTATACATCTGTCATTCATCTGTGCATCGCATATTATTGTCACATCTGATCTGAGACATCTGATTTGTGTCTATAGATTCTTGACAAAATCCAAAAAAGAATAGGCAACGTTATCGGTCCTTACTTACCATCATGGCTTCAGTCACTTTCCCAACGTAACGTAGCTGCTCTTCTATTCATATTTTCAAAGTAATTGTTCAGATGAGCTTTACTTTTTGCTTGTTCGAAATCTCAAATTGTATCGCACTGCTGGATTGGCAGCTAGGTCTCATAAATTCATCGTTGTAATTTCTATTTGTTACCATAAAATCTATATTGTTTCTTCTGCCACATTTCTCACTTATAGAACTATCTTCAGGCTTCATACATTCCTATCAAGTACGATCTTCAAAAATTTAAACGCAATGTCAATACTCATCATCTGTCTCATTGAATTCATTTATTGTCCTCCATGTTTCTTACACTCCCAGTAACCCCTTGCATCCTCGCGGCTTTTATTGCCTTGTTTGAGGTGAAATGGTTACCAAAAAGCTTCTTCCTGTTAACCACTATCTTATGGAACCGACTCCAAACAGGATTACTTAATCTGTTCAAGGCTGCGGAAAAGCGTTTTCTTTCACGCTATATATACAAATGCCCTCCAAAAGTCACCCTCTACCTCGAGTGGCTCCCGAGCCTTGTAAAGTGTGAAACTCGCTGTAATATATATATATATATATATATATATATATATATATATATATGTGTTTTTTAATAAATCCGTTTGCTTTGCAAATTTAATAGAAACACCAAGCGTCAGATTGTATATTAATCTTAATCCACGCAAAAGTTACTTTTCGGTAATCCTTAGTCACAAGTCAACTCGCCACATAGTATGATGTCAGACATTTTAAGTCTGTTATAAAAAATTATTTTTCTTGTTTTGAATAAAGGAAGTTCAAATGATATTTTTACGAAACTTGTACAACTTTTAAAATGGCTGTACTATTTAGTGAGTCATACGGTATACGTATATATATGTACGAGCGTATATCCATAGATGTTTTGATCAGAGATAGATATATAGATAGATGTCAATTGCATTGGCGAGAAAGTATCATTCATATGGCTTTTATGTTGTTTTGTCTCGGAATGGCTTCAAGGAAAATACCACCTGAAAAGCGGCGCGTGACATGGTCGCTGCTCATGCGTTTTGTTTGCGATTTTCACTCGTTGGGCTGACATCAGAAAACCACGATCAGAAGTGTTATACTCGTGCAACAAACGTTCTCTCTTCGTCTTTCACATGCGCAGAAAACAACACACGCAGACACACGCAAACACACATGCACACACACTGCATCAAACTCTTAAAAGTTTTCTCAGTTCAACAAACAGGTCTGTTTGCAGAAAGCATAAAATTTATCAATTGTTTATTAGATCATCCTATGTTCGAATATGAGTTTCCTTTTCGTAAAACCAATTCATAAATGCCGTCTTTTTTCATACAAAGCATGCAGATCACCACTACCTCGTGACTAAAAAACTTATGACAAACCAGATGAATATATATATATATATATATATATATATATATATATAGAGAGAGAGAGAGAGAGAGAGAGAGAGAGAGAGAGAGAGAACAACCTCGGTTCTCGAACGTCTCAATGTCAAACAAATCAGTTTTCGAACAGAATATTCCAGATGAAAATGCCTCGGTTCTCGAACAACATTACCGAGCCGAACCTAGTTAACCCGAACGGAATCATTTTTAAGTCGACCGCCATGTTGTATACATTCGTCTGTCATGCTGCACTTTTCTTTTCCAATTTTATTGTACTGTGCCTTTTTTCTCATCATTAATCCTCAGTCAGGGCTCCAAAGAAAGCCAGCTGTGATATTGGTAAAGGAAAAAGAAAAGTTGAGACAAAAACAATCATTTATGATATCGTCACTTCCTACTCATTTTCATATGGCAAAATCAACGATCTATACTGTTCTTATAAATAAAGAGACGATCATGTCTTTCCTTCCCCTTTCCAAATAATAACACATTTTCCCTTGCCCTTCCTCTTACGCCGTCAACTCTCCTACATACAGGTACGGTAAAATTGAAGTATTCGTCTATATTTAATCTAATTAGAATTGGGTTTATTTTTTTCTCTTAGGTTTAATGATTTTCATTAGTTTTGTGTTTAAACTTGTGCACAAAGTACTGTTGTTAAAGTTTAAATAAGCAATCATTTTGGGACCAGGAACGAACTAATCCATTTTACATTGAATCCTATTGGAGATATAGTTTTGGTTTACGAACATTTCGGTTTACGAACGAATTAAATTCGTGAACCGAGGTTCCACTATATATATATATATATATATATATATATATATATATATATATATATATATATATGATGGACTCTCCCGTCGGTTTCGACGTATAAGAATCTGAGAGCTTAACTGATTCAGTCATGAAATTTTGTGCGATAATCTTAAGTGGCATAAGACCCGCTAGTGATTTACAAAGGAGGCCACATATGGAGGAAGAGGGGGATGAGATCACTGTTAGATTGGCTGACCTTTTAACTCTTGCTCTCGCCTCTTGAAGATGATTCGGACAAGAAGATTGAAAACTGCTGAGTCCACTAAAACTCGTTGATCTCCATTCTACCCGTTCCAAGGCTAAGCGCTCAAGGGTGTTATATGGTATATTGACATCTGACAAGTAATATATATATATATATA